>JAOXNR010000022.1:16304484-16322107 GCA_028571225.1 Parsonsia alboflavescens
TTATAATATATTGATACTCCTATATAAATTTGTTTAAATTTCAAAACTTCATAAGTGTCCTAAAAATCAAAGTTCAAGGTAAAAAATCCTTTAAGTATACTTAGTTGATTTAATAATATTTGAGAAGATAAAACAGTTTTATTTTTTTTTCTCTTCTAGAATCCCCTTAACATATAATTCTTTTTTTAGTAAACTGATAAAAACATATACTATACTTGATTTTAGTCAAAAGGTCGAGAAAAGTACTAGTCTTTAAGACTATGGTCCGTTAATTTTATACAAGCTTCTTTTTATTAGAGTTTTTTAGCCTAGCGATGTGGGATAATAGTTAAGTTTTAAAACAATATTGTCCGCCACTACAAAATTGGTTTTATTACATTGTGTTTTATTTCAAAATTTGTCATAACTCTTATGATTGATTTTTTAAATTAATTTATAAATTATATTGTTTGTAAATTTCATGTTTTAAATTTACTGAATATTTATTATGATTTAATTAAAAAGTATTATGATTATAGTCTTTTTTATAACTTGCTTTGATACTCTTTTGTTTTAAATAAATGTATTAATTAATGTCTTTAAAAATAGATCAATCAAAAGGTTTTTCAAATTTGAAAAACACATATTGGAAAAGCAAAAAATTGGACTAATAAAGTATAGTTTTAACCCATGATCTATTATTGATTTTTTAAAAAAATTTATAAATTATATTTTATGTAAATTCTATGTTTTGAATTTATTGAATAAGTATTATTATTTAATTAAAAAGTATTATGATTATAGTCTTTTTTATAACTTGATTTGATACTATTTTGTTTCAAACTAATGTATTAATCAATGTTTTTAAAAATAGATTAATCAAAAGGTGTTTAAATGTCAAAAATATCTTGGAAAAGGGAAAAAAATTGGGCAAATAAAGTATAGTTTAAACCATGATTTATTATTTATTTTAAAACTAATTTATAAATTATATTTTATGTAAATTCTATGTTTTTAATTTATAGAATATTTATTATTATTTAATTAAAAGTATTATTATTATAATCTTTTTTTTATCAAATACAATAACACTTTTATCATACAATATTTCTTGATTAGGAAATCTCAAACATTAGAATTTCAAAAAAAAAATATATTAAAAAAATATTTTTTGAAATAAATCATTCAGATAATGGCGATTTTTACAACTATTTATTTTACAATTATTAAAATTTAATTTTAATTATTCAAAAGAATGAAAATTTTAATATTTAATCCCCCCCCCCAAAAAAAAAAATTAAGTATACTTAGTTGATCTAATAATATTTGGGAAGATTAAAGAGGGTTTTTTTTTCTTTTCTAGAATCTCCTTAACATATCATTTCATTTTCTTAAAAAAATTTATTATAACATATATTTTTTGTTCCATTTGTTAAATAAATTAATATTATACTATATTTTGTATATATTAGTTTTTTTTATTATATATTAATTTTATACAATAAAGAGTTTAGTTTTAGTAAATTTTGTTTAACTCATTCAAAATCTAAACTTCAGAATCGCAACAAAAAATCAATAAAAATAGTATTAATATCCTGTGGGCCATCGATATTAAATTGATAAGAACATATATTACACTTGATCTTAGTCAAAAAATCGAGAAAGGTATGAATTCTTTTGTCTTGGGCCTCCTCCTATCTCCTCGTCTCATAGACTATTGATGTAGAAGAAGGCTATGAGTTTTTAAAAAATTTATGTATTATTATTATTTTGTCGAGACTCTCTTGTTATTATCTATTTTCCTAAAATATTTTAACTTTTATCTTCTTAAAGAGAAAATAATCATTTTGTGTTATATTATTATTATTATTCTTTTACTGGACTTTTTGTCATAATTATCTCTTGTCCTTTATTGATACTCTTTTTCTTTCTCATTATTAAAGTTTATGAGAAAACAATCTATTTGGATATAGATAAACTTTATCTTAAAGATTTAGTCACTTGTCAGTCTCCCGTACTTTACAGACTACTTTTATATATCAATATGGATAGATAAATAATAGATGGTGGAAAAAAGATTTTTTTTTTTTTAATTTCTAATGAAACGCATAACTAATCTTTTGGAAAAAGAAAATGGAAAGGGACAAAATCATCTCCACTTAATTTATTCTTTTCTCTCTACGGGCCCGTTTTATTTAGTAGATTCGCTTCTGCTGACTCAAATATCTGTCTCGCCCCTCTCGATCAAATTCCCGATCTCTTCACAAAACCTATCAGAAGGGAAGAATCTGCGTTGCCCATCTTCACTCATGACGCTTGGTTCAGGAGGATCCAGTGTCGTGGGTGAGTCTCTAAACATCCTTATATGCTTACCTTCAATTTCTGTTTTCTGGTATCCTTTTATTTACAATTTGTTCTACCGAAATTCTATCTGAATCCGCAAATGAGTTATTTCAATTTTTGTTTTCATGCACGATCTTGGATGATTGTTTTATACCTTTGCTAGCTTTGGGTCGGAGCATACCATAAGGATTTTTGTTACTATTGTTATTTCTTTTACTGATGTATTTTTATTATTATTTTTCATTTTTCTTATGTGAATTGTATTTATGGTGCTGTCCTGATCCAGTTGAGTTTCCTATTGTGTGTATTTTGAGAAACTCGGTTTGATTTCTGTGATGTATTTGAGCAGTGGTAAAAATTTACTTTTTGTTACCATAACAATCAGAGGAATTAGGTATCATGTTTCAAGTGTTTGGATGGAGCAATTATAATTGGAGCAAGTGCTGTTTCAGTGTAACTGCTAAATTTCTGTCATTGTAGAGGCTGTAAATTCCAGGAAAGAATATTTATTGCCTTTTCTCTGTACATTCATAATTTCTGTGATTGACATTGGTTTCCAAGTCCACGGTATTCAGTTAGATCAGTATCTTAACAATATTGTCAAGAAAAGAGGATAATTATAAATGAAATGTTGTTTGATATGATGCCTAAACGAATGGTGCTATCTTGTACCTATACACTTTCTGTTGTTCTACTTCCCAGCATTCAATATTCAAGTGCTTGGAGATTTTCTCTTGTTGATTTTTGTTACATTTGTTAGGTCTAATGTCATTTTGAATGTCTTTTGCTAAGTAGCCAATTCTTTACTGGCATTTGAGATGTATCAGGAGTTGAGTGTTAGGTTTAAAAAGCTACTGAGGGAATCGACAAACTTGATAACTTTAAATGTTCCAAAATGTGCTGTCTGGGAAAATATGATTGGAATGAAAAGTCTTACAATATCCAAAGTGAAACTTTTATTCTTCTCTTTTATTATCTCTTTTCCCCTTCTTCGTCTGTGGCTTTCACTTTTCCTCTTGAAGTTTGTAAAGGTTCTTTTCAAGGTATGTCAATTCCAAAAAGCTTTGGAACTTCCATACATTAGTATAAAAGTAGATAGAGTCAAAAGAGCTTCTCTTCGGTTTAAATCCAATATCTATTTTTCTCTTTGATCTCTCTCCCCTGTTTGCTAGTTTTACGACTCTTTCCTCTTTCCCACAAAGAGCTTACCCATCAGTTCATTGCCACCTGAATTCTTAGGTGTGTGTCAAATATGGGTCTTCATAAGTTTTTGCCAGTGCCATGGTTCCAATTGACTAGATTTGTTAGATTCAGCTCTCAATAGAAGGCCTTCACACCTCAACATCCAGTTTCCCCTTGCTTGCTTGAAACTTAGATTGCATTGCCGCTGCATATTCAAACTCATTCGAGCTAGACTCACATCATTATGTTTTTCAAAAGAAATGAGGGAAGCTCCAATAGAAAATACTAGAAGGGAAAATACTTCAGAGATGAATTTGTTTCCATGTAATAGTCAGAAATTCTTCCCATTATTGAACCGTAACAAGCGGTTCCTCCTGAATATCCTTCTATGTGTATTTGTGCTTCATGCTTTCCTTTGTGCCCTCCGGTTTACCTTCTACCTACCTGATGAGTGGCTTTGGGTTTGTCATGCACTTACACTTAGACCTTCTTGGTTGGCCTCGATTCTTTCTGCAGTACTGCTATGAATTTACTTATATTTGGTTTTATACGCAAGACTTGAATTTAAATTTTTTTAGATCATTGGCAGCACTCAGTACTTTAAACTTCTCTGTAGTCCCTAGAAATTTCAGATTGCTTGAGGAGCTTGAACGTGGAGAAAAAGGTATTGGAGATGGCACAGTGAGCTATGGCATGGATGATGGAGATGATATTTATATGCGGTCTTGGACCGGCACCATTATTGGTCCTCATAATGTATGGTTTTTCCCACTACTGTCTCTCTCTACTATACCGTATTAGAATTTGGCCTAGCGGTGTTTATCTTGTCAGCAATTGTGAAATTTCTTGTAGTGCATAATTGTAGAGCAACTTGATCCAAATCTAATTATATAGTTTGGGTGTGTGGATGAACAAAGAAAACATCATCCATTTTGCTCTTCTCTAGAGATTTCCCAGGTGTTGATTGTTGAAAAACAGATTGGGTGATATAGAAATGCTATTAGTAGCTGATACATGTAGTTCCAAAAGAATTTTTGTGAATCAGGATTAGAATTGATCATTTTATAAAAAATTGGGTCATCGCAAGTTCTCGCAAATGAAAATCATGAGCCTGCCAGATGCAATCTTTTTCTGTATTGGAAATAAATGACGATATTGGTGGTTGGATTTCCTGACAATACAGTAATTAAGGATTCTTCCCCCATAATTGTTGAGGTTTTATATGCCATTGATGCATGAATTGGTGGTTTAGTTTCTGTAATTTTTTGTTTAATCTGATCCGTGTTTACTTTGATTAATCTTGTGTACATGGTGCATATCAAAACCTCTCCGACTCAGCCTAGGCCAGTCATTGTATGCAACTTTAGTCCAAAAGACGAAATTCTGACCATAATTTCACTGCTTTCAGGGAATTTAGGGTCTGGACCAAAGTCATTTTCCTAAATCTTCATTTAAAGAAAAAAAGAAAGAATAACAAAGTAAACGATAAACCTCTAAAGGAATGGCCATCTGCCCTACCCAACCCATGGTTTTCACAATACAGTTGACTATAATATTAAACTCTAGGTCTTCAGCTGTACATGCATGCACAAGCATACCCTATAATTTGGAAACAGTAGGAGTTGTTATCTTATTGGAACAACTTTTCTTCAGTCTTTCTTTGTTGGCTCATTATTGTGCATACTTTCCTTTGTTGCTGCTCAATTTTCTATATGATATTTCATCCTGAAAAGATAACAGAATGCCCGTGCTGTTTTTTTTAAAACCAGTCTGTACATGAAGGTCGCATTTATCAGTTAAAGTTATTCTGCGACAAAGATTACCCTGAGAAGCCGCCCAGTGTACGTTTCCATTCTCGAATCAACATGACCTGCGTCAACCATGAAACTGGAGTGGTAAACAGCTATAACTGTGTCTAAACTCAATACATCATAAATTATTCTCTTCATTGCCTTATTTGGTTGCATAAATTATAAATTGCTTTCTGTTGCTTTGTTGGAATGAATACTTTCATGATTTTCTCCCTCTGCCATTTTTTATATAGAGATTAAGATTTACTACAATCTTTGTTTATGAGAATCAAACTATTCATTGATGGTAATTGAATTTGAAACCCCACTTCCAAAATGCAGCAATATTTTAGATGAACTAGAACTAGTGGATGTTGATTAAATAGTTCAAGTTATATTCTCTTACTTACAGCTATTTTGGGAGTTTTAAGGAGGAGAGGAGAAGGTAAAGTTTAAGTTTGGAGAGAAGAGAAAAGAAGAGAAGTTGTATCTAATTTTATTTGGGAGTTTTACGAGAGAAGAGAAGAGAAGAAAGATGTATTACTTTTGTTTGGGAGTTTGGAGAGAGAGGATAATTGGTTGTTTAGAAATGATTTTACTATAATAGCCTTGTGCAAAATTGATAGAAAAAAAAAAAAAAAAAATTGAGGTAGTGGGTATAATAGGAATTTCATGTCAACTAAAATTGAAATCACTGTACAATCTGTCCGTTTCTTCCCATAAATGGATGGATTGCAGATCTTTCTTCTAAGTTGTTCTGCTCCTCCTCTCCTCTCTGAAAAAAACTTTCGAACAGAGTTAAACTCACTCATCTCTTCAAATCTCTTCTTTTCTCTTCAAATCCCTCCTCCCAAACTTAGCTATTAGTTTCTCTTGGGGCTTCATATAGTCAATTACCGTTATCTCACTTATCTTGATAATGGTCTTATGCGAAGATGGAACTAAAAGCTGCATGAGAAGGTGAAATTGTCCGTGAGTGTGCTGGATTATTTCAATCATCACTTGTAATTATTTTATGTGGCGATACTGTATCTACTACCATTATCTCACTTATCTTGATAATGGTCTTATGAGAAGATAGAACTAAAAGCTGCATGAGAAGATGAAATTGTCTGTGAGTGGTCTGGATTGTTTCAATCATCACTTGTAATTATTTTATCTGACAGTAAAGTAATGTGTAGCTTATTTGTGTTTGATTCCTTTCGTCATGGACTCTATGCTATCAGTTGCTACTAAATGAACATTCAAGCATTACACACTTGTATTCCCTCATAAGGATTGTAGCTGTGCAACAATTTCACCCCATGCTCTTTCCGAAAGTCCTATATACATACCAGCACTTATTATTATCCTGTTTTCATGAACAAATCTGCTGTCACATTGATTTGGTGAATCACTCACTCACTCACTCCTTGGTTCAGGTGGAACCGAAAAAATTTGGACTTTTAGCAAATTGGCAACGTGAATACACCATGGAAGACATACTGACACAGTTGAAAAAAGAAATGGCGGCACCGCACAATCGTAAGCTGGTCCAGCCTCCAGAAGGAACCTATTTTTAGGACAAGCCGTTTACTGGTCTTCTTGACCATATGCAAATCCTATAGTCTGTAATGCTTTACAAGAACAAGTAAAAGGACAGGGACGTGCTTCAAGACTCCTCTGATTATTCTTACTTTATTAATCCGTTCTGTTTAATGTACTGCTTCTCTGTTTGCTGTTTAATGGATCTCTGTTGTGTGCCAATTATGAGTTACCTCTTTTAATTGATAGTCAGCTATTTTTTGCACTTCTCAAATCATAGGTACCCTTGGTTCTTTAATTTAATATCATATTAGTTTTTGTTGATTTATTTTAATCGGTATTCAGATTAATTTAATTCAATTAATTCGATACGATTGTTAAAGAATAAATTTGAATGCTACAGCATTTGAGCATGACTTGAGCCCATGGTCTCTCTAGGCCAGAAATATCAAATTGAATAGGTGTCAATCAAGTGAAGGGTCATTGAATTGGTTCACTTTAACAGCATTTCTATTTTCGTGGAATAGTTAATTTAGAATAATTAATTTAAATTTTTATCAGTCTTTTAATATTTTAAAACATAATTATTTTTTAAAGTGAAATTATTTTCATATTCTTATTTGACTTAAGTTTTTTTTATTTTTTATTTTTTTTAACCCACGTTGCTCAAAACTTTCCTCCGCTCGAGCCAAACTCTCTTCCACCAGTACCCTCAAATCTTTATTTCCTTTATTTTTGTGTTTTGAGATAACCTATCAACTTGGGTTATGAAAATATTTCACTTTTTTTTTTTTTTTGTATTTTTTTGGATGTATAGCCCTCCCAATCATTTGTTTTAGCTTCAATTCATGTTTGTTTCATATTTTTTTTAAAAAAGATATGATTTTTTTCCTCTTTTCTTTATAAATATTGAATTTTTTTGGATAAAATAGTTGAGTATAAGTTGTTTGTAAATCATCTATGTATTTGGAAGGTTATATGAGTAGTTTGTAGCCGTTATGAGTTGTTTTTTGTGCAATTTCTTTATCTTCTTAAGTATATTATATTAAGCTATTATTTATTACTATATAGGTTGTTTGCAAACGTGATATGGGATGTCTGAAAATATTTTACCTTTTTTATTTTTCTTGGTTATATAACCCTTTCAATCCTTTATTTTGGTTTCTATTCATGTTTGTTTTATACTTTTTAAAAAAAAAATGATTTTTTTTCTCTTTTCTGTTCAAAGATTGAATCTCTGTGGGGGAAATGGTTATGTATAAGTTGTTTATAATCGTTATGGGTTGTTTTTGACACAGTTTCTTTATCTTTTGAAGTATACTATATTAAATAGTCGTTTCCTGCTTTATATGTATTGTTTATAAGCCTTATGAGTTATTGTTCATACTATGTGAGTTGTTACTTACAAGTGTTACAAGTTGTTTAAAAAGTAATATGCTTTATAGATTGTACTATCAGTTTGTTTTTATGCAATTTATGTATTGATTAGATTGTATGAGTTGTTTCAAAGCTGTATGAAGGCAGTAAATGAGATGATGGTACTTACAAGGGCGGTTGTAATATCCTAACTAAATGTATAATATCTTAGCCATGATTGAATGAAAATTCTTTTTACATGTATTTTTATTCACTTTATATAATTGTAAAATAGAACTTTAGATCAAACAAAATATACAAAATATTCGAGTTTGATGTATAAAATAATTCTTTAGAGGTGGTAGTATTTGTATCTTAACTTATCCGATACATGTATTTTTATTTGTTTCATATAATTATAAAATAGAACTTTGGATCAAAAGTAATGTATAAAATATTAGAGTTTGATGCATAAAATAATCTCTTAGAGGTGGCACAACCAATAGGAACACAATCAGTATGATACATAACTAATTGAGATGACATACATAACCCATACAAAGTATCAAAACAACCAATATATTAAGAGAAAACAACTCATATACGTAGAAAAAACAACTCATATAGGTAGGAATACAACTTGTATAATATATAACTAACTGAGATAACAGACACAAACCGTACAATTAGGAAACACAACCTGTGTGATACATAATTAATTAAGATGATATATAACTATTATGGATAACATACACAATCTGTATATAGTCTCAAAACTAGTACAAATCTTGAAATAATCCAAATTTCAATATATTTTACAGATTTAAGGAAAGATCAGATCTTTTACTAAAATTTTTTGTAAAAATTTATTATGATGTACAATAAACACATGCTCTCTTAAAGCTTCAACCTTTAAACAAAAGATCGGACATTTGCATGTTAAAAATGTGTAACTCCATAAAATATGTTACCTTTCATGAAATTGCCCCTTCTTTTTTCTAATTTTATATATTTATAGTGTTGTTCGCTTTAATCATTTTAAATTTTGGTTATAGTTATAATTTTTTTTAAAAAAATGGTAAGATGATATTTTTTTTGGATAATTATACTTTAGGTGTATTGATTATTTAAGAATGGAATGAGAAGAGATAGAAAGGACATTTATGTAAAAGAAAATATGTCAAGTAGACTTATTTTTATTAAGTTAAAAAGATAGACTTAATGTCGTTTTATTTAAAATGAACATTTTTTACAATTTTCACTTGATTGAAAATCATTTACTATAGTAGACTTTGCAATTCTCCTCCGAATCTGATATCATGGTTACAGTAACCATCTTGAGTTCAAATTGATCTATTTTTGTACAGTAATGTGGTCAAGTGATTTAATTTACTTTCATTTCACAGAATTCACAAAAAGTTTAAAGAGGTGGTTATTTAAAATGCATCTAGCCATCTTTATTGCTGAACGACATGAAGAAAAAAGAGTAAATAAACAATAAAATAGATATGTTATGGTGAGCAACTGTTAAAAATTTTACAAAAATATATTTAATTTTTAAAAGGGGAGGTTTCATAATAGTATCCAAATAGGATAAGGATTTTAAATTTGGGTTGCTGTTTTAAGATGCACAATTTTTTGTTAAAAGGATATGTTTTTTATCTAGTTTACCCTTAAAATAGGTGGGAAAATACAAAATAACCCATACATAAAATGAAGGTACGGTTGTTGGTTTACAAAACAACTGCAACAAGCATCTAAGTTGAGCTTGTCCGTTGCATTTCACTCAAAAACATAAACTAATGGCATAAATTAATAAAGGTAACCTATTTTATGGAATTACATCCTTTTTACTTGTAAAAGTACGATCTTTTATTTAAAAGTTGAAGCTTTAAGAGCGGCATGTGTTTCTTGTGCATTGTAACAAATCTTTGCGAAAAATTTTAGTAAAAGATAAAAATATTTCCTTAAATTTGTAAAACATATTGAAGATCGAGTTGTTTCAAGGCTTGTACGGGTTGTTTTGAAACTTTGTATGGGCCATGTATGTCATCCATGATCACCATAATAGTTATACATCATCTGGGTTATTTCTTGTCTTGTATGGGTTGTGTTCATCATCTCAGTTAGTTATGTATCGTACATGTTGTTTTCCTACTTGTATGGGTTAGTCAGTTATATATTATACAGATTGTGATCCCATTTATACGAGTTGTTTTCTCTTAATGTATAAGTTGTTTTGATATTTTGTACGAGTTATGTATGCCATTTTAATTAGTTATATATGATTGTGTTAATACTGGTTGTGTTACCTCCAAAAGATTATTTTATACATCCAACTCGAGTATGTTATACATTAAATAAGTTTGATCTAAAGTCATATTTTACAATTATATGAAATGAATAAAAATACATGTATCGGATAAGTTAAGAAATAATTAGTACCACTATTTTATACATCAAACTCGAATATTTTATATATTTTATTTGATCTAAAATTCTATTTTACAATTAATGAAGTGAACAAAGAATTTTCATTTAATCATGGTTGGGATATTATACACTTGGCTAAGATATTACAATCGCTCTTGTAACTACCATCATTTAATTTCTTGTCAAACTTCAAATATAGCTGAACCATTTTTTAAGACCTAAGATTAAAATAAGATTAGAACTAACAAATATTGAACTAAACAATCTATATAACTTTGCAACAACTCATAAGGTTTTTAAAAAATCCATCCATACAACTTTGAAACAACCTATACAGTCTGATCAATACATAAATTACCCAAAAACAAACTTGCAGTACAATCTATAAAGTTTACAAACAATCCATATTACATTTCAAACAACTTTTAACACTTGTAAGTAACAATCTGTACAGTATGAAAAGCAACTCATAAGGCTTATAAACAACCCACCATGTAGCTTTAAAATTGCATGAAAATACCCCTATAACGATAAAAAATAAACTACCAGTACAACCTATAGAGCTTATAGATAACTCATGCCACCTTTCAAACAACCCTTAACACTTATAAGTAACAATTCATACAATAGGAAAAACAATTCATAAGGTTTATAGATAATCCATATGGATTTAAAATTGCATAAAAGTATCCTTACTATGAACAAAAACAAATTGGCAGTATAATCCATACAACTTATAGCTTTAAGTTGTATGAAAATGCCCCTAACATGAAAAAAACAAACAAGCTACTAGTACAATCTATAAAGCTTAAAGATAATTCATATCATATTTCAAACAACCTGTAACACTTATAAATAACAACCCATTTTACTTCGAAACAACTTGTATAGTAAGAAATAAATTTTTAAAACAGTATACTTCAAAAGACTAAAACCAAACCAAACAACCCATATAACCTTCCAAGTACATAGAGAACTCACAAACAACTCATATACAACCATTTTCTCAATAAAAATTCAATCTTTTTAAAGAAAAGAGAAGAAAAATTGGAATTTTTTTTATAAAAAAAAATAAAACAATCATGAATAGACTCCAAAATGAAGGATTGAGAGGGCTATACAAAAAAAAAAAAAAAACAAAAAGGCGTAATCTTTCTCAACCCTGGATTAATAACTTATCTCAAAACACAAAAATAAAGGAACCCATTCATTTTTTAAGATCAAAATGAACTTTTTTTTTCATGAAATTTCAATCTTTTCAAAGATTTGAGGTGAAAAGAACAATTTTTTTTTTTTTTGAAGCTTTCAATGTAGCATCGCGTCTGGACACTGGAGGTGGGGGGAGAGTTCTAAACTTTTGAGCAATGCAGATTATGAAAAAATCGAAGAAAGAATAGTTTTGTTGTTTTTAACTAAGTGAGGATATTGGGGGTAATTTCACTTTCAAAAATGATTATATTTTGAAAGATTTAAAAAGTGATCAAAATTTAAAATGCTTATCCAAAAGTGAATATTCCCCACAATTTTCACTTTTTAAAATTATACCAAGTACTTCTATCGTTTGTTTTATCGTTTTAATTTATAAGATATATCTAGAAAAATAACTTTTTTATAAATGAATCTTAAAAAGAAAAAGTTTTTAATAGTTTCCCATTATAACGGGACAATTATGCCCCTTATAACATTCCCTTTATATAAAATGTCTATATTCATGTAAATGCTATATAGAATAGAGCACATGGTTAAGTTTTAAATGTTAAAACAATTTAAATCAATTGTCTTTTTTTTTTAAAAAAAATTTTTTTTATCAAATATCTTTAGAATCTAGTTTATTCTTTTAAAATTTAATTTATAAAATATTTCTTTATTATTTCATTTTTTAAAAAAATTAGTTGATTTAAATGCTAATTTTATTTTGATCGTTAAAGATTTAATATTCATTCTACAAACACTACCATATCTATATAAGTGCAAAAATGTTATGAAGTGTGCCGTTAAGTTTTAACGATTAAAATTTAATGTTAATTGTCCTTTTTTTTAAAAAAAAAAATTCTTGTTTTATAGATATTATAGTATAGAAAATTGACAAGTTTAATCTTTAAAATTTTAGGTTTTGGTGGTTATGGTTCCCAAAGACTTTTTTTACCTTTTATGGTCATTAAAATATTTTCAATTTGTGATTATGATCATTTTTATCATTTCCTGGAAAAAAAAATATAAAGGACAAATGACAAATAGGTCATTTCACATTTTTTACCCCTTTAACTCCAACCCTCTCCCTCACCTCCGGCAGGGCAGTGGCCTCGTTCCCAATCTTGAAGTTCTCAATTCTTCCCTACTTCTTCTAATTAACCTAAGCATGATTAGGATAAATCATATTACCTCCTTGAAACCTGATCAATAATGGAATCATAGCTCCATTTAATTGCAAATTTGAACAGAACATTTATTTAAGTGGTGACAAAGAAGTTTGCAGAATTAGATAAAAAATCTTAACCTTCTAGGCAAACGCAAGGCTCTACCTTAATCTTTCAGCTACCCATCTCCTTTGCTCGGAATACATCAGAAGAATTTAGAACCACGAATTCTGAACAGCTTCTCCTTCTGAACATCCTTTGAGACCTGGAATTTATTCCATTAAACCACGAATCAAATTCAGATGGGACACTTTTGCTTCAAATTGCTCCATTGACGAATACACTCAACATAATAGACATGGTTGCTGGGGATAACCACCATAGCTGCCCGTTCCTCCACCAAGCCTAATCATATTGGACCACATTTTCCGGCAATTGATTTTGCAAGCAGCTTCGCAGAAACCATTCTTCTGCATTTCCCCTTCGATGTTGCAGCAATCCCGTGTTGGTGAGTTTGGGCAGGGGCTGGGACCAAGGGGTAAAAAAAAATGAAATGACCTATTTACTATTCATCCTTCGTATTTTTTAAAATCAAAATCCTAGATATGATTGGAGATTAGTCATACTTATATCGAAACTAATGAAAAGAATCATATTCACAAATCAAAAATATTTTGAAAACCATAAAAAGTAAAAAAAAACCCGGAATCATAAACTGAGAAACCTCAAATTTGGGAATTAAACTGACCTATTTTCCTTATTATATCTTTAAACTAAATGAAAGATTTGTATTTTTAGTCATTCAACTATTTATCATCCCTAACTTTGGTCCATAAACAATTTTTTGACTTTTTCAGTGTTTTGGTCCTCTAAATTTATTAATTTTTTTTGTGCAATTGATCCTTTTAATTGAAAATTAAAGTTTTATTAGTTTTTAAACTTGCCGAGAAGGGTAGTAATGGAAATACACTGTTTCGTTGATTTTATTACGGCACCGGGTCACCCTTCCACATCACCGCCGACAAGAGACACCACCGAGAAATCACACAAACCTCCACCTGCTACCTTCGATGACACCGCACCAGCATCATCTTCTATCTAACCTTTAGCAAATAAGAGTCATACATTTCTGGTATTATCATCCACCGGAGAAACACCTACAAGCACCACAAGCATAAATTTTATATGCCGTCAGCAGACATAGATTTTTGTGTAATACAAAATTTGTAATATAAATCTGAGAAGACCCCAAAACATTATTAGAAGTAGACGAGGATAATAGCAGCCCAATCAACAAACTCAAATGGTTTTCTTTCACTACATGTTTCTCACTTAATAACCCAGATAAAATCACGGGGTGGCAAGCATGAATTTCAATGGAATAAGACATTGCAGGCTTCTAGCTAAGAACAAAAAATACGTAAGGCTGACAGAATTATCAATGATGACCAAACTTGAAACAACACCATGACCAACTTGGGTTTTGAGATTTGAAGTTTGAGACAACATTACCCAATGATGATGCCAAAGGAATTAAGCTGCACAACCGTGGGTGAGGAATTCTTGAAGAAAATCTTGATTATAAAGCGCACGACCATCCTCCGTCGACGCCTCTCTTCTCCGGGGTTAGACAGAAGATGATGCTGATGCGGAGTCATCAAGGCAGCAGATAGGGATTTTTGTGAATTTGTCGGTGGTGTCTCTTGTCAGCGGCGATGCGGAGGGTGACCCGGTGCCGTAAAAGAATGGATGCAAGATTGACATTTTTCATCTTTTACTTTTTATAAATTGTGAATTTCATCCATGGATTTTTTAAATACATTTTTATCCTTCAATATATATATTTTTTTCAATCAATCATCATGATAAGAAATTGAATTTTATGACTGTTTTACGAGGGATATTTTTGTTAAAAAGCACTATATTTCCCTCGATCTGTTTCATGATCCACTAACCATCTATATACAACCAACCTATTTTCTTTTAATAATCGGATTAAAATCCATCCCAAATTCCCAACACAACACAATCGGGTGAGAAGTTTCTTCTTTGATGAAGCGAATGCCGGAACGAAACGCGACGAGAGAAGGAGTTTCCGTGGAAAAGGAAGTACTCTCTATGGAGGTACTTTGGCAATGTTCTTTGGTGGAACTCGACGATGGTTATGGAGGAAGAATGAGGCATCAGAGAAACATGGGAATTATTCTAAGGGTTGTTGCCCTTCTCTGTCAAGGCCGATGATTTCCTTCTACCAAAGAAAAATCAACAACCCTACTGATTAGATTAGATTAGATGAGTGCTGTTTCAGTCTATCTGCATCTACATCTATCATCTATATGTATGTATATGGTTTTCAGTGCAATGCTCTGCCATCTACATTGCCAGTTTTCATAACTCCCATACTACCACCACCACCACTACCACCTAATCCTAAGTGTGGGCGGTGATGATGAAAAGATCCATCAAGTTCTTCGGGCATTTAGATTAATCGACCCATATCTTGGCAGGGCAACCTGGATCTCCCTTCTAAAGTGAGTTCTTGGTTTGCAGTCATGATGACGTCGCTCTTTGTCTGGCCTGATAATATTAAGATCTGAGTGGGTCGAGGTGGGAAGTTTGGGGAAGCTTTCACAATTGGGTGGGTAAGCGACTTGGGTTAGACATTTGGGATGAGTTTTAACCCGATTGTTAAAAGAAAATGGATAGTCTGATCATAAAATAGATAAAGCGAAATATAATATGTTTTGACAAAAATTTCTTTTTTGATGGTTGAAAAAAGTTTTAATAAATTTTCGATTAATTGCAATAAATAAATATATTTATTGAAGGACCAAAAACACCCCAAAAAAGTTGATAAATAAAAAATTGTTAATCTTCTTAAGATGGGCAAAAAAATGTATTTCCATTAATATCCTTCTCAAACAGGCTTAAAAACTTATAAAACTTTAATTTTCAACTAGAAAATCAATTGCACCAAAAAAAATAAATTTGGAGGACCAAAAAAAATGTTAATGGATCAAAGTTATGGATGATAAATGGTTGGATGACTAAAAATATCAATTTTCCTAAACTAAAAAGACGGAACTAAATCTCAGGGCTATATGATTATAATAGACTTCATGACACTTACCTCGCTAAAATGTGAAACATGAACTAAACCTGTACTATTATTCAGGCATTTTAAAATTTTGGATACCGAAATTCAAGGATGGCATATCAATTGAAGGACCTTCAGATTTGTGTGAAACCCATTCTTCAACTCTCATTCGTCAACCCAAAATCAATCCATTAGGTTCAAATCCTTCAGTTCTGAAGCAAAGCAACTAAGAAATGCAAAGAATAATAAATTTTAGTTCTTCACCAGTTTTCAATCGATCCCAAATCTCGTTCATTATTTGGGTCATTTTCACAGATACAAGTAGTCTTTCTTGCTTTCTGGGTTTTATTATTATTATTATTATTATTATTATTATTTTATGGAAGTTGATATTCTGCTACCTATGTAAAGGGAAAGAAGAATTGCTGCAGGCGAAAATTTTCATTCGATGTTAGAAATATTTTAAATCTTGAAGGAAATTATAGGAAGCCAAATTATAACCAGTACGATCAAATTACAGTGGTAACATCATATGGATTGTGTAATCTCATTTTTTTTCTAGAAGAAAAAAAAAAAACTTAGTTGGCCAAAATTTTTATGCATATGGACGTTTGCAAACGTTAGTTCGTGTTTCACATTTTAGACAATGAAGCTTTCAGTAGACTCAATGTGTGGACAATGGAGTTCAATTTATGTGGGTTGTTCTGTGTAAATGTATGGAGATGACCATGTGAATTACACTCGAGATGCATCATAATTTAACCTCCGTTATCCACCATAGCATTCTTTTATATAAATATATATATATATATATATGGTTTTGGTGTCCTGTTACAAATTTTTACATATTAATAAAAATTTTATTAAAACTTAAAAAGATAAACTAAATTATAGGAAAATTTGAATGTTTAGGATGCATGTTGAATTTCTTGAGGAGTGGTGTTATAATCAGGGACACAATTGCATAATATATACATATATATATATATATATATGCATAATATATATATATATATTTATATAGGGCTTTTCTGTGCTGTGCGACAGCGCACAGTGCGACAACATTTTTTTTTTTTTTTTTCAAAACAAACCACAAAACGACGTCGTTTTGTTAAAAAAAAAAAAAGTGGCGCACTGTGCGCCGTCGCACAGCATAGAAAAATCGTATATATATATATATAAATATATATATTTATATAATTCTTCTTTTTCTTGCATTGCTAAAGTCGTAGCAATCAAATAAATTAATACGATGAAGAAGACCCACCCCGGAGGCCCACCGTTTTCATTCTCCCGCTGCTTTGATAATAACTTCTGTGATTAGGATGTCAAAGATAAGGCAACATCAGGTCATTAGAGGTGTCAAAAAGGGCTGGGGTCCAAGGGCTAGGTCCTGACCTGGTTATATATGGGTTGAGCTGGGTTGGGTATCGAAAGGCCCTTAAGAAACAGGGTCGGGCTGGGCTGAGCCCTTTCAAATTAGGGCTGGGCTGGGCTTGGACTGGACAAGCCAAGGGCTTTTTTTTTTTTTTTTTTTTTTTTTTTTTAAATTACATACGGAA
>JAOXNR010000022.1:16322207-16391519 GCA_028571225.1 Parsonsia alboflavescens
CATGTATGTGGGTGTAATGTTGCACATAAATGTTTATTTGTACTTTTACTTGTTTTGTAGATTTATTATTCATGTTATAGGACTTCACATTTTAGCTTTAAGCTTGCCTTTATTTTTTTCCTGAGCATGATTATTTATTTAGGTTATTTGAGTACAAACTAACACAGGGATTGAAATGCTATTTAACACAGGGATCGATTAGCCTACTAGGCAATGCATGGGTTTGATTGCAACAAAATTGCAATTCAAAAATATTGCTGGGGGCCCTTGGGCTTGTTAGGGCTGGGTTGGGCCTAATAATATAGGCCCTTTTGAACAGGGTTTAGGCCCGGCCCGACCCTAATTTTTTAGGGCTTAACTGGGGCTGAGATGGGCTGGCCCTTTTTGACACCTCTATAGGTCATTACAAAAAATTCTCAACAAATTATAATTTTTTGGAATTAGGTAAGTTGTTAGTATCCTTATCCAATTCTAATTGTTAGTAATATTATTTTCCAGACTTGAGCTATTTACAGCAATTTATAATACGAATTATGTCGTATATAATAGTTGCTCCCAAATATTATTTTCCTATGTTTTATTTTGAGAGTTAATAATATTATTTTCTTTTCTTTTTTCTTAAAATTTATAATTAACCTTATTTTGTCTCCTTTCCTTGTGAATTTGCATCTTTTGCATTCAACAATTGGTATCAGAGCCTAGTTAGCTTCTTTTTTGTTAGACGATAAAGTTGTGATTTGGTCAAAGTTTATTCACAATCAAAATAATGCAAAGTGAGTCTATCTCCACTATTGGAGTCAAAAAGCTCAACAACCAAAATTAATTGGTCTACTTGTATAGATTCACACTTGGAGGGTCAAGATTCGTTGGAGATTATCAACGGAAATGAAACTGCACGTCCAGTAGAAGATGCAAATGATCCACTTCAAAAATGGAGAATTAAGACCGGTAAGTCAATGTTTGTTTTAAAAACAACTATTGAAGAAGAAATGTTGGAGTATATCAAGAAATTAGAACTTCGAGTAAGGCATGGGATATATTTGCAAAACTCTTCTCAAGGAAGAATTATTCGAAATTTCAAAGTTTGGAGAGCGAGTTGTTGCCCATGACACAAGGGAACATGATGATTGCTCAATATTTTCATAAGATAAAATCTCTTTCTCTTGAAATTGCTAAGTTAGATTCTGATTCTTCACTTGGGGAAATTCGAATTAAAAGAATACTAATCCACGATTTAAGACCCGAATGTACAAGGTTTGTCATTGCTGTACAAGGATGGCAAAATCAATCATCACTTGTGGAATTTGAGAATTTGTTTTCAGGACAAGAAGGTTTGGCTAAGAAAATGGGTGAAGTTTCATTAAAAGGTGAGGAGGAAGCACTTTATGCCAACAAGCAAAGTTGGAACTCAAACAAAAACCATGATGGTGGGTCTAAAAGGTACGTGGATGAATCAAAAGATCAACAAGGTGAAGGAGGTAATTGAGAAAGTTATGGATATGATAGAAAATTTCAAGTTAAATGTCATAATTGTAGCAAAAAGGGTTACATGGTAAAAGACTGCTGGTTATAGAAAAAACCTGTGGAGAACAATATTGTCACTTCTAAAAATGAAGATGAACAGGATGCAGAAGCATTGTTTGTTGGAAAAGAAGAATTAGCTCTCACAACAACAACATCTACATAAATTGATCATGACAGTAAATTGTGATCGATCAAAAGAGCTGAAGTTGATGTTGAGAGAGAGGGTTGAAGATAAAGCAACACCAAGTCACGGTAAGAAATCTTCAACAAACTATGACTCCTTAGAATTAGGCAAGTTGTTAGTATCTTTATCCAATTCTAGCGGTTAGTGATATTATCTTTCACAATGGCTAGTTATCAAAACTTATAAAAAGACTGTTTAGATTTGAGTTATTCACGACAATTTATAACACAAATTATATTATGTATAGTAGTAGATCCCTAATATTATTTTCTTATTTTTCATTTTGAAAGTTAATTATATTATTTTTTTTCTTTTATAATTAGCCATATTTTATCTCCCTTCCTTATAAATTGCATTCAACATCGGAAGTCCGATTCAACAAGGTAATGCTCCTCGAGAACTTTTATAGTACCTTTTTTAGCCCTTTTTTTTCAAAGAAAAATTAACCATTCCCTCCATCGTGAATGCTGTCTAAAAGAGTTTTATTTATTTCATAATATAATATAAATTATTTTACAATTATCAATGCATATGATGTTTTTTTCCATTTATACCATTGGTTGATATACATATTCATTTATTGTAAGTAAAGAGAGGTGTTGTTATTAATGATAGAAAGAAAAAATATTTTTGACATAACATATCAATATTTAAAATTTTCTAATCCAAATGAAGATGGCTAATGCCTTACACCTTCTATGGTAGGACGAAGGGTAGTATTTTTTAATCTAAAATAAGTCTTAAACTTTTATTTTAGCATTATGAGAAAATTGATTATGTTTTTATTTTTTTCTTTTTATCTTATCTGGTATCTATTAATAATAATTCTAAACCAAAGAAGACATCTGAACACGTTTTCTTTTTTTTTTTTGAAAGTAAAATTTTTAAAATAACCGTTAAAAAAATTCTTATTTAGTTATTGACCTTTTTAATTAGAATTGTTATACCTTATCGGCATATAATGATATAAAGCTTTAGCAAATCTCATGATCAAGAGGTTCATCGTTTTGTGTCATCTTCAAAATTAAGAAAATTCAAGCAAAAAAAAAAAAAAAAGGTTTTTAAAAGGAAAATATCTATTCTCAATTTTTCTTAATTCTTTTTCCTCCTGATTTTTTTAAAAAATATTTTGCCATTTAAAGTATACTCTGGCCTTTTTTCCCCTCCTTCAAACATCATAAATGAAAGTTCTAGTAAGATAAACAATATTGAACTATTTAACAAATTAAGAGAGAAAAAAAGAATTAAAAAAAAACAAATTAATAGCAATTAAAAAAACATCCAACGAGAAAAATAACATATTTAAATAATTTTATTTCTACTTTTATTCTCCACTTATAAATTTTAAGAATATAAATTGAAAGAGAAGACATCATGGTAATTATCGAAATAGTTTGAATGCACTATATAAATATATTTTAATAAATAATAAATTATTGGTCTTTAAAGTTCAGAAAATATTTATTAATTTTTAATATTTCATAAATTGAACAAAAATTATTTTTTAAATAATTAATTTAGAAATTTTTCTTGAATTTTTTAATATGATTCCAAATCTTCTAATATATAAAAAAAAATTAAAAGACAAGCATAAATTGTTTTAACTGTATCACATAGAATATAACTTAAATTCTATATTAATAAAATGGGAGTCTTATAATATACATTTATATAACAAAATATATATCAATAAAAAAATTTTCACATTTCTTTCTTATTTTCTTAAAAATATATTTTATAAATTAAACAAACTATAATACAAAAACAAAGTCCAATAAAATTTACTAGGAGTATTCCATAAAGCCCAAGAGAGAGGGGCAAAAGTGGAAGAAGCACAGAACCTCATAGTGCCCTACTATGCACGTCTCGCACCACCGTCACGATGAAGCCCGAAAAAGGTGAAAGCACGCCTTCCGTTCTGTTATTTTATCAGTATCTGCTGGCTTTTATTATTATGGTTATGTTATATTATTTATTTATTTATATTATATTATTATTCACAGTGCCAATTCTGTTCCCATTCTCCGACCTATCCATCTTTTCATGATCCGTTCCTCAATCTCTATCGAAGTTCCCCTTCCCGTTCTTTTCTCGTAGGGAAAAAAAAAAACAAAAAAACAAAAAAAAATCAAAAAAAAAAAAAAAAAAAACGCCCATCTCGATCTGGATTTCTTAGATCCTCGATGTCCTCCGCCTCTACTCCGCCGACGCTTCTGCCCAAGCCTCCACCACCAATGGAGGCCGGCTTTTCCAAGACGCCGATTTCGATCCGCTCAGTTTGGGCCAGTAACTTAGAGTCCGAGTTTGATCTGATCCGCCACCTCATCGATCAGTACCCTTATGTCTCCATGGATACCGAGTTCCCCGGTGTTGTTTTCCGTCAGGATTTCCGCCAACGGAGTCCTACGGATCACTACAAAACTCTCAAGTCTAACGTCGATGCTCTCAAGCTTATCCAGGTTGGGATCACTCTCTCCGATTCTGCTGGCAATCTCCCTGACTTAGGTTCAAACCAGTACTATATCTGGGAGTTCAATTTCTCTGACTTCGATGTCGCTTGTGATGACCATGCTCCTGGCTCTATAGAGCTCCTGCGCCAGCAAGGTATCAACTTTGAGGATACCTTGAAGTATGGCGTTGATTCCACCCGATTTGCAGAACTGATGATGTCATCTGGCCTTGTGTTCAACGAGGATGTGTCCTACATTACTTTTCACAGTGCCTATGATTTCGGCTACTTGATCAAGGCTTTAACAGGTAGGGTGTTGCCGGGGGAATTGGGAGAATTTATGGATTTGCTGAAGGTGTTTTTTGGGAACAGAGTTTATGATGTCAAACACCTGATGAAATTCTGCAAGAGTCTTCATGGTGGGTTGGACCGAGTAGCCAGGACCCTGGAAGTTACCCGTGTGGCTGGAAAATGTCACCAAGCTGGGTCCGATAGCCTGCTGACTTGGCATGCTTTTCAGAGGATCAGAGAGGTTTACTTTAATGGTGAACTGGGCTTGCCGGAGAAATATGCGGGTGTTCTTTATGGCTTAGAAGTCCTCCCTGCTGTTTCTGATTAGGTAGGGTTGTCCTATGGATGTAGATTGCTATTTCAATTTCTCAGTCAAGTTGTACAATTGGTGGCTTAATATATATATAAAAAAGTTGAATTAGTTTCAGTTTATCATTCATTTTATTTCCCTCACTTTAAAATTTTGCTATATTCATTGTGTCTGTGGAGCCAAGATATTCGAGTTAAACTTGGAACAAATCTCAACTAACCTTTTCTAGTCTATGGGATAATATGTTTATGTTTTACACCTATGACCTTTACATATTATTTGAAGTAGAAATTGTGAGTATTTGAAGTAGAGATGCATAAGATGATTAGAGATGTGATCATGTGAATAAAGTTTTTGGGTCTTTATGGATCATTTTGAGATGCAACCAAAATTTTGTTACAATTTCAATCATGAGTTTAATGCCCATTCAATTATCCGTTTAAATCACATAGTTTCATTCAGGTCTTACAGAATTGTTATATGTCATCGCTGAACCTCATCTTTATTTTCTATCTTTAGCAATTTTTAGCAGGAGCTGAGGCTTTGATAAATTAAAGGATTTTGATTAATTACAAGTATTTCAGGTTATTATAATTACAATATGAAAATACTTTTGAAACATGTTGCACATAGATATATCCTGTTGATCTCAGGCACTTTGACACCTCTAAAGTGATTGAACAATTAATGTCTCTCTTTAGCTGCTGTCAAAGAATTTTGGGCCCAACCAAAAAATTTCAGTAGCCAAAAAAAAGGGGGCCAGTGAATCTAACTTATGTCTACTTCTTGTTCCTCTGTTCAATATTGCTGAGAGCTAGAACCTTCCATTATTTTGGGGGGCTTTCTATCATTGTGCTTAGTTAACTTCCACTAGTTAAATTTTGCAGACAAGGCTTTAGCTAAAACCATGCAACAGCTTCTGCCAATTCTTAGATAAACATTTTAAGGTAATGCACATGCCATTAAAATGAATAGCTGAAGAATGTTTTTGGTGATATTGCCCACAGGTTAAAAGAATTCATCTCAGTAAGCTTTAGAAAGCATAGCCTTGGATCCATTTACTTTTTTCTTAGAGGGTGTTGGGCAGGTGCTACCTTTTGTTTGTAGTTCATGGAAGTTAAAAGGTATAATGACCGAGAAGTTGAGACATTTGAATTCTAGCTGAAGACAAAAGAAGTTCGTTCTTGCATGATACATCTTTGATAGCCTTTACCTTGTCTTTTTCTATTTGTACTGCATGAAATGTGTTGGTACTAATTTAATTGATTCATTAGCAGAATCCTTATATCTTTGACACTGAAACAAAGAAGTAAGTTCTTAAATCTGCGATCTCCTTTCGTCTTCTTTCTTTCCTGTAGTGTCTGAGTTTTTAATTCATGATTTAGCAGCAGTCTTGTTTCCACCTTACATTATACAGAAAATATAGTCATAAACTATTACACTTTGCCTGTCTGTTGCATATTCAATGGAATTACTTGCTTTATATTCAGATGATTCTGTTTTCATTTCACCCCACCAAATATGAGCAAGAAAAACTTATCATAATTACACTA
Source organism: Parsonsia alboflavescens (assembly GCA_028571225.1). Taxonomy (NCBI): domain Eukaryota; kingdom Viridiplantae; phylum Streptophyta; class Magnoliopsida; order Gentianales; family Apocynaceae; genus Parsonsia; species Parsonsia alboflavescens. Next base: position 16,328,519 of record JAOXNR010000022.1, read on the forward strand.
ACTGTCTAAACATTCATGTTGCCACCGTCCATTTGTTTGAAGACTAATTCCCTCCGCAAAAGAAATAAGTGTATTAACAGTATGTGGGAAAGTGACAGAAGTATAGGTTAACAAAATTTTACCATGAAAGAGGAAGAGATTTCATGATTTCAATAAATGTTTGTTGTGCAAACGAAAGGGTTACAGTTAAAAATATTGAACAATCTCAATGGGTAATAAGAATTCATTGTATTGAGGCATTATTTGAGATATCATCCAGTTTATTGCTCCCTTTATCCCCTTCTGCTACTCATGCTTTCCCGTTGGGATGTCCCAAAAAAGAGTTATGTCTTCAAGTTTCCATTCATATGCATGAAAAGGAAACTGTGTGCAAATTTTAGTGAAGATCTGTCCCAAAGCATTTCAAGCCAGTGAAATGCCGCACATGTTTAGTCAAATGCTAAAACATATCTTTGAAGCTTTTGCCCATGTATCATCATTGCATGGAGCAAACTTCTTTTATTGCTGGGTCCCACAATTGTTCATGTGTAATGGCCGTTGTGTTGGAAAGATGACTTCTGCAGATCCAATAATTTTTGTGGAAAAGATAGGCATCTCTCGGCTGTTTGGAGATAACATGGACAAAAGGAGCTAATTGAATCACATTTATTGCTTCTATGCTCTGTCAGCCATCAGGTAACATAAGATTTGATGATTAGTTGGAGCCGGGTAAGCGTATTTACTTTGATGTTATAAAATACATTTAGTGTACTAAGGATGGTCATGCAAGACTTGTGTGGAGGATTTTCAACAGTTCGTTGTTGCTGTCTTCATAAGAATTTGGGGAAATTCTAATCTACTTTGATGCATACATGTCCTTGATAAGTTGTGAAATTCCTTAGGTTGTCTCTTGTCAGTTACATTTCTGTTTGCTTGTGCCTGCTGGAAATAATGTATTTTGTGTTTTGATGTGGGCAGTTCTTTAATAATCATAGAATATATTTGGATTGTTGGAAACTTTTTGGCTACCTGTTGTTGCCCTAGCAGTGGTTTTGTGAATATCTCCAGTCAGTTTTTAAATATTTCCCATTTTCTTTCTATGTCCAAATTGATGGCTTGTGTTGAATTAGTTGTGCTTGTTTGTGAATCTGCTTTTCTTCTATGTCTGCTCATGGGTGGAGCTTTGGTCCTTCAGGTTGTTTATTGGAAGCAGAGGTGAGGCAAATTTCCAGGATTATCTATTTAGATATTGTCGACTCGATAGGATATTTTTATCTATAACAGAAAAGAAACATAATCTAAGCCAAGGGAAGGATGAAGTTCCTCTGATATTGAAATACTTATGAATTTATAAGATAGTTTAGCTTGTGAAGTTTAACTGTGAGGTTGTGTTTTGGTATTAATTTGTTTGTAGTATTGTCATTTTCGACTCTTGGTCTCTAAGAGGACCATTCTGGTGATAGGAGTTCAATTTATATTTGGCCTCTTCAACTTGATCTTTTGAAATTTCGTTGGCATAAGTTCAACCCTGACTTGTGCACTAGTACTAGATTATATTCAAATAGTAGGCTTCATCATTTCATGTTTAGACATAACACCTTGAATTTTTTTGAAGAATTTTTGAGAATAAGAGGCATTCGTATTCTGCTTCTATGATAGGTGACTCGAGCTATTAAAGTATAGGCCACATGAGATATGGGAGCTTTCTTTAGCATTACTCATTCTTAGGTCTTGTAACTCTTGTTCCCTCTACTCCCTTGAATTGTAATATGTATTACTCGAAGAATGAAATGCAAATCAATAATATAAGAGGCTAGAGTTAAGGCACCAACCTACATGGTTATATGGACTCTAGCTGTTGGGTTAGATCTTGCCCAATCCCATCCAGGCAACACTAACATAAACTATGCAACTTTTATGTCTCCTATTGATCTTTTGGTGTAAACATAATGCCCTCTTGTGTGTTTGATTTGGATAAATGTTTTAGGTAGTTTCTTGCAGCTTTCAAGTACTGCTTGTGTAGACTCTTTGGAGTGATAAACTCTTTCTAGTAATTAAAAGAAGACTTAAAATGGTGCTTCATCTGTTCATATTTGTGGCAATTGGCCTCAAATAGTTCTGATAGCTCCTTAAGAAATTATTAAGATTATTACTAATTTTTCGGATAAAATTATCACTGATGAAACTAGACACTCTTTTTACATCATGGAACAAACAGTGGCTTGTAGTATAGTTCAAGGGGGGATATGGTGTAGTTTATCCTTGTGAATTTTAGCCAGAAGGTTTCTATCTTTTTCTTTTTCAGCTGACAATCGTTCTTCAACCCTCCAAGATTTTCCAATTTTAAAATTATTCAATATATAGGTTTTATCTTCTCATTCTTGAGTGCTGCCCAGATATTCAAACTAACGTATCTCTAATATAATGAAGGTGGTTATCTTTTCCTTTGTTCCCTTGGAACAAGGAGACATATTTTCAAGATATAAAAATTATGTAACACTATAGGATTACACTATTATTACTGAACAGGTACTTTAACACGCCATGCTCTAAACTTTCTAGTTGCCACAGTAAAAGTCACAAATGTTGATTCTGTGTAATTTGCAAATAATGAAGTTTGTCCAGATTATTTCATGTTACACAGAAGTATAGGGGGGTAGAGATTTTTATTTGGGTGACAGAAGAGCCAGCATACAAGGATGTGTTTGGCATTTCCTGGGACTTTATGTTGACCACCACTGTCATAACTTATTTGCATATGTTTGAGTAGCAATATCCCACCAATCTGAAAGAGATTTAATTAGCATCTTAGGCATCTCCTCATCAGTTGGCTGGTGATGCAAGGGTTGTCTTCTTTCTTTTTCTTACATTGATCTTTCACAATGGTGCATCATCACAAAAATCTCACCTTTCAAAGCATAATCTACAAATAAACTGCACCTTTTCCTGGCCATGTATTTCATTATTTTTGTGACTAGCTTTTGTCTAATTATGAGTGTGAAATAGACTGGCAATTTTATATGTCCAAAAAATGTGGAATATATTCTTGACCAGTAAAGGAATTTATTTCTACCCTGTTGCCCATGGATGGGCTAAACAATGTGATCAGAGATGTATATATATATATACGAACATGCTATAGTGTACTCTATACGGAATACACAGTTAACAGTTAAGTCTTTAACAGTCAAAATTAACAGTTAACAGTTAACAATTTTTTATTTAAAAAACATAATAAATTTGATCCAGTATCCTAGAGTTTAGTTTATCATTTTAGGGTATAATATATAAAATATATTTTAAAAAATAATTTTTTTATTGAAGATTTCATTTTTTAAAATAAAATCAGATATTATCAGTTAATTTTAACTATTAGAGACTTAATTATGCAATCTATAGTATTACATTATATATATATATATATATATATATATATATATATATAGACATATATGCATGTATCCATTTTGCGATATTTGAGGGGAAAATTAAGGAAAGAAAGGGAGAGAGAAATGAACAGGTTCCAAGTGATGGCTGGTCGCCTTGTTTGTTTTATCCATTTTGCACTTGGAGGTTGTTTCTGGTAGACAATTGGATATATGCAATGATTTTATGGTACCAAGTTTAGCCTTCTGCAGTTGTATCTTACACTATGAATAAAGCCGAGACAGCTGAAAGATATGATATTTGTCAGTTGTTACATATTTATTGCTTAGTGGCTTGGATGAAGGCTGAGAAGGACTTGGTAGAATCCAGTGAGCTTTAGCAAAGTGGATTCCTGGACACAAATCTGGCAAATGTCCTTGATTCTTTAGTTTTGTTTGTTCTGAAACTGTCCTTGATTGACATGCCTATCATGCATTTTTATTTCTCCTGGAGCCTTGTATGTCTTTGCTTATCTTATATTTTGTGGGCACTACGTGGGTGTGCTGTGCAATAGAATCACTAATTATTCATGTCTTTTTAGTTATTCTATCATATTTGTTTTTCTTGACTTGATACTTACAGATTCAGAAATCTTGGTAGCCGGAGATTACAGGTTCACAAGAAGTATGTCTTGTAAATGTGGGGGGAGAAGGACCTGATATAGAATTGGTGAGCCTTGGGGTCATAAGTTTTTTCTCCACAATGAAAGAAATATTTGAATTTTGATATGGTAAATATTTTAGGTACCATTCAAGAGCAAACTAATGGCAGTTTTCTCGCCTGGTCCAATACAATAACCCTTTTTTTTTTTCCTGCTGCAGCTTCTCACATGTTTACACACCAACAGTAGAAACGAAGCTTTCATACCCTCACCAATATTGGATTTGTCTCTACTTGTCGAGTATAGAAGTTCTTGCAATACATAGAAACACATTTGGCTGATTGGTTTGTCCAACTGAAACATGATTTCTTGAAAATTTTCTAATGACTAAAATTATAGTTCAGTTCTGAATTTTTAATAAACCTGAAAAATTAGATTGCTGGTATTGATTATTTATTGGCTGTTAAGCCAATATAATTTGATATGTTTTCTGATACTTCTTACTGTCTGTAGATTTAGCTGGTTGTCATTGGAATAATATACTTGTTCGGCTTGAAATTGAATATCCCATTTCCTCGTTTAAAGTTTAAGCAATGTCAATTTTTTGAACTAATTGAGAAAAATATGACATTCTGTTGTAGGTACATCTAATTCTTGATGGAGGAGTATATTAAATCTTCTGTTGCATCTATACCCATAATTTTAAAACTTGAGTTATGTGCTGATATTTATATTTACTGCCAGTCAATCCCAAGTGTATTTTAGTTTTCAACATCTAGTTGTGTTTCTTCATCATTTTACCTTCTGTCTCCTCTTCTTTTACTTCAGAATTGGTCTAGAGCATACTGGAGACTAGGGAATATGAATTTGTGAAGGCAATGCAAAGCCATTGTTACAAGAACAGGAGGAGGCATACAAAGAGAGACTCCGTAAGAACTGGTTGGTCCCTGGTTTGTGAAGGATAGCAAATTTAAAGGTTAGATTCCTTCTACATTTTTGAAATGCTGAAATCTATTTGATTTACAGAAGTTGTCTTTTTGGAAAAGACCTATTAGCCTTCTTGAATTGCAACTTTGTCAGCTTCCTCTTATCTCTCTATCCCTGCAACTGCAAGTCTTATGTGTGCGCGTTTGTTTGCCGCCGAGCTTTAAATTTGGTAATCATGACATTCTGTTGTTATTGTGGTGAGATAGAATTAGAATGGTCCTTCCCTTTATTTATTTGGTGGAGCAATACTAGAGGAGAGAATTTAGGCGTTAGGTTATTTTCAAATCCATCCATGTCGTGACTCTTAAAACTGCATCGAGGGTCCCTTTCCGGGCCATTTTTCTTTAAAGTTTTGAAATCCAACCTTAGGATTAGGGAAGTCAATGTCTTACGAATTGTTTAAGGTTAATAAAAATTTACATACATTCTTCTCAGTTATTGGTTATGGTCCTTCCCTTTTTTTGTATTTTTTATAATATAATTTTTGTCTTTAGTTCTTTGGTTGGTTTTAATTTCCCTTACTTAGAAAAAAAAAAAAAAATTCAGTAATTACAATTTCATTGCCTTATGTTATGAATTATTACGATTATGATATTTTTGTAACTATTCTTTAATTGTACATATATTTTGGGGTTAAAATTTACTCTTCCCCCTTGAAACTCCTAGAGTCGGGGTGAAACAAAAACCTACTCACATTCTTTTTAGTTATTTTTGGATTTTTATGTTATCATCGATCCCTTGGCAACAGAGAAAACACCCCAAAAAAAAAGACACCAACCTTAGCCATGTCAATTAAACCATCCTCATAGGTACGTAGCATTTAGCAATAATAGATAGCTCTCTTCTTTTCCCTCCCTTCCTCCTCCCAGCTGGGTGAGTCACATTGAATCTTGATGTTTGCATGTGGGTTTCGCGTGAGATACGGACACCCCCCATTAATAACTTTCACATGATTATTATTTTAACCCCAAACACCCAACTTGCTCTTTATACTTTCCCACTCCCTTTGTTTCTTTTTCTTTCAAGTTTAATCAAATCTCTTTTGTATTTTCTTCCGTGCACCATTTTATTAATTGCCCTCCAAAGTTCGTCCATCGTAGACCGCACCAGTTGTCTTCACTGGGATTTTTCCTCTTGAATGACGTTACGTTTTTGTCCTTGACCCCTCTATCCATCACAGGGAGTAGTCTAGTTATTCAAAAATAAAATATTTAATTTTGAATTAAATAAGGAAATATTAGTCAGAGGAAAATTTCTTTTTTTTTTGGAACTAATTCAGGCATTCAAGATCAGCTGCTGTGCGGTTCCTTTCGATCACTTCCGAAATTGGATGGATGTTGAAGTAGTCGGTCTATTTCAATCCCTCAACTCCATTCCCCCACCCAAAAGAAGAGAAAAGGAGAGAGGAAAATGTCAATAATAATAAGTCGCAAAAACAGATGAGACACACATCATGCAATGCCGCTTCAAGAAGATGATGATACATCTGAAATTAAGGACACAACGGTCAATAAATCCTTTTTATTTTATTTATCACACCATCTTTCGTTTTCGTACGGTAAAACAAAATATAGGTAGAAACTTAAATGTAAACACTGGCACGTAATTATGAGGGTAGTAAATGTAAGTGTAAATGACTCCGTTTTTTCGCTTCTCCTTCTTCTTCTTTTCGGGTCTAAAGGAGAGGGTATGGGGAAAACACACATCAGATGGGTAAGAAATTCATTCATAGCTTGGTGAACTTAAATTCAATCTCGTCCTATTTGCTCAAAGATTCTATTAAATCTTTTAAAATTACGAATTTCAAAGTTTTCATTTTAATTCAAAATTTCATCACTGACTCCGGCCCTTTGATTATATTCATAATATACGTCGTTTTACACTTTTAAATTTGTTTCATGATGTGTATCACTTCTGTCATTCATTTATGTTTCTTTACAATAAATAAATGGGTATTTTAATGGAGGGTAAAAATGAAAAAAACCTTATAATGATGCATTGAGAATTGTAAAACAATTTTTATTTTGAGACGGGGGGGAGTATAATATTTTAGAATTATACGAAAATAATGAGAATAATAAATTACAATTTTGAATATTAATATAATTGAAATGACCTTTTATTTTCTAAGAATAAGCCGATAAGAAAAAATGTTGGATTTATTGATTGTGAGATGATTGAAAAATATTTTTATTTATAGATCTATATTAGACCATGACCTATTAGATAAATATATAACCTTTCCATGCAATGGTTAATTAATTAATTAATTGAAATTTTAAAAAATAACTATTTCCTCCATTAATTGACATGTTTTTATCTGACAAGTTATAACTCTTTAATTAAACAGATTTTTAACGTAGACAAATTCTATTTATTTAATCATTTATAAAAGATTGTGTTCATAAATTATAAAACAATTTTGTTTTGAAATAAAATATTTATTACGTCCATTGAACATAAATAAAGACTTTTTTCCCTTAATATTAAAGCTTTACAAAGCATGCTCCAAAATACAAGAATTCATATTCAATCGTGAATTCTTGTTCATTTTGGAATCTCTAACTTATATCATCATCATCTCATTATTATTATTATATAGAGTAATGCTATAGAGTATACTGCGTATAAAGTGCACAGTTATTCTATATATATATAAGGTAATGCTATAAAATGCACCGTTAAATCTCTAACGATCAATATTTAAAAAAAAAATATTTTTCAATAAATTTTTTTTAAAATATATTTTATATATTATATCCTGAAAGGACAAACTAAACCTTAGAGATATTGGATTAAATTTGGTTTTTTTTTAAATAAAAAACTTAACTGTCGTTAGAGATTTAACGGTTCAATTTAGAGCATTTTCATATATATATATATTTATATAAAGTAGATTTTGAATGAGTTAACAGGGATTAGGTGGCTCACATGATGTAATGGTGAAGGAGGTGTAAGTGAAATTTTACAATAAAAATCTTGTTTGGTAACTGTTTTTTAGAACAATGTTTTGTTCTGGAAATTTAGAGAAAAAAATTTATCTGGTATATTTGTTTTGAAAAACAATTTTACTGAAAGTTATCTGAATCTTGTTTTTAGAACGACTTTTAGATCTTTTCTGTTTTTGTGAAAAATTAATTCCTTGGTATAAATTCAATGCTAAAATTATTATACTTCAACATTGCTATCTACTAAAAATATATTTTTTAAAAATTTTTATTATTATGATTTTTAAAGAAATATTTTGTATTTTATTAAAAAAATTATTATATATTTTTGTTTTCTGATATTTTTTCAAATATTTTATTCTATTATTATGATTTTTTAAATAAATAAATAAATTTCCTTTGTATTTCTTGTGTTATATTTTCTCTTGTAAACTTATTAGTCTGAAATAATATATTATTTATTTTTACTTAAAATTAATTAGATTATTAATGATAAATTTAATTCAATTCATAAATTAATAAATTTCTTTACTTTTTTTTTTTTTGTTAATGCCTTTGTCAAATCTTTATATAAATTTTTTTGGGGATTATATATCGAAACATTTTTTTAAAAAAGAAATCAAGGACATTTTTAAAAAATTCTTAAATTTATACAAAAATTGTTACAGAAACAAAATTTGACAAATAGTTTTTTTTATCTTTCAAAAAAAACATTTCTATAGAATTGTTTTACAAAATAGTTCTCAAGAACAAAAAAACAAAAAAAGAATCAAATAGACTCTTTTATTTTGGAAAATTCAACATAGATTTTTTAACATTTCTAATGGAAAGAATATTTGTGAAAGTATTTTTTATTTATTTTAAGAAATCTAAAACATTAAAAAAATAAAATAAAAACAAGATTGTAAAAATTTCAGAGCCTGTTGGGTTCTATTTTTTATTTGTTGTTCTTGAGAATTGTTTTTATGAAATAAAAGAACTAAAAAATTTCTTTCATAACAAATTTAGTAGTAATATAGGAATTTTTAAAATTGTCCTTGATTTCTTTAAAAAAATTGTTTTGATTTATAATCCCCACCAAAATTTTATAAAAAAAAATTGACAAAGGGATTACCAAAAAAAGTTAGAAAATTTATTAATTTATGAACTGAATTAAATTTATTAATATTATAATTAGTTTTAAGTAAAAATAAATAACAAAATATTTCTTTCTAAAATTGTTTACAAGTGAAAATATAAAATATGAAATACAAATGAAAGTAATTTATTTTTAGAATACTTTTTTAAAAAAAATCTTAATAATAAAATAAAATATTTGAATAATTTATCATAATACAAAAATGTATTAATTTTTTTTAATAAAATACAAACTATTTTTTAAAAAATAATAATAATAAAAGTTTTTAAAAAATATTTTTAGCAAATAGCAATGAATGACCTCTAATAATTTTATTATTGAATTTATACAAGGTAATTAAGTTTTTTTGGAAAAGAAAACAAAAATCCAAAACAGAAAACATCTAAAAGATGTTCTCTAAAAGTTGTTCTGGAAACAAGATTTAGAGAACTGTTTTGTAAAATTATTTTTCAATATAAGTGTACCAAACGAGTTTTTCCGTCTCTAAATTTTTTAGAAAAAATAACCATTTTGGAAACAATAACCAAACAGGTTCTCAACTTTTACTAAAGATCGTACAAATTTAATTGACTTTTAGTCATTTATGTGGTTATTTACAATATTGAGAACATATTATTCCAACTAAGAGCTTGGGAATTGGAAGTCAAGGCACAACATTAAAAAACCCCGTTTTTTTTCCTTCAAAAAATAAAAATGATACATTTTGGTATTTGAAATGAGAGCTTTCATTTGAAGTGATTTTGTTGTAGAATTACAATATATAAGAATGTCAAAGGAGTAATTAAATTGAGAACACTAATATAGTTCGACTAAAAAATTATACTTCTCTAATTGAAATTGAATATATTCACTTTTGAATTTAAATAAAAATTATAAGGTGGTTTTTAACTTTGACTAATTATCAAATTATTCTTATCTTTCATATAGTTAGAGGTGAAACTTCCAGTGAGATATAAATTCTTTAAATTATTCTTATTCCCCCCTTTTGGAATTAAATATTCCTATTTCTATTTTGGATTTTCTAAATTGAATATTTTTTTCCTAACTTAGTAAAATTTATTATAAAGAAATTAAATTGTTATGTTCAAAATGAACTAAATTAAACTCTTGCAATAAAACTTTGCTAAAATCGGAACTCAGATAGAACCTCTCTTTTAACTACTGCATGCAACGAGCCAACTTCCACACTTGACGGGAATTGAACTTACATCCTACATGTAGAGGCAAGACTGACACTATACCAATTCTTACCAAATTTATCACCCCTAGAGACCAAAATGAGACATCCAATTTCATGTGGAGGGAATATATATTGTTGTAATTAAACTATATTTTTTAATCTCCCCTCTCCCTAGAAATTTAAAACTTTTGCAAAACATAGATGGTGATTTTCTTATAAATTAGAACGTATTAAAAAAATATATAATTTACCAAACCCGAAGAGAGTTTACGGGGAATATTAGGCAATTCTACTCCTACAAACTACTCTTTTTTTTTTTCCGGAAAGAAAACGCTGGATAGTTTTTTTCTCGCCCTGGTTTTGGTAATAGTTTAATGATTCATATTTGTAAGAAAGACAAATTTCCCATTTTATTTATTTATTTATTTAAATCGACTCATTAAAAATACATTCATAAACATTTTTAAAAAAGGATCAAATACATGTCCTAATATTAAAGAAATTATTTGGTCGCTATAGTAGAATTCCCATTTTAATCTTTAAACTTTAGTACCTTGTTCATGTAAATATTTTTTTTTTCCTTAAATCTTTTTAAATCCAGTTCTCTTTTATTTTACCCAATAAAATCCTTAATTATTATTTGTAATTTTTAAAGTGGTCGATCCTCTATCTTTTTTCTCTTGTTTTGTGTCCGTTTTTAACAACTTAACAAGTTTTTTTTTCTTTCTTTCCGGACTCTGGTTTTATTTTACATAAATCTTTTTAATAATAATAAAAAAATTTGTGATATTAATATGCATGTATACACGTGTGCATTTGACCCTACCAAGCTTTCCATCATCACCCTTCGAAATCTCAAATTGAAATTGAACCAACCCCGTCTAGCTTTTAATGCTATAACAGGAAGCAGAAACTCACATTTATAACTCTAAAACAACCGTAGGGAAAAAATACAGATTTTTTTTTTTTTTTTGGTTTTTTCAATCTTCAGCTGGCCTTCATTCATTCCAATCTCCCCTCCTGCTTGCTTTCTTGCTTACATTCAGCCAAAAAAAAAAAAGGAAAAACAAAAAAACAAAACAAAAAAAACAAAAAATGGTGAAGAAAATGAAGCTCCCTTTCCTCTTCATGAAATCCACAGAAACAACCCCAGCTTCTTGGCCATGGCCAACCTGTGGCAGCCCTAAAACCCTTTCTTTTCGAGCAGGGAACCATGTTTTCAAGACAGTGAACTCTGCATTCGTTGAAACTGAATTGATTGATTCATCACCGGCCGTCACCAACCTCAGCGAATCTGCCGCCGAAGGCTTAGAAGAAGGAGAAGAGTCGGTAGAGAAGGTGATACGTGGGTTGAGGTCAGAAAGGCTGTTTTTCGAACCGGGGGAGACTAGCTCTATACTGGAGGAAGTAAAGAACGATGGGTTCCCATTCAAGGAAAGCGTGGTGATGGCCATGGATTCAACCGACCCTTTTGTGGATTTTAGGAGATCAATGCAGGAAATGGTGGAAGCTCATGGTTTGAAGGACTGGGGTTGTCTTGAAGAGCTTTTGACTTGCTATCTAAGGGTCAACGGCAAAAGCAATCATGGATACATAGTTGGAGCCTTTGTTGACTTGTTGGTTGGTCTTGCTTTTTCCTCTTCTTCTAATGATGATCGCTGTTCTTCTTCTTCCACTACTCATTCTTTTACTTCTCCTCTATCATTTTCTTCCTCCACTTTCTCAACCAGTCCCTGTCTATCCATACAAGAAGTTGATGATGAAATTGAGAAATCTATCGACAATGCTTCTTCTTCTTCTTCCTCAGGTGTCTGAAATGTGAAGTTAAGTCTGTGTGTCCCTTTGGAACAGAGCTTATTAAATTATTAATTAGTACAATGTCTCAGAGATTTGGGAACGGGGAAAATACCCATTTCCTGCAGACATTGTTTTACCGTTTCCGGAAATCACTTTGTCTCTTCTGTGTTCGATAAACTACAAATTAAGCACGGGTGAAAAAGATGAGGGGGGAAGGAAGAAGATTATTATAATACTATTCTAATATTAGTTCAAGGAAAGCGAGCGAATGGAGGAAGGAAGACATTGCTTCAACGGTGTTCTTTTTTTTCTACCATAAATGACCTGCTGAAATCCAAGTAGTTCTAGTTTTGACTAACATTTTTGGGTTTTTCTTGTTTTTTCTTCACTTTGTAACAATGGATTAATTTACGTTTAATTCTTGTACAGAGCTACTTTTTTGAGAGAAAACACAGCACTTGAAATATTTTATTATTATGCGAATTCAAATTCATACACTTGTTTTTTTTGCATGATTTGTTGATACAATTAGGGCAGAGAGGAATTGGTTGCCATTATTTAAGTTCTTCTGGGGAAGGAACAGGATATTACTGATTTAATGGCCCCAGATTTGAAATTGTAGGTCACTGTCATTTGATAGGTACCAAACAGGGCATAGCTGTGTTGTGTTTGTGTTGGTGGTCCTCTCTTCTGCTGCTCTTCTTACCCTTGCAGGCTGCAATTACATTAGTAGTAAAACTCAGAAATATAGGCAAAAAAGATATACATTTATATGCATGTCTAAATGGTAGTTTGAACTTGGTAGGAAGTTGCAGATCAGGACTGTGTAATGTAAGCCCTCCATACATATTCAAGTGTTTTATTTTATGGGATTCGAATATACGTTTGTTTTTTCCAGAAGAAATATAAACAGACTAAAATTTTAAGTTAGATTGTACATATGGTTTTGGTAGGCCATCTCTATCCCTGCCCAGTGGCTGCTGCAATATTGGTTTTGAGTCTTTTCAGCTGCTAAAAGATGAAGGAAAAAACAAGAAACACACAAAATACTCTCATGGGGGTAATATGAAGATTAGAACAGTTGCATGTGTTTTGTGGTCCTTCCTTCATTTTTTAATCACGAAACATGCCAACAAGATAGGGATGATAATACACACAGATGAAAAGATCTGTTCCCCAAATTTCTTTCACTCATTTTACAGAACACATGGAAGCCCTAAACTATGTCCCATTTCATATAATCCCACAATTGATGTAGATGGAAATTACTCTAAAAAAGAAAGACATGTTTTCATCAGTTGGAGCTGATGAACAAAGGCATGACAGAATCAGATAAAACATTTGTCTTTACGACAAACAATTCCTCTGGTACGCACGCACAGGATCAAATGGGCTGTGGCAGCAGCAATGAGGATGCCCATTCCCACCCCGCCCATATCTTGTAGTATAAAAGATGCGGACGTGAACATATAAATACAAATACATGTCTTTCAAAAGAGCTGGTTGCTTGCAGTAACTTTAATTTGTTTGGCTTTCTTTGCACTTTCTAGGAATCTGGTGTAATTGCTGTTAGTCGTAGTCAGGGCATTTCACATCAAAATTATATACACAAGACGCAAAAATAACTTCATTCAGAGAGACAACACAAACCCTTCTTTTATTTACCTCCGATGGCATCTCCAGATCTCCCTTCCTGGATACATAAAATTAGTACCCAAAATGGAAGATTTTTTCTTCTTATTTTTCCTTTTGTACTCATTAATAATTTTATATAAATAAATATATATATCTATATATATATATATTAAAGATATATTTTGCTCTTGTTTTGCAAACGTCTTCTTCCTAATTTCTTGAAATGAGGTTGCAATCAGTTTCTATAGCATATCAGTACTCACACGGCTGAAGGGAAGCCCAATGAAGAAGTGAATCTACAGAAAAATGGACCACAGACACAGAAATTAAGCAGCAATTTCAATTCATGGAGACATCCAACCTTAATATGCTCCACAGCTTATGCTGGTCATCATATATAATCAAATGCACCATATTTAAACCGATCATTTTATAATAAGTATATTATTCGCAGAAGAAATAACTGTATCAAATTCCAAAGAATCCAAACTACTACTGTTTATGTGATCTACCTTAATGTTAGAGCCCGGCTGGCTTCTTGTCTCAGCTGCGAACCTTCGAAACCTTGTGCTTCGCAATTTCTTAATTTAATTGGCATTTCAACTGGATTATCAGTTTGAAGTTTGAACAACACTGCATGCGTCCATGAACCCATGCTAGTTTAGCGGCAACATATCTTTACTTCCTTTGTTTGTCATTTGAGATTAACTTTTTTTTTTTTTTTCCACCTAATTATAAGTTATATTTGGTATATTAATATATATTTTACTCCCTTTTTTTTGTTCGATATTACCAATTCTTTTCATAATAAGATATTTTTCTCTCTTTCTTTTTTAATATTTTTCTTTGTAGTGATATATATATATTTTTTAAAAATCCTTATCTTAATATTAAGAAAATTACTATTGATGACTGACTTATAAATAGGGGATGGAGGGAGTATTTTTTTTTAGCCTGGGATTTTTATAGACTCATTGTGAAGTACTTTTCGATTGGAAAATTTTGATATGAATCTAATTCATGTTCCCACACATAAATCTTATGGTTCATATCAAGTTAAAAAATATTATTTATTTTTTTATCATATATAAGACTTAATATTTATAGAAAAAATTTGTAATGTGACTCAATATAAAGGACGTAATCTAATAGCCTGAATCGATAATAAAATTTCCCTTTTGCCTCATTGACCCAAATAGTGCATGTTACTAAGATTTTGTTTTATCTTAAAACACGTAACCTATTCGTGTTTTGTCCGTGCGTAACACAATGTTTTCAGGAGATCCCTTGTAGACAAGTCCACAGCCACGAGAAAAACTTAAGACTCTTCTGTCTCCAAATATAAATAATTCATCAGTCATCATTGTGAAAAAAATTAATGTAATATATTTTTTTCTTAAAATTTCTCATTTTTATATTTTCATCAAACTAACAATAATATTTAGGGGGAAAAAAAAGAAACAAGGGTAATATAGTAAAAATCAGTAAAATATCTAATAAATTTATAACAATGGCTTTTATTTAGTAATATGGAAAGTTAACTCAAATTACTTCTAAATAATGACGAAGGGAGTGCTAATTATGCATTACTAAAATATTTTAAACTTTTTTTTAATGTACTCACCTTTTTTTGAAATTTATTAATTTAATTAAAAATATTAGTACTACCCTGTATTGGGTCAAAAAAACATTTCCAAAATACAAAGTCATTTTATGAGAGTCCTAAATATTCATTCGCTTTTCCGGTAGAGTAAAGGGTGAGGAAAGGTGTTTTTTACGTGGACTTCACTTAACCCAAATTTTAAGGAAAATAGGATTATATTTCCCAAATATACTCCATTCGGCCAATTTACTTAGGAACATTCACAAAATTTTTCATACTTCCTCTCTTAATGAAAAAAAGATTTTTAGTCGATTTGGTTCCATAAGTTTGGATAAAAAAACAGTTTGATTCCTTAAGTTTCTTTTTAGGTATAACGGTTCTTTATATTTTACACATAGTTGGAATGGTACTAACCACCAATTTCCGACCACTCACACGGCAGAGAGTGTCTCGTGCACTGCACGTGAGGGGTAAAATCGTCATTTTATTATGAAACGACTTCGTTTTCCTTTCAAGTTGGGTTTTTTTTTTAAAAAAAAAATTCTACCCAATTCAGCTCCACTTGGATTCCAATTCCCACTCTACTTCCAAACACCAACACCTTCATCACCACAGTGACCTGTCCTCTACCATCTTTAAATCCTACCGGTGGCAGGAGGTGGCGGACGATTATTCGCAGGTGGAAGTGGGGATGGAGATAGAAGATTAAGGCTGCACCACAACCAGGGCCAACAAGCCTTGAAGCGTTGTCATTGTGACTCTTTGAACACTAAATTTTGTTACTACAACAACTACAACTTGTCTCAGTCACGACACTTTTGCAAGAGCTGTAGAAGGTATTGGACCAAAAGCGGTATGCAAAGCAGCGTCCCTGTCAGAGGTGGCTATCGGAAAACCAAACGCTCTAAGCCTAAACATTGCGTTTCTTCATCCGAAGGTGTTGCTATTGCTGTGACAGCTCCGACTACGGAGCATAATTCCAATTCTCATTCTAGTAGTCAGAGTTCTAGCCTCACGGCTACCACCATAGCTGCCAAAAACACAGCCGCTGCTGGTTCCAAGGGTGAAGTTGCTTCGGCTACTGTGAATTTGTCAAGTGCGCCAACAAATCTCATCAATTTCTCGGACTTGAGATTCTTCATATTGTAGATTAAAGCAACTAGTGGCTTGGATCGACAACAGCTGATCGATCCTTCCGGTTTGTCGAACCGCCAAATTTTCCATTACATCGGAAGTTTCACAAACCTGATGACATCATCAAATGATGCAAACTTCTTAGGCTATAATATGACCAACATTCGACATACCGGTTATAGCAAGAGGATCACTGTGTGCTGGAGGACCATCTTTAAATCCTACCGTTGAGTTCCAGGTAGGATTTAAAGATGGTAGAGGACAGGTCATCGTGGTGATGATGGTGTTGGTGTTCAGAAGTAAAGGGGAATCGGAATCCGAGTGGAATTGAACTGGGCTGAATTTTTTTTTAAAAAACCCAGTTTCAAAGGAAAACATTGTCATTTCATTGTGAAATGACGATTTTATGCCTCATATGCAATGCACGTGACACTCTCCACCATATGAGTGGGTGGAAATTGATAGTTGGGACAATTTCGGCTCTCCGTAAAAACGTGAAGGACCGTTATGACTGAAAAAAAGCCTTAAGGGACCAAACTGTATTTTTATCCAAACTTGTGGGACTAAATCTGCTAAAAACCCATAAAAAAAATTATAAAACGTATTTGACTTCCATAAAAATTGTCAACTTATTCTTTTTGTTAATATAATTTGCTTATTTAAAACTTTTGAAGAATGCAGTACAAAACTTGAGAGATAAGTAGTAGTACTTGAGATCGAGAGGTCTTAAGTTCGAAATACAATGAAGATAGATGAGATGCTACTTTTGATTCTTGATGGGAGGGATGCCACTGTTGATCATTGAAGAGAGGAGTACAGGGATAGCGAAGGGGTGAGTGTTGAAAAAAAACAAATGAAAAAAAAAAGGTGATGGCTTCAGAAAAGGCCTCGCGGTTTGCATATCTCTTTACAAAGCAAATATGGGGACCATAATATATACATGGTACGATAGGAAGGAAAACTTCTTCTGCTCACTGCTTGTGTAAGTAAATTTAAGAGGGATGTCAATTCTCCCTCTTGTTATGTGTATTTGTCTTAAAATATTAGTAAAATCTAGAATTGAATGAATAAAATAATTTCTTTATTAAAACTCTTCAAAAAAAAAAAAAAATCCTCAATTCAAAATTAAATATTCAACTTATGTCAAGCCCAACTAATTTAACGGTAAGTAGCAATATTTGGAACTAAAGGATCTTGAGTTCGAAATACGTTAAATGTAAGTGGAGTGCAGTGATGAATATATCTATCCATATATTGTTAAAAGAAAGACAGCTCTATTGTAGAGTTGTACAATAAATAGGAAGAAAGAAAATGAAAATTGGAAAGATAGAAAAATAAATCAATTAGGGAGAAAGAAAAGCAATAAACATGACAAAATGTTAGTAAAAATTAAATAAAAAAGATATATAAACACTAATTAAAATAATAAGCAATTCAATATCAAATACATCAACGACTTCAGTCACCTATGCATAGATCAGCAGGAAAAAGGTCAAATGCAAGCAATAGGGTGGAAAAATATTTGTGAAATTTTTTTTTGCAAGAAACATGTTATTGCACCACTTCCTCAGCAAAGCAAAAAGTATCCAATAGGCTAGATCTAAAGTTATACAGGTAAAAGAGGGTCCAATGCATCATGATGCTCAATTAAAGAATAGTATTTAATTAAGTACATTAATAATATTTTTTTCTTTTTTTATTTGAATATTAATTAAGTGGTTTTTTATTATTTTAATTAATTGATATTTTTCATTGATGGTTAGCATGATATTTTCTTATTTTTTTAAAAAGGAAACTAATAAGTAATATGCTGCCCATATTTTTCTTTTTCTTTATAAATAATTTGAACATTAATTTAGAAATCAATAATAAATCAAGAGCTAAAAATTTACTTAATGATGGCCATGATTCATGTGTTTAAATTAAATAAATTTTAAAACTAGATAAATTAATATAAATTTGATCAATTAAACTAAAATTTTAATTGTCAATATCTTTTAAAAAGTAATGGATATGAATACAAAATTTTTATAATTAAATTTTGATAATAATAAAATTATTCATAAGGATTCAGTGAATTTTTTTTTTTGACTTTTGAATCTTAAAAAAAAAAAATGATAATTTGGATCGGTGATGGACGACATATTGAATTTTTTTTATTTAAATTTTTATTTTTAGTTTCATTATACACTAAAGGATAATTCAAAATTATATGATATTTCTTAAAATACCATTTAAAAAAGAAAAAGCCTTCATTCAACTTATTCAAGGGAATAGAAAAGTTGAAACCTTTTTTTTTTTTATAAAGAAAACCGCTTTTGATGGTGGAGATTTTACAGCCTCCTACCCATTTATTAAAAAAGAAATGAAGGACACTTTAAGGGGATCTAATGAACCTTACCTCAAAAGATAACATGTATGCAATGGATAATGAATTATAATTTGGAAATAATTTAATCAATGCGAAGGGCAGGATGCCCAATTCTATTTAGATAGCAAATGTACTTTGCCTGGCGGGGAAGTGAATTGTAATTGTAAAAAATGCATAACCCATTTGTGTCTAATGCAAAATTAGCAATATAATCCGCAATTTGATTTCCTTCTCTATAAATATGAATGATTTTATATTCACCTTGTCTGATTCTCTTGATGATATGATACAATCTCTATTGCCCATTTTTGCCCAACGGGATCATACTAATAATAGCTTGAGAATTACATTGCACAAGAGCCTTATTCCATCCTTTCTCAATACACACCAAAAGACCTTTTTCTATAGCCAGTAATTTGGCTTTAGCGTTAGTAGCAGTACCAATAATCTCTGCAAACCCATAAAGAAAACTGCCATTTTTTCCGCCGAACAACCCCTCCAATTGAAGCTTCACCCGGATTTCTTCTTGATGCTCCATCAATGTTGAAAATCAATTGATCTTGTACCTCATCATTTATCCACTTAATTAGCTTGAAGCATTGCCTTACTATCCGAGAGTTATGTGCAACTCCCAGCAAAATCAGTAACCTCTTCAGATTATGGACAATTGCAATTTCTACTATCTATTGCCTTGCTACCCAATACACATGGGTTGGAGAGACTTCGATCCCATCAAAGCTGAACTTGTTCCGAGCCTTCCATAACTCCCGTCAAATCAGAATAGGAACGAGAACACTGACTTCACGAATATCTCTCCCTTCGGCCCTCTTCACTTAATCAACATATCATGAAGAGAATTCCCTTGAAATTGGCCAACCCCCATGTCAAGTGCAAATCTTCTCCAAACCAACTCTGCAGATGAACAAGTATAAAACAATGATTAATAGGCTCTTCATGCTGACAACAATGGCATCTTAAGTCTAAACAAAATCTAAGAGTTTGCAACTTGTCATCCATCGGTAAAATACCACGAAGTAATCTCCACAAGAACAAAGTCCATGACAAAGGAATAAAAGTTCCCAAATCCAACTATAGTCATAAGATGATATAATTGACTGATTATCAATTATATCAATTGCAGATACAAAATCGAAGGCTTCCAAATATGGTGGTCACCTCTATTTGAAGCAATGAATTGTACCTGTTCAACCTCTTCCTTTAAATTAGCATTCAATAGTTGATGTAATAAGGCTCTGTTCCATATCCACTTCCCACATATCCGTGTATAAGGCATGTATATTTGTCCAACTTGATCATAGAGTTACCCGAATGTAACCAATCCTCAAACCAGAATGAGGAGCTCAAATTTCCTACAAGTAGCCCAATATGCAATTCTGCCTCTTGAGAGATTGACACTAACCGACGCCACACGGTTGAGCCTGCCAAATCAAACTGCTCATAGACAGAAAAATTATATGTATTTAGCCCAAAAACAATCAGTAGAATGAAATCTCAACCACATTTTGACCGAGAAGGCTTTGATATAAGTGTGAAAGGAATACAAGCCAAGACCACCATGCTCATGACTAGTACAAATCCGTGACTAGCAGCACCAATGCCTCTTAAAACCGGTTTCATTTTCCCCCCATAAGAAATCCGCAAATTGCTTCTCCGAAAGGACCATCACCCGAGCTGGAGGATTAGTGCAAACAAGAAGATACATTACCATGGAATTTAGTACATGTTTAATCAAAACTAATCTGCATTAGACTCAGGAAATATTGAACCTTTGATCTGCCAGGGAAAATAGGACAACCCAAGTATAATAGGAGCAAGTTCTGTTTCCCAGAACCCCTCACATTATGCATCATATGTATTCGATTCAGAAGAGCCTTTGAGGAAAGATAAAAGGCACTTTTATGAAAATTAATTTTTTACTCGGATACATTTTCATAGAACTGTAGAAAACCAATAAGTAAGTATAATAGATAATAGATAACATATTCAATTAGTTTTGGAGAGTGATATAAATAAGTCTAATAGATAACATATTCAATTAGTTAAATTAAATGAAGACTGAATTTCTATGAATTAATAAGAACTTGAATATATTACTCTTGCCTCCCTGATAAGAGATGGATCAATTAAAATATTATTTTTAAAATTTCATTAAAAAAAATTAATAGTAAAATATTGATGACTAATAGGTTTTAAAGTTTTAAAAAATTTTTATTTTGTGCCATATGAAATATAAATAAATAAATAAATATATATATATATATATGTTATTGTGCTATAAAGTATAATATGTTTTATAAATTAATTCAAATTGAAAGTTAAATTTGTAAATTATTTTCAATATTTTTAATGTCTAAAATAAAAATAATTTCAGATAGTACAAAAAATTGTATTCTTTGATTTTTTTTTAAATTTTTAATAATATATTAATTTAAACGGGTGACGAATGACACATTGAGTTTTTTTTAAAGTAAATTTTTGTTTATAGTTTTACAATTTTGATCCATTAAACACGCGTTGCGTTGGTGTTTAGACTACTTTAGTGTTGTAACAACAAGAGATTTAAGTGGCTTGATGTGCTTCTCTTCATTCTGAAGAGTTAAGCAGTAGTAGGAAGGTCATTAACAAGATAAATTGACGGCTATATCACATCAAGAAGACTTATTCTTTACTTACTCTAAATAGTTTATTTCATAACCTTTTAATTTAAGTATATCTTTAGAAGGTGGCCTCCACCAGCAACATAGTTTTGCAAGGCGTTTTATACCCTTCTACACTTTCAATTTCAATAAACAGGTAAGGGTTAACCTAACCCTCCTGTTATTACACGGTTTTTTAAAATATAAATATATATATATATATATATAATTAATTTCCTTTTATTTCCTTTTAAATACAATGAATAAAAATATTTATAATATAACAAAAATTCACTTAATCATATAGTATTGAATTTGTATAGAAATAAAAATACCCATATATTAATGACTTTCCTAAAAACTTGTTATGAATTGTTTAAAAAAAATATAGAAAACACAAAGATACCCAAAAGAACTTTTAAATTTAAGCATCCAAACCCAAAACAACTTAACTTAAAAAAAATTAAGGCAATACTAAAAAAGGAATTTTTTTATAAACTCATCCAAATAAACTTGTAAATCTTTAAGGAGTAAGTGAGATGTAAATCATTTAAATTAAAGAGTTTTTTTGTTTTAATTTTAAATTAAAAATATATTTCTTGTTTGAGAGAGTAAGCATTGAATTTCAAATATTTCAATAGGAATAGGGACCTGAAATTTCGGATGGTTGAGTAATTAATAACCTTTTTTAAACCCAATGTCCAACGGTGCTTCAAATTAACTTGATCTTTCTCGCATCCAAAATCTTTTAATACATATTTTTGTTACACTTATATAAAATTTACATGTATCTTTTAAATTTTTATTTGGATATGTTATATAACTAAACCCTAAGATTAAGAGGACACAAATTTTTAGTTAAAGATTTCTTTTGGCGTAATGGAAAGTGTAAAACCAATGTTTCAAAAAAAAATATAAAATTAAGTTTATTATTGAAATAATTTATCCACATAAAATTTGATATATTTCATGAAAAATATATTTATTCAGATTGAATTATAAAACAACGGCTTACTATTAGCTACCCTTCCTATTTCAATTAGTTGTCAATATCAAGATACATTATATCATTTTGACTATATTATTCTTAATCATTGTAATATTACAATTTTTAATTTTTGCTCTCTCTCTCTCTCTCTCTAGAGTGAAAGAAAGAAGTTGACTTGTGAGAGTTAACGATGTGATCTTGAGATATAGTTTCTCTAATCAATGGCTCATCCCTAAATTACACCAAAATGAAGATAAATTCTCAAGACTTATTAAAGAGATTCAAACTAATATATTGACCTATGTTGTCATGTAACATCAATTAATGTCTTGAGTTTGGTAGATAAATCAACAACCTAACTAAATTGTAGAAACACCCTAAAATAGTTAATTAAAAACCCTAGAAGAGTTTCACAAAGAACACTCACAAAAGATCAAGTTTGATCTTAAAAGGTTTTACTAAAATGAGTTTAATTATTTGTCATGATTCAAAGTTGTTTATGAATTACAAAGACATGGACTATATATAGTCCTAAAATTCTAAATTAACCTAAAAATCCTTTTATACGGTTTAAAGACATGATTACCCTTAATACATGGGCCAAATAACAAGAAAAAATTAAGAAAATAGCATAAAAGTCAATAATGGTCTCACCTGGGTAGAGGCTGACCGGCCTAGGGCTAGGGCCAGTGGCTTGGGCGATTTGCCTTAGCAAATTTGAGCATCGGTTTGCCGAGCTGATTCACTCTAGTGGTCACACTAGTGGTCCTATTTTAGGCTTTTCCTTGGCTTGTTTGCTTGATTTCTTCATCCTTTTTTGATGCATTAT
Organism: Parsonsia alboflavescens; assembly: GCA_028571225.1. NCBI lineage: Eukaryota > Viridiplantae > Streptophyta > Magnoliopsida > Gentianales > Apocynaceae > Parsonsia > Parsonsia alboflavescens. The sequence continues at coordinate 16,351,792 of JAOXNR010000022.1, forward strand.
TCTTGGATTGAAATAACATGATTTTAGATGTACTAAGATGTGTTATACAAGCCATTTTCTTCCCATCTTTGAGCTTGAGCTTGAAATCTAGATTTTTGTGCAAAAACTTCCAACCATTGATAAGGCTATCCCCAAAGAAAGTCACAAGTTCATCAATTCTTTGAACCATCTTCAACAATACTATCTTCAATCTTAAAATGTCATTGATATCATTCTTGTATTTGAAATACAAATTCTTATACATAAACATCTTTTTCCATGGACCTCATCTATAACTACATGGACTTCATCTTCCTTATGATTAGCCTTGAATTGCAGGTCCTTACATTTGAAGCCAAATAGATTGAATATTTTAATCTGCTTACATGTTAGCTTCCATGAATCCTTTCAGGCCAAGTGTGTTCCTTGATATATATTAGTTAAAATGAAACATTCATACTTTTTTTTTTTTTGTCATTCAAATGTGTAAGTAACCATTAAAAAATGAAACAAGACAACTCTCCTTGAGTGACAACTAAAGGGCACTACTCACTTATTTCGAAAATAACTATCACTTAAGAAAGGATTTTTTATCTTTTCAAATTGTCTTTCACTTACACGTCCCAATACAAAAAGTATAAATGAATTTGTTATTTTATTCTTTTTAATCATGTTTCGTTTATACTTTTTTTCAAAACCAATTATTGTTTCTCTATTTTCAATACCAACCGATCAATAAGAAAAAAGATATAGGAGTTAAAGTATAATAATATGTCAAGAGAAAGTACTAGAAGATATAGGAAAATGTGTTAGAAGATGATATAGAAAATGTGCTAGAAGATTCAGAGTCGAACATAAGCGGTAGTGGTTATCTTTTTATTATTATTTTATTTAAAAGGGCAAAATGCACTAAATATGGTACTTTTGAAACTAGGAGTCAGCAAATATTTTGAATTTTTGCTTTTTTTTTTTAAATTTAAAAAATTAGACCTAAAATTTTGACAACCTCATAAACATGATTGGGCTGGGACAAACAAACCAAAATCACTCGCATAGCCCATAGGTCTTTACTCTGCGGGTTTTAATTTGTCGACAAATTTTTAGAAACCCAATGGTCTGATGATGTACTGAAATCTACGCTCATGTCATTTTCTCAATAATGAACCATTAAATGTAATTTTTATTTCCAAGAAAATCTTTAAAAATAATTAATGACTCATTTCATGGGAGTTGATGTCCTCGGAGTTCTCTCTGTCTCTTTCGCTCCCCTACTATTTTCTTTTCCCCTTTTTTTTCAAAAAATTTTTTTATTTATAGACATGTACAGCGTACTCAGACTAGGTTTGCTACTAGTTTATGGGCCTCGGCCCAAATAGCATTCTTGAACCTCATATCCAATGGCCGTTTTGAGTAGATTGAGTTTGAATATTTACTATTTTGGTACCATTTGCAGTTGCGATAATAAATTGCCATTCGACTGGTCCAAATATTCAAAATAAAACTTGTTCAAATGTAACAATGTAAGAGCTATCGAGGGAATGGAAAATCGGTCCTCAGGGGACTCAAGCAATTTTATCATATCTTTGTTGGGACTGGAAGCTGCCAAGATTGGTGGGCAGTGAAATCATCAAAGAGGGCAAAGCTATGCTCAAACGTATTCCTTTCTGTAATTTTATTGCACATAACTAATTAGCAAAATAGTTATCGGGTAGATTCTTTTTTGGCCCTATTCCTTCGTCTCAGATTCCCGCTTCAATTCACTGTAATGAGGATTATTTGGAGACAAACTTCTGTAATTCTACTGCCATGGATTCCCATGAATATAATTGACACCTGTTCTAAGCCAAAAAAAAAAAAAGGAAGAATTCATCTAGTTTGTAATCGCAGGATTTCGGTCAGGAAAGGAACAGTGAAAGTGGTAGTAGTTGGAAATATTACTACAGCGCACTTGAATGCAACGCAGCGGAGAGTTAATTTGTTGGTCCATTCATACTCAGCATTCATGAATTTTTCTCACAGCCCGCTGACCTGTGAAGTGAAAAATGATCTGATCTGATCTGCATGAAAATCTTCATATAAATGTAAATATATGTTGGAAAATGGTGCCGAAAGAGACGGATGAGTTCTTGAGTGACCCTTCCATCTAATAATTCACTTCATACTCCTTCGCTGTTAATTCTGAGTACTTATGATTAGCAATACAATTTATAAAAAAAAGGTGGGAAATTAAAGAGTACGGTTCTTTATTTGAAAAGGAGCGGAGTCGTACTTACTAAACTATTCCAGCCCTTTATATATATCCGGTGGCACAATCAACCAGTGGAATGAACGCTGGGCCAACTTTGCTTGAGAGTTGAGAAATGCATTCATGGCTTCTCTGCCGGCAGACAACGTTTAATATGATCCACTGCACAACGTAATAAGAGTAGTAACGTACAAATATCAATGTGGATTGGTCCATGAGTCATTATTACTATATGCGACTGAAATTACTTTATATAAGATGTTTAAAATTACTTTATGTTTTAAAATTATTAATGCATAACCATGCATTTGGACTCCATTAATATTTGTTGACGGATGAAGCTAAATATTTTGTAAAGGGTTCTTTAGTCTTTTCACATCTTTGATCTTAAAAAAACCCCTTCTGTAGTTAGGTAGAAAATATCTAAGATAGATAGAGAAAGGGACAAAAACTGATCTTGGGAGAAGATCGTTTCTGTACTGCAATTTTTTAGAAAAGTCTAGTGGATTTTGCATAGTGTCTCTACACGGAGACGTAGCTCAGGTTTAGGTGAACTCCGATAACAAATCTCTTCTGCTATATTCTTCTAATTTTCTATCCCAGGTTCTGGATTTGTAGTGCAATTTCTTAATAATTGGTATCAGAGCCATAGGTTGGCTAATCGAGAACATTGATGGTTTTTCTGTGAAGTTCGATCGAAAGCAAATGGTATGGCAGAAGATAAAATCAGAATTGATAGATTCGATAGGCAGGATTTCGGAGAGTGGAAACTTCAAATCGAGGATTATATTTATTAGAAATATCTCTATTTATCACTTGAGGGTTGGAAACTTGAGATTGCGAAAGCGGATCCACCAACGGAATCCGGATGGAAAATCTTTGATCAAAAGGCATTGGGTGCGATTTGTTTAGGGTTAACGAAAAAGATGAATTACCACATCGCAAAAGCAAAAATTGCAAAAGAAGCCATGGATATTCTTACAAATATTTATGAGAAGCCATCTACATCAAATCAGATATTTTTGTTGAAGAAGTTGGTTAATATGAAGCCATCTGACAGAGGTTCTGTGGCAGAGCATATTAACAATTTTACACAAGTCATGGGTCAATTGGAATCCGTAGGCATAAAGCTGGACAAAAAGCTTCAAGCTTTACTGTTTTTATGTTCTCTTCCAGAAAGTTACAACATTGCAGCGCAGGGCAATTCAAGCACCATGAAGGATGATTTGACTTTGGATGATGCTATGAGTCGCATCATGGATGAAGAGACACAAAGGAAAGTCTCTGATGGAGTCAATTTTTCAGCATCTACATCTTCTACGGCACTAACTATGGAGAACCATGGAAGAAGTAAAAGCAGAGGAAAATTCAACGAGTGTGGTAGATCACAATCAAGGGGAAAGAGGCCAGGTGCAAATGATGAGTGTTGGTTTTGTCACAAAATCGAACACCAAAGGTTTCAATGTGAAGCCTACAAAAGGAAGCAACATGAAGAGAATCAAGGAGCTAATATGGTTAGTGATGAACCCTTGCTAGAAAATTTGTGTTTATCTACAGGGTTTGACTTGATAACATACAAGTGGTTTATTGACTCTGGTGCTTCTTTCCATTGCCCCTCGCAAGGAGAATTATTTGTTGATTATGTCAGTGAAGACTTTGGGCAAGTGGTTGTGGGAAATGGACACACATGTCCGATTGTTGGAAAAGGAACTGTGACTGTCAACATCTCAAGTAGAGGACATCTAGCTTTGTGTGAAACTGGGCATATACTAGAATTGAAGAAAAATCTTATCTCAACTAGTAAACTTGATCAAGAAGGTTTGGTAACAACCTTTGGGTGCGGAGAGTGGAAGATAACCTCAGGAGCAAGAGTAGTAGCAAAGGGAAAGCATACAGGTACACTTTACCTTCTTCAAGGAGACAATATTAGAGATATGGTTGCAACTACAGTAGCTACAAGAAATTTATTTTCTCTTTGGCATTATCGTTTGGGACATCTAGGTGAAATGGGTGTAAAGCAGTTACATTCAAGAAAGCTACTTCCAGGTTTGTAAAAAGTTGAGTTAAATTTTTGTGAGAGTTACATTTGTGGAAAACAAAAGGTAGTTTTCAATTGAATGGGTGACAGAATAAAAGTAAAAAGTTAGAGTTGGTTCACCCTGATGTATGGGGACGGCACAGGGACTCTCTTATGGTGGTAAGAGATATTTTGTCACATTCATTGATGATGCAACAAGGAAGACTTGGGTCTATGCTCTCAAGGAAAATCAGAAGTATTTTGGATGTTTAAAATGTGGAAGACCATGGTAGAAAAAGAAACAGGTTATCAAGTTAAATATCTAAAATCTGATAATGGTGATGAATATACAAGTAAGGAATTTGCAGAATAATTGAGCCAAAAAGGCATAAATAGGTTGAAGATTGTTCCTAGAATTCCTTAAGAGAACAGCGTCGCTGAAAGAATGAACAGGACCATTCTATAATGTGTGATATGCATGAGACTAGATGCGGGTCTCCCACTACACTTATGGGCTGCTGCAGTTGATGTAGTTGTTTATCTTATCAGCAGGAGTCCATCTAGTGCGTTGGATGAAGAAATATCACGAGAGAAATGGCCAGGGAAAAAAGTTAATTATTCATATCTAAGAGTTTGTGGTTGTATTGCATATGCTTTGATTGACTGGGAGGATAGAAAGAAGCTTGATACTAAGTCCCAAAAGTGCGTCTTTATCAGATATGGTGGAGATGGGTGTGGCTACAGGCTTTGGGATTACGAGAATAATAAAGTCATTCGCAATCGAAATGTGGTATTCCATGAAGAAAAGATGTACAATGATCGTCAGACAGAGCATGAAAAAGCAAAAGAATCAAAATATTTTAAGTTAGATACAATGCCCATGAAGATGATTCCAGAAAATCAGAGTGCATCTGAAGAAGAGGTTCAAGATGAACTTATTACCAGTGAGGGGGCAATTCAAGAGGAACATAATAATTTAGAGCAGACTAACAACTTCGAAATACCTATCTTGAAGAGATCTACTACACATGTGAGAAAGCCAAAGATAAATTTTGATCCATCATCAAATATTGTTCTAAGTCATGTCTTGTATACAGATTTGAGAGAACCGAAGACTTATGATGAGGCAAAGAAAGTTACATCTCACGTGCAGTGGAAGCAAGCTATGAAAGACAAGATGAGCGGGTTACTTCAAAACAAAGCATGGGAGTTGACCAAGTTTCCCGCAGATAAAAAGGCTTTATTAAACAAATGGGTGTACAGGATTAAGAATGAAATTGATGGTAGTATCAAATATAAGGCAAGACTTGTAATTAAAGGCTTATCTCAAAAAGAAGGGATCGACTACTCTGAGATATTTTCACCAGTAGTGAAGATGACATCAATAAGAGTTTTGCTGAGCATTGTTGCAGTGGAGGATCTCCATCTCAAGCAATTAGACTTAAAAACGGTGTTTCTACATGGTGACTTAGATGAAAAATTGTACATGGCATAACTTGAAGGTTTTGAAGTCAAAGGTAAAAAGCACTTGGTATGTAGCTTGAAGAAAAGCTTGTATGGTTTGAAACAAGCTCCACGGCAGTGATACCTAAAGTTTGATGGTTTCATGGAAGAAAAAGGATTTGCACACTGCGAGTCTGATCATTATGTTTATTTCTACAAGTATAGCAATGGTGACATTGTGTGTCTTTTTTTATATATGGACGATATGCTAGTGGCTGGTTCTAATATGAAGAGAATCGTAGAAGTGAAAAAGATGTTAGCATCACAGTTTACTATGAAACATGAAAATCATCAGGGACAAAAAAAAAAGAAGTTGTGGTTGTCGCAAGAAGACTATGTGAACAAAGTGTTAAAGAGATTCAACATGGATAAGGCAAAACTGGTTGTGACTTCTCTAGCGAGTCACTTCAAACTTCCCAAGGATATGTGTCCAAGTACTCAACCTTTGAAAGATGAGATGATAGTAGTTCCATAGGTATCAGCAGTGGAAAGTTTGATGTATGCCATGGTGAGCACGAGACAAGACATTGCACAAACAGTGAGAATAGTGAGTTGATATTTGCAGAACCCAAGCAAAAAGCATTGGAATGTAATAAAATAGATATTGAGATATCTCCTAGGTACATCAAATTACTCTCTTTGTTATGGTAATACATCTCTAGAACTACAAGGCTATGTTGATACAGATCACTCAGGTGGTCGAGATAGTGGTAAGAGTACCACTGGATATGTCTTTACAGTTACAGGTACAACAGTAAGTTGGGTATCTCAACTATAGAAAGTGGTGGCTCTATCGACAACAGAAGCAAAGTATGTGACGATCACAGAAGCCTCCAAAGATATCATGTGGTTACAAGAGTACATAGAAGAGCTACATCGAAAGTAGCCAATGAGTACACTGTGGAGTGATAGTCAAAGTGCAGTGCACTTAGCTAAGAATGCAGCTCATCACTCAAGGACGAGACATATCAAGAAGCGTTATCACTTCATCAGGTCAGCATTAAAGGATAATGAGTTGAAGCTACAAAAGATTGATGGCTCAAAGGATCCTGCTGACATGTTGACTAAGATAGTAGACAGGGAAAAACATATTTTCTATACAACCACCATTGGTGTTACTCCATGTTAATTGATGAGAAATATTGCAGAGCCACAAAGAAGGAAGATTGTTGCAAAGTTGCTTGGTGCATCGGGTATATTTATCTTCAAGGATTAAATTGTTAGCGGATGAAACCAAATATTTTGTAAAGGGTTCTTTTCTCTTTTCACATCTTTGTTTTTAGACAAAAAGCCCTTCTGTAGGTGGGCAGAAAATATCTGAGACAGATAGAGAGAGGGACAAAAACCGATCTTGAGAAAAGATCATTTCTGTACTCCTATTTTCCAAAAAGTCTAGTGGATTTTGCAAAGTGTTTCTGCATGGATACGTAACCTAGGTTTGGGTGAACTTCGATAACAAATCTCTTCTACTATATTCTTCTAATTTTCTATCCCAAATTCTGGATTTGCAATGCAATTTCTTAACAATATTCTCTTAATGGTAATTATATAGAGATGTAGAGCTCCCATGCACAGTTACATGAGTAAATAAAGCTCTGCATATATATATATATATATATATATATATATATATATATATATTTGTTAAAGTGTGCTCCGGAGGGCGCTCCAACCATTACCGTGACGGAATTCTTGCTACAGTGCTCATGCAGCCAACCAAGCGGAGCAAGAATTCCTTTACGGTAACGGTTGGAGCGCTCGGAGCGCATCTTAACAAAACTGTATATATATATATATATATAAATAGAATTGCTATAAAATGCAATTATTAGAGCGCAACTGTCAAAATGACATCATTTTAGTAGCGAAATAAGTGGGTCTGAAGGATACATCCATTTATTTCACTGTCAAAACGATGTCATTTTGGCAGTTACATTCCAACAATTGCGTTTTATAACAATCTTGTATATATAAATTTGATTTATTTCAAAACATAACTTTTTCCAATCACTTTGCGCACGTACTAATTCATATGTATACGTACACTAACGCTTATTTTCTACTAGTATCTGAGAATGAAGGTAATACTTGTTAATAAAAAAAAATCGGACATAGTCCATGGTTTGACTTATCCTGAGCCATAAAGTCTGGGTCCTATCGCTGAAGCTCACTCTGGACTGGCAACCACAAGTTATATATCCGAATCCGAATGTTTCCAAAGTGAAACTTCATTGATGTAGACCTTTTCACTCGGGGTAGGAAGCAGATTTGTCTTTGAGCGAATCGATTTGTTGAGGAAGGATCATTCACTTCATCACCAATTCCTGTTGTATTTTTAGTTGGCGAAGAAAATTTCTGGAACCTCTGCTTTTATGGATTGAGTAAATTATTCATATAAGTTTATGAAATTAATTATGAAAGTTAAAGAGAGAAAAATTAAAATTAAAATTAATAATTTCATATAATTTTTTTAATTAATTACCCAAAATGTAGTGTAAAGAAAAAGTAATCGCCAATATTGCATTATTGGTGAGGGTGGGGTTCGGGAGTAGGATGGGAGAGGGGGTTGGGAGTGGGTGAAATGGGTATACAATGACTTACTTTTAGGATATTAAATTAAATGGAACACAAGTTAATATTTAACCATAGAATTTAAATTAAGTGTATTGATTTATAAATAATTTATATTAATTTTAGTTAAATAAATAAATAATACTAATTATTCAAGCATAAATTATTAATTATTCAATAAATTGGTACTCATTTGCCTCCCAATTATCAGATGGGTTCATAATATTTATGTCATTATGACTATGTTTGGGGTGTGTGTCAAGTATATCTAATCTAAGTTTGAATTTTTTTTATTTATTTATCATTTATCATATTATTTATTTAAATTTATCCACAAATATATCAACTAAAGAAACTAAGAAAAAATTTTAGATAAAAGAAAAAATTGAATGGTTAAAAAACTCATTTAATATACATATAACAGGTAAATTCAACACAGTTAATAAATTTAAATAATTATCATAACACTTATTAATGTATATTGAAAATCTACCCATCCAATAACAATATATGTAGATATATGTTTATATGTACACTAAAAAATATATATATATTCCCTCCGTTTGAAAATGAATGTTTCATATCCCATTTTGGATTATTCGGAATTGAATGCCCTATTTAATAAATTAGTAAAAAAATTTATTAAGAAAATTGACATTGCAATGTGTTGATGAACTAAATCAAATTTTTATTAAAATACATGCAAATCAAATTGAAATATTCAATTTTGGATGGAGGAAGTATTATATATAAATCCTAAGGTTAGTATTAGTGTCTTTAGATGCAACACTACAAATGTATATTTACATATAATTAATTATATATTAACTACGTGAATAAATATAAGAGCGATCTCTCCTCATCATTCATTTTTGTTTCCTTACAAAAGATCAATATTGCATTAGATTAAGCAAAAAAAATTGTACAACAAATACAAGGTGTATTGGCCAAGCCCCCAATAGCCTCAAAACTGGTCTCATAGCAGATTCCCTAACTAAAATACTCTTAAAACGCCCTTCAATGGGAGGGGAACTTAAGAATCCAGATGAAATAATTTATTTCTCCAATACTAAAGGGTGTATTTGGACAATCTCTCAACTTTCAAGTTGTAAAATTCAAGTATTGATTGAACTTTTTTTATGCTTTTTCTTGAAGTTTTTCACATTCATTTGGATAGGTTTAGGTGAGATTTTTTTAAAAAAAAAAAATCTAGAAGACATCAAAGTCCTTGTTATTTCTAAAAACATAACCAAAACACACCTAGAGTCAGCAAAACTTCAAGAATGCCCCAAATCACTGTTTGAAACCCTTATTTTATCTATAGGCTCATTGCTCCCTTCTGCATCTTTGTTGCTGCCACCTTTTTCCACTTGGAGGAATTGGACTGTCGTTGCCCATTTGACAACAAGATCTATACACTTTGAGGAAAATATTAACCAGTAAGTTTATACAGATATTGACTTAATTTGAAGTTTGATGGAATACTAAATATGGGCTTCTTCACTTTCCCATGTTCTTATCCATTCTTTATCTATGTCAGAATTTTAATTAAGGATATTTCCACTTAAGGAAGCTTGGATTTGAGTAAGAAGAGAGAGAGAGAGAGAAATGCATAAAAAATAGTGGGAAGAAGTGAAAAAATCAAAGACAAAAGTTAGAAGAAAATAGAGCAAAGGGAAAGGGTAAAAAATAAAATCAATTGGGAAAAAGCTAACAAAATAGGGGAAGAGTAACAAGCATCCATAGCGACATCAGAAGAATGAAAGAAGCAACAACATGGAAGAAGGAAAAAGGAAAGAAGCAGTACTAGTAGTGATCTAATTGAGAAGATAGAGGAGTAGCATAAGGAAAGGAAAGAAAAAAAAAAATGTTTGTTATCGAGAGGAATTGATACTTCAAACTTACGAATAAGGAAAAGGAGACCAATCACAAAATATGTATGAGGAGATTTTCTGTCTTTTTTTTTTTTTTAAATAGAAAAAAAAAAACGATTCTCGAATCACATTGATTAAATTAAATTAAATGGTGATTCCCTTAGGATTGAAATAGACCATGGATAAATTAAATTAAATTACTCGAATTAGCTAAGCCCTCCTTTCTCAAGTTCTCCTTACTCACATTAAAATTCTATCAAGAAGCCACATGCCTATGTCAAAGAATTCTCTTATGGTGCATTTGGTTCATTGAAATGGAATTGATAAGGAATGAAATTGGAATTCTTAAAATTTATTCCTATATTTGGTTAGATAGAATTAAAAAAATGAGAATTCTCAAATTAAGATTATTATGTTTAGTTAGTTTTAATAGATATGGAATAGGAAATTATTAAAAATTGAAAGATTAGTTTACCCTTACGTATATTTTATTTTATATGATTATTGAATTTATATTATTTTTAAACTATACTAAATATATATATATATATATATTTTTTTTTTTTTAAAAAAAAACATATTTATTTTAATTCAAAAAAGTAAAAATACATTCAGAAAAATTCTAAAATTTTTGACAATACATCAACTCATTCTTATTAATTATTAATCAGGATTTGAAATTCTAAAATTTTGATATGGAATGTTCATAACAAGTTTCATAAGGAATTGTGAGTCTAAGGTGAACCATTCAGAGGGAATCACCATTCTGATGTATTTTTAAGTAACAAAACAATAGGATTCTCACAATTAGGCCTGAATGGAATAGCTATTCAAGTGAACCAAACTTCCCAAAAGAAGCTCTAGTGCAACAAAAACACTCCACACTTTTCTCACTTCTCCACCATCATGAAAGGCTACCTCACATGTCACAATGAAAATCCTGGATCCCAATTATATATAATCCATTATAATTAAGTCTAATAGTTCTAAAACAACATATAATTAAAAAATAACAATTCATACCTATAAATGAAAATAAGAGTACCATATATTCAAAATAAATAAGTCAAATCGGTTATAATTTGGTATATCCAAAACAATATATATTGTATCTCGATCTAATTCAAAAATAACAATTCATATCTATGCACTAAATATGCTTGGATCCAATTTGCACTCGTAAATCCAACCATTGACGGGCGTAGTGACGATGGTGTAATATAAAGCAAAAGAAAATTACTGGAACATGTCTAAGCTAAATCCATAGAAGAATTATTGTATTTTCTTCTTTTGACCTATGCCACAACTTCCGTATAACAATGACTTCTTTATGATACTTTGATATTTTGGAAAATATAAATAGCTGAATGTTTATACCCTTTTTTTTTTTTTTAATTAAGTTGAAAAATCGAGATCAACTTCTATGGATTATGATGAACATTTGTAATCGTTATTTGAAGATAAGTTTGGAATGAATTACATTTCGTGTGTCTAATTCTCGAAGGATCATAATTCATAAGGAGATAAATCAACTTACCTGATCGATTTAAATAATAATAAATTTAAAATAAAAAATAAAAAAAGTTTTCCAAATAAAGCAACCTCCTTCAATTTGGGCTGGGTGTTGAAATTCATCTGTTCACAGCTTTCCAGTTCCACTAAAGAACATCAGAATTAGACAGAAAAGGAGGGGAAAAAAGGGAATAAAGTCTGCACTGCAAGCAACTCATATCTTCACGTCATCCATCAAATCTCTTTAAAATTTCAGTTTTCAACTTTCTTTTTAAGTTTCTGCCATATTTTTCTGTTCTTTCATTTCAAGGGGTAAAAGCATAAAGATCGCCGTGTCCTTTCGCAGCAGGAAAAGATTAAAAATGTCTGCCACCGGGAGGGTAACCCTCACAAAGATGGTTTTTGTGTTCGCTTAGACAGCGCAAGCCCTACTGCAACTACTCTCTAATTTCATATCCTGATTCCTTTGCATTGAAAAAAAAAAATTTAATAATAATATTTTATATAGATACAAAGAGGGGAACGGAAAGGGCAAGGGGCAAGGGGCAAGGGGCAAGGGGCAAGGGGCGAGGAGAGGGAGAGAAATCCGAGGCAGAAAGAAACAAGAGTATAATCATTCGCTGGACGGAAACAGGAACTGAAGAGAAGACGAAAAATCTGCAGAAAGCAATAATAAGTAAAACTGAGAAGGGGCACAGAACAGAAGTCATCATTTGATGGCAAGGCAGGTGAGCCGTATTAGCACTTACTACTACTTTTTTGTGTGCGATTTCTTAAAGTCGAATTAAAGAAGATCATGACTTAGCTGGGACTCAGCTGAGTCACTGAAAATTAAAGAGATTTGACTGCAATTTACTACTTACAGGGGGGATTCCTTGGTAACATAACCCCATCACGAGGAGGGCCTTTGTGTTAATGAAAGGTCCACTACTGGTACTGGATTAAAGATTCCCCTTTACTACTACTACCACGGTTTTCATTTTTGACTTGGACTAGAATTTCATCCCAGGTGACCACCACCACCAGATGCCTTTAAAAAACCTCTTGGTGTGACTCTGCCACAATTCACTAGTTGAGTGGACGAAGATAATGTATACTCGTCTTCTTGGTCACCTTATCCACTTAGGAGGTTGAGAAATTGATTCCTCATAAGTACAATTAAAAAGTATTTGATTAACTCTATTCAAATTAAACTTGTGATTTCGTAATTTAATTCTTCTACCTAACCATACAAATGAGGTGGTATGCGATGCTTTGAATTGAGGTTCAATCTTTTCTTTTAAACAACCCCTTAATTTTGGTTCAACTTCAACATGATTTAGGGAAGAATCTCATCACCTGAAGGCCAAATATATATATATATATATAGAAATGCTGCTTTGAAACCCCAAAAAATAGATAAATTCCTTTTCTTAGAAACACATAGAAGATTTGTCACTACAAAAAGGACAATGGTAACTCCAAACTACTTCATTTATGAATTTCATAGAAATAGAAATACATATCCTACAGAGACAAAATCTGTAACCAAAGACAAAATGTAGGACGGGCGCCAACGGTTCATCACGGAAGAAGGGATTCACTAAGCTGGGATCACTAACTAATACTAATCTAATAAAATAGAAAATACTAATATAATAGAAAAGTTTTCTAAAGTTATATACAAATCACTACCCCCTATTTGTATTTCCTTAATTGAATTTCGTTCGATTAGGATGAAGTTCCTTGAAAACCCTCACCCTTTTAAAAATATCCTTCCTATAGGTTGAGCCCCCTTTTCAAGGAAATAGAGAATAGCGGGAACATTTAAATAAGTTTGATCCTTTATTGAGTCATAAAAACCTATAGAATTTTGTGTGCTACGGGTCAAAATGATATCATTTTGACATGAACAATGTTGAAAATCTGATCAAAACAACGTCATTTTGATCCATAATATAAAAATTCTACATGCTACTTAGCACACAACAATATTTTTATATATGTATATGTACTACTACCATGCTATATATATATATATATATTTATATATGTATATGCACTACTACCATGCGAGAAAAGGGATTTTCCTATCCTTGGTACGAGGCTCAATCTAAATATAGACCGGAACTCTGGCCAAGGCCAGATTCAAGTATAAAAAAATGTAGAATAGAAGTAACTATTCCCAGTTGTAGTATTTAACTAGTACTAATAATAATTCATTTGACCAAAGGGTTTGGCAATCCCACAAGAAAAGGTTGGAGATGGTAATAAACCATTCACTTGCTGGCAGGGAATTAATAGCATGGCTTTAAGTCGATTCAGCTTGGGGCCTATGACAAGAAAAGAAAGCGGCCAAAGCCCTTGATTGCACCTGTTGGAAAATGTACCACAAAACCACGTACACAAACGTATAGACAACACACACAAGCCCCTAGGGACACAGGGATATAGAGGCCTGACAACGGGGCGATAGTTCGAATCTCGACAAAGGTATTGTCTCAAGTTGGTTTGACAAGTGATTATTTTTGTAAAGATAATGTATTTTGTTATGTCTTCTTCGTCTATTCTTTATCGATTCATGTACATCCCTCGATTTACACTCTATTGACATAAAAGACCTTTGTAACCAGTGAGAGGGGTTCGCCCACAAGAGACTTTCCCCTCAAACCAAAACCAAAGAAAACGCACACAAGAAAAAAAAAAAAGGAAATTTAATTGCTCATTCATGTCCATTAAAAGTATTGGCCCTTTTCCCATTTAGTTACTTCCATATTCATGCATTAATTTTCAAATCCCAACGTCCATCTTTCCCACCACCAACATTTTTTTTTTTCAAAAAAAAAAAAAAATCCCTTTTAATACCACATGGGGTTGGATGTACAGAGGAAACTGTGGATCCCTTTATGTTGTTATCCTTAGCAATATCATCATGTACCTACTTAAGAGGCAAGCCATTCCTGAGTTTCTTGCAAAGTTTTAATTCTTCTCAGCTTAATGAAAATTAAGTTATAATTAAAGGCGGCCACACAATTTACAAAAACCTTAGTCTCAATCAGCTCTATATGCAAAGGATATCACTTTATATTGAAAGGAATTGCGGGATATATATCATTTGATTAGGAGTTAGGAGGGAGGAAGCACGATCATGCATGAGTATAAAGGATGCATCAATTAAGAGTTTGTACACTTATCTCCTCATCCATTATTAGTTACTTTCTACTAGGGCCTATTACCAATGTGCCTTCATTTGACATTAACATAACATGGCCACAGAATGGACATTAGGATAGGTTAAACGGTGTTTGATAAAACCAAAGAAATTTGGTACGACCGCATTCACAAGAGATTACAATTTTCACAGCATTTTTGACCACCTCGAAAGCACCTACAAAATCTTTCCTTCTCCCCTATAACAACAACTACATAAATCCCCAGATTGATAATGATTAGTACTAAACATAATCAAAAAGGCTGTGAAAATAGAACCCCTTCTACATAAACTGAAAGCCATTAAAACAAAAAGAAAGGGGAAAACACCTAATTAATTTAACTGAACTAGCACCTCTTTAATTATGGGATTTGCTAGTTTTACCGAGACTTGATTCTTGTTAACTTTTGATCCTAATTAATAGTCGCGTGACTTCCAGAGACCATGCAAATTGCTAGAGCTACGGCTAGACGACCTCGCGGAGAAAACTCCGTTCCAGATCTCTGTGAAAGCTCTGACAATGACACCGTGGTAATGAGGCGAATTCAGTTGCAGGAAACAGTTGAGGAGCTCTTTGAGATCATCCTTGGAATAAATCCCTTTCTCCAGAATCATCTGAAGCATTGACTGCCGGAAATCAAGATAAGGGTCATCGGAATCTTTCTCCACGGCAACGCTCTCCCCGCCAATCTTTCCAAAACCTTGAACGGCCCTCAAGCTCCTGATGTCGGACTCGGTATCGGAGGAGTAGTAAGCCGGCGTATCGGCCTCGGGGGAGAAAGTGGTGGTGTTGGTGTCCCAAGAACAGCCCGAGGAAGAGTAATAATTATGGGTGGACTTGTGGTAAGAAGTGGGGGTTTTCCGCCTTGGTTTTGGGTTGAATACGCTGGAGAGTCTTGGCCTTCGGCAACTGCTGCAGCCAAGATTCACAGTGACTTTGCTTATAATAAGCCTTTTCTTGGAGGTTGACATTGAATAAGAGACAGAGGGGAGGAAGGAAATGGAGATTGCTCCTCTGAGATGGAAGTGAGAATCAAGAGAGTGAGTGCAGAGTTGTAGAAGCAGAACAGAGGGAGGGGGATTGAGGATGTGGCGCAGAATAACATATAAATTCGGCATGTGAAGGAGGTCGGAGGGACCCTTCATACTAAGCTGCCAGCTATTTGGGATCTAATACCCCACTATATGGATAGAAGTAATAGTATTATTTTCTTTTATGTTCTTTTCCTTTCCTTTCTTTGGATTGAAGGGGAAAGTCCTTTACGATGAAACTCTCAGCGATGTGCAAGAACTGACAGTCGTGCCAGTGGGATGTAAATCAGAGATGTGTACGAACTGGTAAAAGACTGACGAAGAGGACGCTACGGGGGACAATGACCGTTTGGAGTGAACCAACCGTTGAGAGCCTTCGTTCTACACCCAATGGGTTTCAAACCCCCACCTGTCGTTGGAGTTAATCAAACATCACCTCAGTCTTACCAGCTCGCCTATGTCTTGGAGGCTTTTCCTTTCCTTTCTTTCATGGATTTCACTTTGTCCTAGTGATTGCACTCCTTTCTCGATTTGCCCCAAAAAATGTTTATTTGCTCTGAAACGTTGGTGCACTAATGTAAAAAAAATTATTTGTATTTTAAAAGATTTAGTATTCTTAAAATTAAGTTTTTTTTTTTAATATATATTTGGAATCATAAAGGAGAACCTAATATTTCAATATTAAATCTATTATGAACATCTTTTATCACGTCTATACATATAAACTTTTCTATTCACATCACGTCAACTCTATTTAAATCAAATTTGTGAGATCAAGACACAAAATAATACTTTAAATGGAGTAGTTCTTGGTAATTTAATACCTCATATGGCATAATTAGACTTGATTCATATCATAAATTTTCTAATTCCAAGAAAAAAAAAAGATTCCAATCAATTTCCTAATTCGATTTAATAACAAAATTTCATTACTTTCATATGAGGCAAGTATTGTCCATGTACAATTTCCCCCCTACACATTTGATACCTGGACAAGGTTTAATTGTTTAATAGTACCAAATTTACAATTTCTGTAAATAAAAAATAAAAAAAAATTCAAGAAGAAAGACTCTTAAATGGGGATCGGTATTTATGAAATTCTAAGTTTGATAGGGTAGAGTCAAAGATGCTATGAGGATGGAGAATTTAAAGTGAAAGAAGAAACCAAATGGCCACGGGGTGAGTGGGATGAGCTTGTTGGAGGCAAAGTAAATGCCAAATATAATAGGGCAAGGAAAAAAAAGGAAGGGGGGGCGTTAGGGAGGCACATGTGTGAGCTTAAAATAGTAATGTGGTATGAATGGGAATTACAGAATAAGCAAATCTGACATTGTCAGTGGCTACATGTACATCTTCATCTATATATATCTATATCAATCTTGACATGTTAATTTTTTTTTAAAAAAAATTTCCAAAGAACCAACAAATTCGTCGACTCCTCCTTTCCTATCATATCGGTTCCATATAAAGACTGGACAATGGAGGGGACAAATATGTATACCTTACAGATCTGCATTTTCCCTTTTGGTGGAAGATCATGAATTCTATGAGTTGGCACTTATGCTCCCCTGGTTTTTGGTTGAACAGATCAAAATAGGATGAAATTTTGTTAATCAGTTGGTGGAACAGAACCCCCCTGGCTGGGCGTCTGTCATTTGAAGAAAATTAATATGTTCAATACTATAGTGAATGCGCTTTTTAGTGAAAATTAATATGGACATTGACATGCCTGGGTTTTGAAGCAATACTAAAACGGCTGTAGATTGTACTAATCTCGGAGTAAAGAAATAGATGAATGGCCGTATCTCATGTATTTTTTAAAAAATCTAGATCTGGAGAATAAAGATTAGAAACCCTGAGCAAGAGAAATAAAGCTTCTGATTTGATTTCATGTAAATCTCATGTACCGCTAGAAAAAGAAGAAATAAGAGCCAAGCAAGACAGAAGTTTCGTCTGTGTCACTCTTCCTCAATGGAAATATGTCAGGAAGCCAAAAAGATGAGTTTTTCATCCACAGATGCAGGCACATCTGCCATATCCCCTAAAGACTACAAAGAAACCGCACCTTAACATTAGCTCAAGTGGCAGTCTAATATTAACACCAAAGGTAGGAGTTATAAGTTTCCAAAATTTTGTATCATTTCGCAGTTTATAGAATCTACTCGAGATTGGTCTACGTTCCCTTGTATCAACGAAATAGCAATACTCCAAGATTCTTTAGAATCTGGAATTCCAAAATATGGGATTCAGCATAATCAATAGTTAAGATCCTTCATCAATTCCTTCCCTCCACTGTGGTCGAGAAATAAAAGATAAGGAAAAATTACATCAGCTAATCAAGAACAAGAAATGTTTATTCCTTCCCGTCTCACTGCTTTGAATTTGAAAAATGATTCTTTATCAAGGTCGTGACGTGCTGAGCAACCCACAAGGAGCCAGCCTCCGTGCAACAGAAAGCATGAGAGTGGCCCTCTCGTTCAACTGCTAGATTAGCATCCGGGACTTGCTTTGATATCTTTAAGCACAAAATTAGATATAAGGTAAGCAAAAAATGAGAAATTTTGAGGAAAGACAAGAAATGAAAAACGAAAGTCATTGATTAAACATCATCATCAGGAACAGTTGGTGCATGCTCAAGAAATGAAGAGCAAGAAGGATGTATTGTCATCAAATAAATTCATAGTAATGCAAAAATGAGTTGGACATTCCTCAACAAATTGAGAAAGTTTTAGACACAATGCAAGTATGTTGCTGTTAGATGGTGGAAAAATATTTACCAGCTTCAGTCATAGTGGTTGTTACAGAAGAGGCAAACCGTGACTTTGTCAATCACATTTCACAAAGATTTTATATGTATTGCTTCTTTCCCTTGTTTTCAAGTAGATGGAAAAAAATGAAACAAAATTAATCGCCCAAGCAGTTGTTTGCAATAAACAAAAAGGACTGGGCAAACTCCGTTTGCGTTCTTGAGAAGAGAGGGGATGTTTGATCTCCTTAGACAAAGACTTTAAGAAGATGAACTGAAGTGGCGTTCTTCCACTAGATGTGGCAAGATCCTCAAGAATATTATTCTACTTTTAAAGGTTGACAATGAATGTTTTTGTCTTCCTGGCTCACAGTTAAATAATCCTTCAGATATTACCACACAAGAGGCAACATTTGTTGCAGATTCAAAACTGTAGGAACTGATTAATTCTTGAGTGGATTCCCTTATGTGATGTTGGAGATTCAATTGTAGGGAAATTCTACAACAGAAGCTAGGAGAGGTTTAGGGAAGTGGAACGGATACAGGAAAAGGATATGGTTATCCTATTGTTCCTTATTTTATCTTTATCTTATGTTATTTATTTTATTTTCCTGTTTCCTTGGGTGATTATTGCCACGTTAGATCAGTCACGTCTTGTTATTTTATCTTTTATCTTTGTTATTTATTTTATTTTCCTGTTTCCTAGGGTCGTTATTGCCACGTTAGATCAGTCACGTCTTGCTATTTCCTTATTCTCTGCAATGTATGCCTACATGAGGCAAGTTGTATTCAATGAAAAGATAAGACAGATGTCATCAACGATTAAGGAGGTTATAGAACTCTTCTTGATCTTAGTCTATCTTCAAAATAGGATCAACAAAGAACGGCAGGAACTGCAATAAACCCTTAATTTCACAAAAATAAACCTGTGACGAGATCCGTAATTGAGAAAATAATTGTGTAATTTCCAGCATCTACTGGTCATAAAAGGTTTTTTTTTTTTCCTAGGTTGATCGAATTTAGTTTGAGTACATGATCAAAAATTAGAATTGAGAACATAATTTGCTTAATGACAAGACAACTGCCTACACACAGGAAAACCAAAGAAGCATGCATACCAGCAGTACAATAAGTCAAGGGTTTTGGGATGACGGGATGCTTATTTTATTCACATAATTCAAAATCAAGAGTTCTTTGACATCCAAACTGTTGTGGACACATTCATGGGAAAAACTTAAAAGAAACAGGCATAAAACGCATAATTGTTTCTTATCTATACTAGTGTTAAGCCCGTGCGATGTGCAGTTGACGGGCATCATTCTGAATATGATTCAAAAAAATTACAAAATATTTGTTAATAGAAATGTGTAATTAAAAATTTCAAAATACTTTTTAATAACAATATTTATAATTTATCAACTTGACCTTCAAAATAAAATACTCACTAAAAATTTTTACATTAAATAACATTGAAGTTGATTTTTATTGATTGAGAATTGATTTGTTGACATATCTTTTTAATTTAATAATTCAATTAGCTAAATCCATATTAGTCCACATAAATTCAAAATTTGTCTAAGAAAATTAGTTAATTATTTAATTTTTGTACTATTTAATTTTCTATCCAAAACTTTTAAAATTCCTAATTCATATGTTACAACCCATTCACAAAACTTTTAATCCAAAAACTAATAGTTAAGGAAAATTCTAATATGGATCTGACCTATATCCCTACACATAGACGTTGTAATTCATATCAAGTTAAGGGATATTATTATTTTTTTTACCACACATGGCCTAATACTTTGGAGGGGAAAACTATGATCTACAAAAGATCGGGTTCAAAATAGAATTTTCCAATCGTTAAAGCAATGTTCTAAAAAAAAAATTAAAGCAATGTCTTCTATAATTTTGACTCTTGGCATTCTCTGCATTCCTATTAATATAGTATAGATTTTATTCTTTATTTTTGTTAGTCAATTTCCTATTTCAACTATTATTCTTATTAGATTTAATAGTATTTATTATTAGTTATTATTTTTAAGAAACCTACCGTTTAGGTTTTTTATTCCCGTAAGGAGACAGCCTATTTAAAGGCTGTGATAGAAAATAAAACGTAAGCAGAAATTTTATCAGAAAAGGATATCGGAATTCTCTCTTTGAACTCTAAGGTTTAAGTCTCAATATGACGAGCTGAGTTATTTTCCAAAATAGGTTGACCAAAGAATACAAAAAAAAGACGGAAGAGGGAAGGTGACTGATTTAGATTTCTCAATTAACCACCCTGTGACTCGATCCTACTCGAAGAGCCTTAACACAAACAAAATTGTAAAAAGTGGCACTCAAACTGTCACTTCAATATGTTAACAAAGAAAAATTATGAAGTGGAACTAAATACATTGCCAGCTCTGATTTACCTCAGCAAACATATGCAAGGGACCCCAGTGATCATTGAGACCAAAAAGAAATGAAATCTGACTTTTCTTCTCTCTCATGAATGCCCAATCTGGTGTTTTAAGAAACTGAAATGAAGTCAAGAAATTACAGTTACAAAAGCAGGAAAGATTAGTAGAATCTACAAAAAAATAACTTTATGTTGCTATCATGGAACTATTTCAAGAGAATGTACATGTTTTCTCATACGTAGTTGAACAAAATCCTGCTAGAAGCAACTGAATTTACTATCCAAAAAATCCCAGTTGACAGAGAGGAAACCTAAAGAGACTGTAGACAAGTATTAACAATCACCAGCAGGTTGAGTAAAGCATGCAGAACTCAGTGACAAAGAATACATAATATTGAAACCTTTACGTTCTTGGAAGTAAGAAGAAACTACTTAAGACAAATGCAGGAAATATGTATTATACTTTATTCAACACAACATATTTCCTTCTTATCCCTCAGATAAGAAAAATAGAAATTTATGAACAGTATATTACCTCTTTAAACTCTGTCATTGCCATAAAGAGCACGTTCCTCATTGAGTGGTACTGGAAATAAATGAAGTTACCAATTGAAGATCAAGACACACGTCTAATGCAAATATGAGACTCTAAAAGTGAACTATTTTGGTGAGTTTATAGAGCAGTAAATATGCATGCCCTGGGAGAAATGCACTTTGTTGGGGAAATGAAGAATATAATTCTTTGAGTGAAAATACATATCAAGGTAACAGAAAATAACTTGGAAATTGGTAAATTGGTAACCTCCAAAATAGCATAACTCAGAGCGACTTTTAGCCTTGTTTAAAGTAAAGAGAGACTATTTGACATCCAGACAACGATTAAGATTAATCCTGCAGCAGATAATATATCTGACTTCTAAAACTAAATGATACCCACATTAAAGTGTTAAAAAAGAAAACTTTAAGCCAGTTTAGAAGATGCAATACCCAAAAGAGAAGGTATACGACTCTAACCATTGTATTTCAAATCAATATGACCTTTCCCAGAACTGAGGATAAGAGGATCAACAGTGTACAGACCATTAGAACAAGAATGAGTTCACCATCTTTAGGTGTAGTTTAAGATAATATAATTGGACCCATTCAAATACTACTCTCCACAGTCCTTTCAAATGACAAATGCTTAGAAATTGAAGGATTTTAAAGCTCTAATTTCTCTTGAAGGTAAGCCAAAGATAATGCTGTAAAGTGCTATGGAGCACACCTTATAGAGTGCTCCAGTTAAGTCTCTAACGGTCAATTATTAAAAATAAATAAATTCTCTAATAAAAAATTATTTTTTCAAATATTTTTTATAAACTAAACCCTAAAAGGATAAACTAAACCCTAGGGGTACTTGATTAAATTTTATTTTATTTTTTAACAAACAAAAGACAGTTAACCGTTGGAGATTTAACTAGAGCACTTCATAAGGTGTGCTTGGTAGCACTCTCCAGCATTTCCAGGTAAGCCAATTATCTAATTTTTCAACCATTTCAGCTAAAGATACATCCAGAGAAATGCTGGATTGTTTCCTTTATACTTTGCCAAGTTGATGCTTACAATGTTATTATACAAACCTAGTTACCCCACTACTATTGCACATGTCCTTGTAAAGTAAGCACACGCTTAGATGCAGGCACAGCAAAAGTAAAGCAAAATACTATATAGATTTGACTTTAGAAGCTCCTTGCATCACAACTATCAGAACTAGGACTTTAATAGGCTAAACTCTATTTCCTTCCCCCACTTTTTAAACTTTTCTTAATATGATTACAGAATATAATTTGTCCCCAGATTAAATAAACTCTAAAGGTATGAATCTGCTCTAGAAGGGACCCTAAGCAGAGAGTAATGCCGAGATTTCAAGGAGTCTTGTCTTGATCTGCATTTTGCAGTCAGACCATTCCTCAGAAGCTCACTCCCATCATTGATAAGAATTGTTGACTAAACCCTTGACCATTGAAAGCTGACCCCAAACTTGATACCCAGATAACCACAAACCATTAACACTGCTCATTGAACCTCACATTAAGGCATGAAAACTTACTTCACAAACTTCTCTACTTCAAAACTGATAAATAAGGTATTATTGTCTAAGAGCATGGTTTTCTCACGTATAATGAGGTTAAAAATACAAAATTTTCATGTGTGAAATCTCTATTCATAATCAAATAGCCATTTATGAACTCTCAGCCCAATAATGCATGTGGAATCAGAAGACCACATTTTCTAAGCTCTCAGCCCAATAATGTATGTGGAATCAGAAGACCCCATTTTCTGAGCAAAAGAACTCTACCTTAAGCAGATGAGTGCATAGTGCATCAACGGCAGAAGAAGACCAAGCCTTTGCTATAGATTTTTTAACAAGAAATCTGGAAATCCGAGCTGGAAGTTTTCCCAAAAGAGCCACAATGGAACAAACCATGATACACAGAATGGTAGACCTACAATCACAAACTTGAAACATCAATTTTGAATAACTAAAAGTAAATTTCTGGATAAGAAAAGGTAGGAACCTCAATTTATCTTGTCTTATGTTTTGAATATTTCCAGGAGAAAGGATACATAGGAAAATATGAACACAGAAGTAAGCTGCACAATGAGGACCCTGAAGCTGGAGAATGCAAGCCTCTTATTAATTACAATCACGTCTAACTATCTTCAGTTGACTAAGGAAGCATATTTAATTCAAGGTGACAGGAAAAGAATTTGCCAAATCAACTAAGACAATTTAGTCATGCACCTATCAACTCAATCAACTAAGATAATTTAGTTACTCGAGTAATGCACTTATAAACTCATTACCACCATCATTGACGCCTCAAAGGTTCCTATAAACTAAGATAATTTAGTTACTCGAGTCATGCACTAATCAACTCATTCACACCATCAATGACGCCTCAAAGGTTCCTATAATTAATGAAAGATCAATACCATAAGTTCTCTAATTTAGACTGTGTATTACTGAAACTAATCACTCAAAGAACTTTTTCCAGAGTTTAACTAATTAAAGAATGGTGTCGAACTTTACCATCAATAAAGAAAGCACTTTGCCTCTTGAAATTTAAGAGAGATCCACAAATGAACAATGTTAAAATATGGGTTTGGGCCTAATTCAACCCCAAAAGCTAGCTCAAGGGGGGAGGATTGCCCAAGTCCCTATATACTACAATAGGCCCGTACACATACCCGATATGGGAGATTCTCAACACACCCCCTCACGCCTAAGGAATTCACATGGGGGCCCAACATCAGCACACAAACACGTACACATGGGCTTTGGCTCCATGTTAAAATATGGGCTTGGGCCTAACTCAACCCTAAAAGCTAGCTCACGGGAAGTGGATTGTCCAACACCCTATATACTACAATAGGCCCTTGCACATCATACCTGATGTGAGATTCTCAACACACCCCCTCACGCCCAAGGCTGGACATCCGGAGCGTGAAATTCAATAGGGGCCCAACATCGACAAACAAACACAGGTTCTGATACCACGTTAAAATATGGGCTTGCGCCTAACTCAACCCCAAAAGCTAGCTAAAAGGGGGAGGATTGCCCACGTCCCTATATACTACAATATGCCCTTACACATATCCGATGTGGAATTCTCAACACACCCCCTCACGTCTAGGGCACATCTGGAGAATGAAATTCACATGGGGGCCCAACATCGGCACACAAACACTGGCTTTGGCTCGGATACCATGTTAAAATATGGGCTTGGATCTAACTTAATCACAAAAGCTAGCTCAAGGGGGGAGGATTGCCCAAGGCCCTATATGCTACAATAGGCCCTTACACATACCTAATGTGGGATTCTCAACAACCAAAGAGTAGAAAGGACATAAAAGCACAAATGGCCACAAGGAAGAATAGATTAATATATCCTGACAATGTCTTTTAACCAACAGGAAGGATGAAACACCTGAAAAAAATTACCATTTCCCAGAGTTAAATTATAAGAACAAAATGCAATCTTTTGCAAGAAAATATTTTATAAAGTGATTATTTTGCAAATGTGTGATGCTTAACAACTCACCTCATAAGTAGATCATGCTGAGATCTCTATAAAAGCCAACCTCTCTAGTAAGTACCATCTCTATGTCCTTGTTTTACTTTCACATTCTCATTCCTATCCTGATCCTTTACAATTTTTTCTATCATGATCATTTCTTTCAAGCACCAGGTCCAAGGCTAGCAAAAAAAAACTATGAAAAAAGTCAACAATAGTAAAGAAAGTTTAGCTTGACTCAAATATTTGACTTAAACCAACCATAAGAACAATCTGTACAGATTTGACAACAACATGTCTGGAAAAAGAGGAAGAAAAGAGAAATTAGTATGAAGCAGGGAGAGATTTACCCTGCAAGTATCCTGATAAAGGTCTGTTTTGAAGATTTGGTATTTGCAGCCAAAAATGGGTACAGACAGGCACAGTAGGTCACCTACAAATTCGAATATAAAGCATTAAATGAGATACATTGGAGTTTTAAACAAGAAAGTAAAACATTGAATTCCTCAATAGAGGATATGCAGTTATCACCTTTCCCTGAGATCTCCTCAAGATTTCCATAGAGATATGAGCACCAATGGAGTGACCAACCTTCAGAGAGTAATATGTCACCACATAAGAAACTGATCTATCTCATGAGAACTTAAGAGTATCAATATAATAAGTACCAAAAACTTGAGATGGCAAATAGACATAAAGCAAGACTAAATGCAGAAGGAAGAATCCTAATCAACCATTTAGTCAGTACCAGAAATTAGAATACATCTGAAAGCTGTATTTTAGAGGCAAAATCATCAGTTTCATCAAACCATAAAGATAATCTGTAGGTTATTGAAGGTCGTTCCTAAGATTTCCAGGAGCTGGCACTTCAACCTACCAGTAATATTGGCACTTCAACCTCTTTTAGTTCTTGATCTATGAAACTCATCTGCCAAAGAAGAAGAAAATTCAAACAGTGAAAAAGAAATTGTGCTAATCATACTCAAATCTGCATAGTTGTATTGATGCATTTCCAAGGAATTATGGAGAGAAAAGACGTAAGAGTAAACATCTTAGAAATAACTTTTGTCATTGAGGTCACAGGATTATAAGACAGAACCTTATGATCAATTTGTTCTTGCAAAGAGAACAACCTTCCACTCTCCCAGTTCTGAAAACGAAAAGTTAAATTTCATGTTAGCTATGCTAATAACCATGAAACTGTTCAATTTCTAGTGATTGCTGAGTGTGGTGAAAACAAATTTTGATGAATAATGCTAAGGCCAATATCAAACACCTTTACTTCTCCATTTATTTAATTATATGAGGAAGCTCACTTGAATGACATGCAATGGAATGAATCAATTTACTTCCAAAGAAAAGGGAGGGAGAAAGAGTCTAGGAAGGGCTAAATCAGAACCTTATTTTACTGGGGTATCTACAACAACATTCTACATCATAAGGCCAATATCAAACACTTTTACTTCTCCATTTATTTAATTATATGAGGGAGCTCACTTGAACTTCCAAAGAAAAGGAAGGGAGAAAGAGACTAGGAAGGGCTAAATCAGAACCTTATTTTACTGGGGTATCTACAACAACATTCTACATCATAAGGCCTCAAACCAGCCAATCTGCCCATAACTCATTCCCTAGCAGTGAAGTCCTGGCTAATAATTTCAAAACACTCAGATCAGAAATAATACCTATTCATGTTTATCTTAACTGGGAACTATTTCAACAAAATATTTTGTATGTTAATGAAAAGGAACCTTATGTTAAGGGTTTATGAAGGAGAATTATGTCAGAATATCTTTGAAGCAACTAACTGCAGAGTAAGATAGAACCTAGGAGAATACAAAGGCAAGTACAATCACTCATCTGGTAGAAATAAACAATACAATGGGCCACCACATACATTCTATAACAGAAAATATCTTATTTATCTTGATTAAATTTATGCACTGCTTCAACTCTCAAAGGAAGATTTGCTTTACTATAAAATTACAACAAAAGTAAGTATTATATTTCAGTAATCTCCCATGGTTCTTGTTAGACTAATATCCAGAGTACCTTTTCTGTCTGTCCCACATGTCCAATAGCTGATCACAAGAAAATAACAGAATCAAACAGCATTAGTGATTCATAGCTTAGAGCTGCAACGAAAGATTAAGAATCATAAAAACTGATCACCAGTACGTTGACTCATGAGCCACAACTACCAAACTAGAGAATTCAGCATGAGAGATCCACACATCTTGCCTGTCACAGAAGCATTTCCTCCCAGAAGCTCAAACATTAACTCCAGAAAGTCAGTGTAAAATGAAACAACGCCTGCAAATTTACTCCCAACAACTTGCGTGAACCTCAATTCTAAGCAAAAAAACCTAACTCGAGGACAACCCGATTAATCCCTCATCCATCAGGGGAAAAAAAGGTAGAAAAAGTAGTACCTGGATTTCCAGGAATGAACAAAACGTGGAATGCAGGATTTTGGGCATGAATCTCCACCAAATCAATCTTATAACTGTCAAGAAATGACAACACCAGTTAGAATGGCATAATAAAGCAGGTGAAAAAAAATTAGAGGGGAAAGAAGAGGAATCGATAATTAATATACCCGGAGACATTGCAAAGCCTGAAATTAGCACGAGTCTTCTCGTTAATTAGCTTCACGTTGTCAAGACCCATCTGAGAATTTGAACAAAAAGATGAAAATGTTCTCCTGAAACATGAATAGCTTCCAATTAAACAGAACTGTATAGACATACTCTGGAGTCTACAATCAAACTGGGTTTCACCCAAAACATTTGCATTAATGCACTTTAGACAATCAGAGTTCATTCTTTCAAGCCATACAACAAGTATGTGCATTAAGATTATATAAGGAAGTTGAACAATAGAATTAAAACTGAAATCTGTTTAGAACACCTGAAACAGAAGAAGGTTGGAGCAGAAAGTCTACGAGCAATGGGGGACCTAAGGCAGAGAAATACACTACAGTTCATCGATGGCGTATTCAGTGTTTTTCGTATTTCTAGGGGCACAGAATTGTCAATTTCGAAAATTTGGGTTAAAGGGACTGTTAAGGTCAGATTGGCCCAACTGAATCACTGAGCCCAGCGGCCAGCATGTTCTAACCGGAGAGTACAACAAATAGATGGACATACCCAGTAGAATTTTACTGCGCTGGACAATTCATCTAAAATTATTTATGGGCTATCAAGATAAATATCTTAGTTTAGATTAAGATTATGACAAAATGATTAATCTCATAACGTTTTTTATTTTGATCATATAAGTTTTTATCTTTTTTTTATCTTTTAAGGTTTTATAAATTTTTTTTTTGGTCACTCAAGTTCATTTTTTTTTTTCATTTTTGAAGATCCCATAACTTTATACCGGTGATCAACTTGAATCTATAACTTTTTTATTTTAACCATATAGATTCATATCTTTTTTTAAAAATATCTTTCAAGGTTTCATAACTTTATATCATTTTTTAACCTAGTTGGTCACCGGTAAAATGTTATAAGACTTGGTTGATCATTGGTAAAAAGTTTTGGGACATAGTTGGTTATCGATAAAAAATTATGAGATCTTAAAAGATTAAAAAAAGATATGGACCATCAAATCAAAAAAAAAACTATGGAATCTTAAAAAATAAAAATAAAAAATAATTAAAAAAAAAGTACCTACATGATCAAAACAAAAAAGTTGTGAGACTAAATTGGCCATTTAACCCCGAGGAGTAGTCATCTAATGTTTAATGGCTTAACCACTAATATATCCATGGGTAAAAAGTGATCGAAGCTCCTAAACTTCTCAATTTTTTGATTTAGACATTTGAACTTTTTTTTAATAATTTTGGACACTCAAACTTTAAAAATCGTATAAAAAATTGACATTTCTGTCCAACTTGAATGTTAACATTTGACAAGAAGTGCCCACAGGGGTATCACTTGACTGTTTTAAGGGTATTTTTTGAAAGCATGAGGACAGTATACAGCCGACATCTCTTTCCTCTCATTCCAACTATGTTTCACCTACTTCACTCATCAATCTCTGTAAATTCAAGAAACATCACAATTTTTTTGGCACTGCATACCATTGATAGCAAGAAATCAAAAGAAAATCTAAGCTTGCAAGGGAACGGAAAGAGAAAACCATGGCACACAAACTAAGGCATCGTTTCTCTGTTAGCAGGTGGGGGCAATTGGAGGGGCTCTCTATCTCTTAGCTCAACTTCCTATTCTTCCCTTGATCTCTTTCTTCTTACTTTGTTCACCAATTTCTTTCCTTCGACAACTCTCGTTCCTTCAGATCTGCCCCACCAACCAAATTGCACCAAATCCATTCTTGCCCAAGGTTTTTTTTACTGATGCCAAGCCCAAATCTGCTCGCCTCGCCTCTCTCTTTTGTAGATATATCATATTTAAACAAAGAATCTAATAATAATTAAAAAGAATTGAGATTTTCAAACTAATTTTTTATTTGCAGCAAAGTACTAAAATTAAAACATTAAACTACGCCGCCAAACTTCTTCCTCCTGGGCTGCCTCTGGGCAATGATTTGCAGGTTTCAAGCTAATAGGTTATGGTAACTCCACTACGGCACCATTTCTTGGCAGATTACTTAATCAACTCGCTTGGGTTGTCCAAAGATGAAGCTCTCTCCGCCACAAAAAAGGTGAGACCCTATGGGTCCTCAAGAAATGTCCCGGATCTGGTCTTCAGTTTCTTTAAAGAATTGGGTATGAACAGAACCCAAATCAGAAGCATTATTTTGGCTATCACTTTCCTATTTCATTTTCTTTTTCTTTTTCAAGTTTCTTCGAAAGTGGTGGAGATGGAGGTGGTGGAGAAGAAGCCTTCAATGAACGAATAAATTTTTACATAGAGAATAGAGAATTTAGGGTATTGGATAAAGGAAGAAGATGAAGTTTTGAGAAATTCTTTTCTTCCAAACTTATCCTTAAAGAAATGTTAAATTAAGTGTGTTTGATTGGATTTTTGTCGGTTGTTAATTATTAAATTGGACAGAAGTATCATATTTGATAATTTTTTAAAATTTGAATGTCTAAAATTGTTTAAAAAAAGTTTGAATTTTTAAATCAAAAATAGAAAAGTTCACATGCTTCTGGTACTTCTTACCGTATATTTATTGAACTTAGCAATTTTTTTCAATCTAATCATTAAATTTAAAAATTCATCAATTTAATCATTAAATTTTATGGAAATTTAACTCTTAAGCCACTACATGGTGGTTCAACAAAGTAAAATGATCAAAGAAAATTTATGTTAACAAATTTTTCTAACTTATTAAATTATAGTGACATGGTGTCAAACGGAATAAATAAAGTCCTTTGTAATATAAATAGAAATATTTAATTCCAGGTGAATTTAAAATTAAAATTAAAATTAAAATATTTAATTTCAAAGGATTAATGATAAAAAAAAGTCTTCAAGAAGCATTTGAAATATAATTTTCAAATTATTGCGTAGATCAGCAAATGCTTGATGTGTTGACCAAAGTAAACCTTTTATGTGTTAATAATAATATGGATATAAAAACACTCTAATCAACACTGCGCACCTTTCTCTCTCTAGCAAACACTAAAAAAAATTGTTCTCTCCAATATTCTGTTCTTCTCTTGCACCTTTCTATTTGCCATCCAACATTAAGTAGTCCAGATGGATGAGCTCATGACGGAAAGCACTCCGGCGAACAGCATGGAAAAGATAGATCTACTGGGCCGGAGAATCAAAAAATTCAAACGGAAGACAAACGGTGAATCTCTACCCCAAAACCCTTTGTGTTTTCAATAGAATTTGACCCAAAGAGGATAGCAATAAGATAGGTCACGACAGGGTTTTACCTTGAAGGGTTTTTTTGGTGGCTCATGAATGGAAGAAAAAAAGAATTATTTCATTTATGAAACAAATTTAAACAAAAATCATAATAGTTCCACACTTAAACAAAATCAATTAGAAATCATAGCAATAATATAACTATGTAGTTCTTGGAGTTCAAATTAAATAAAATACATAATAGTTCCACATTTAAACAAATTCCAAAAAGCATAATAGCTTTGCCTGGACACAAAATACAAAGTTTAAATTAAATTCAAGTACAATAAAGGTGATGAACTTTGAGACAGGCATGGGTTAGGATTTGTATATATATATATATATTAGTGTGTGCAATACTATGCCATTAGTCAACTATCTTATTTTTTTAAAACAATTAATTAAAATTTAATTAAATACCTCTAGAGTTTAGTTTATCATTAGTTAACTAACTATTACACTTGTTAGTATGCACAGTATTACATACACTAACATCTCTCTCTCTATATATAAAATATATATATTGTAACACTCCAATTTTTAGACTATCCTCGATTATAAATAATTGGTTTAATTCTTCATTTATTTAATTATTTTCTTGTATTTACTTGAAAATAATATTTATTCATTTATTTATTGTCGATTTTTCTAATGAAATGATTTCCTTGAGTTCTCATAAAATCTATTTGTATATTTTAATATCATTTAAAAATGTTAGTTAAATAATTATTTATTTATTTGTTTAAATATCTCTAAATATTTTCTTATTGATTTATTTTATTGCTATTATTATTATTTGGGAGTTAGTTGGGGCTATTGTGGAATTAAGAAATGAGGGACTAAGTACGAATTTTAGGAAGTATATAAGAAATTATAGAGGGGTGTGATTTAAGAACTAAATAAGTTGTGGGCTAAATAGATAAATTTTGGAAGAGAAAAGGATTCTCTTCTTCCTTTCTTCTCTGAATTATGAGAGACATTTTCCTTCAGCTGTTCTTAGCCAAAAAGCCGCTTGTAGTTACTCTATTAGACAGAGAGGTGAGCTCTCTTAGTTGAGTGCCACCTCCAACTGTGAATCAAAGTTGAGTATGGGAGGTTTTGCCTCCTTGGTTGCGATATTAGGGAGAGAGAGCGAGTAGAGAGCATCGAGGCAGAGAAAATTGAGATAGAGAGAAGCTGGGATTGAGAAGGTTTGGTTCGGGGTTGGGTAAAGAGTGATCGGGAAGATCTTGAATTGATTTGTGAAGGCTAAGGTTCCTTTTAGGTGAAGCTTGAGATGCTGGCTAGCCTTGAGGCAAGAGAGTATTCTTTTAAGGGATCTTTGGGTTTTGGGTTGTGTGATTAATGTCAGGTTCTTTAGAAGTTTTTGTAAGCTGTATAACTTGAACTAGATTCTTGAAATTGTATTTTTAGGTTTCAAATTTGAGCAAGTAAAGTTTTTAATTTTCATAGATTCTAGAGGCCTGTGTGTTAGGTTAGCCTAATATGAGATGTGTGACATTTCTGGTTCCAAGGCGTTACCTTTCGTGGTATTAAAGCTGAAGGTTTGAATACTATCTTGGATTAAGAATTTGAGCCTGGGTAATGATACAATGTGGTTCTTTTGTAGAATATTAAGTTACTCTTCTTAAATAATAGGATGATGAAAGGATAAATTTGGATCTGTCTTGAGATCTTTCGACAGCCCAACACAAGAGATAAGGATCTAGATAGAAGAGACAATCATCATTACGAGGTATTGGATTAAAGATGTAGAGATATCCTTATAGGTCCGTCTCCTAGAAGCTAGAGTTAAATAGAGAGACACCTATATTATCGATTAATACCATTTAGGATACCGAGAGAAATTCTCAGAACCTACAATATAGATTACTTTAGATAACCTTAGACAAATGATTGATACCCTTGGTGAATTCAATAGGGTTCGGATAGCTATGTTAAACTTTTCTAATTAAGAGAGAATGTTTTTTATACTTTTGTCTTTTCAAAATGATTTTATGTTATGAGATTTTACAAAAAAAAAAAAAAAAAAAAAAAATTAATAAAAAAATTATTTTTTTTTATATATCTTCCATGTATAATAATTTATTTATCCGCTATACATTGTTAGTTAATTATAAAATAATAGTTATTACAATCCAAATCAATTATATGAATAAGATATTTATTTATTTATTTTATATGAACTATTTATGCTTTTCATTTCTAAAACCTTTTATTTAGAATATGGAATCAATTTGGGTTTCAAACTTATATATGATTTATCAGAGTGGCAAAGCGAAAATCACTTGAAAAATGGAATGGTGTTCACAGTTTGAATTTGAGTTTTAAATTCATAGGAACTATCTACGACAGACTCCATTCTTGGCATCAATGATTGATATTATTTCTTTTTTCTGGATTTCAACGTTAAGTTGAATTACTATCAAGTGATTGATTGTTGTGAATTATACAGTTTGTTTGGGTGTGAATTGGAGATTTAGTGGGGATGAAGTTTTAGTTTGATTCCGGAAGAGTTGTAGGTTATAAGGGAAATATGTTTAATTCTAAGAGTCTTTTGATTGGGTATAGAATGAGGAGGAGATTACTTGAGATTAAAATGGTTGGATTGATTTGTGTTTGGTAGAGGGTTGATTGTAATTGAATGGAACTTATATCTATTCTTTGGTTGCCGATAGTTGCTATTGATTTTATACAGCTTTAGAGAGTGATGAATATCCTTCTTTGGATTGTTTGGGTTATGATATTGTAGTGAGATTATGATTTGGGAATTAAAGAGTTAATTTCTAATTATTTTGTTTAATTTTGGGGTATTGTGATGACTGTTTGGTAGGGGATTTTAACTGGTATATTTCTTCTTCTATATGTTTATTGCCAATTCCAATAGTCATGACTAATATGGCTCCAATTTCTCTATTGTCTTTTTTGGATTATATTGAGGTGTCATCTCAAGGTTCATAGTGTAATCAGAACTAGCTATAATTGTTAATAGTAGTTGCCTTGTTTGGTACTACTAGTGTGGAAAATGAAGTAGAGAAGAGCATATTAGTGGACGTTCTGTTGAGGAGAAGTATCGAAACCACTTTGTACATTGGCTAGTTAGAAGTTGTACACAAGATTGATTCTCTTGTCTCTCGGCACCAAAAGTAAGATTGGCACTGTTCTTATTTGATTTTCTTTGCTGTCGAAGTGTAGTTTATAGATATATATTGGAATTTGGATGTAAGGTTTACTGTTGATGGAATTTAATTGGAGTTTCCTTTAAATCAGTTCATTTCCTTTCTTTTTTTGGAATTTCTGTTGCTGGCTTAAGCTATGCTCTCTTGGTCTGGAGTTTATCCTATTCTTTTTGCTCCTAGAATGTTAAACCTGATTTCGTAGATTGAAATGTACATATAGTAGTTTTCAGTACTCAATTTTCATAGTTAATGTGCATTCTTTTGTTGTGTTAAACTGGTTTGGGACTTTGTTTTTCTGTTCTTTTCTTGGTCCAATTTTTGTACCTTGGACATTTAGTTGGGTTAAATTCTATTGGTTAAGCAATTTTATAAGTGGATTATGTTTTCTGGAAATGGAGTATTGATTAAATTCTTAGTTAGTGAGTTTTCAGTGTTTGGGTATTATTTGAATTCTAGTGTTGCATGATGTTGAAACCGAAGGTTTCTTGCCGTTGGACTTAAGAGATATGATTTTGACTATGAAAGTTGGGAGATAGTTTTATTCTAGGCTGTTATCGCCTTGAACTATCAAAGACTATTTTGGTACTCCCCTTCAGTCTAATCTTTTTTGCTTCTACCTTTTGCATGGGTTATTATTTCTGTAAAGTATGTAGATTTTGATCAATAGGGAAGGATACGAGATGCCTTGTATAGTGAGTAGAGGCACCAGAAATCCTTCCCTTTTCATCGTGCACTACTCCAATTGCATCTGGTTGGTATATGCTATGCAACCTCTATTCTTATGGTATTACATCTCTTCACAATATGAACTACATCCCTATCATGAACTATTTCTTTATTTTAAGCGTGTACCTTGCCATCTAGTTGTCATCACAACCTCATCTGTGAACCCCTATTTTTAACTAAACTTCTATGTGAATTTCATGTATCCTAGTAATCCATTTAATCATTTTTCTGAGTGCTATGCTCTATCATAATCTGTGTAATCCTTGGGTCTCATCTTAAATTCTAACCATGGAATGAAGATGGCTCAGTGTATTTTACTTTTAGAAACTATCATATGTTTTAACTCTAGATTTCTAGTCATCTCTACGCAAAGTGAGTTTTGGTTCTCATGTCACTCTTGGGTATCAGATTTTCCTTATTGAATATCACTTTGACGTTATAAAACCCACTTTTGTTATCATAATGTTGGCGTTAACTTTGGGCATTCTTCAAATAACTGGACACAACACCATTTGTGTATTTAATATTTTTTAAACAACTAATGTAGAAAATTTTACTCTTTATATAATATTATACAATTAATATCTCCTAAGGGATTACTTAACTATTATTTTCTCAACTACACCACATCTTATTTAATTGTGGAACCAATGTCTTATTTCTTATATACTTAACTAATTTTACCTTATGATTACTTTGAGAAACTTTAGTTTAAATAAAAAATTTCAAGGACAAAATTTTTCTAATGTGGGGAGAATTGTAAAACCCCAATTTCTAGACTATGGTGGATTATAAATAATTGGTTTAATTCTTCAGTTATTTAATTATTTTCTTATATTTATATTTGATTTCCATGAGTTTCCAGAAAATCTATTTGTATATTTTAATATCATTTAAAATTGTTGTTTAAGTGATTATTTATTTATTAGTTTAAATATCACCAAATATTTTCTTATTTCATTATTGATTTAATTTATTGTTGTTATTATTATTTGGGAGTTAGTTGGGGCTATTGTGGAATTAAGGAAGGAGGGACTAAGTTTGAATTTTAAGAAGTATAGGGGTGTGATTTAAGAACTAAATAAGTTGGGGGCTAAATTGATTAATTTTGGAAGAGAAAAGGATTCTCTTCTTCCTTCCTTCTCTGAATTACGACAGACATTTTCCATTATTTGTTATTACTCAAAACGCAGCTTGTAGCTACTCTATTTGACAGAGAGGTGAGCTCCCTTAGTTGAGTGCCACCTCCAACTATGAATCAAAGAGTATGGGATGTTTTGCCTTCTTGGTTGCAATATTAGGGAGAGAGAGTTGTGATAGAGAGAGCAAGTAGAGAGCATCGAGGCAAAGACGACCAAGATAGAGAGGAACTGGGATTGAGAAGGTTTCGTTCGGGGCTGGGCAAAGAGCGATCTGGAAGATGTTGAATTGATTTGTGAAGGTTAAGGTTCCTTTCAGGTGAAACTTGAGATGCTAGCTAGCCTTGAGGAAGCAGAGAATTCGTTTGAGTGATCTCTGAGAGTTAGGTTGTGTGATTATTGTCAGGTTCTTCAGAAGTTATTATAAGTTGTATAACTCGAACTAGATTTTGTAATTGCATTTTAAGGCTTCAGATTTAAGTTAAGTTTTTAATTTTCCCAGATTCTAGAGGCCTTTTGTGTTAGGTTAGCCTAAAGCGAGACGTGTGATACTTCGGGTTCCGAGGCATTACCTTAGCGGTATTAGAGTTTAAGGTTTGAATACTATCTTAAGAATTTGAGCCTGGGTAATGATACGATGTGGTTCTTTTGTAAAATATTAAGTTGCTCTTCTTAAATCATAGGATGATGAAAGCAATGTTTTAAAAATTGGATTGGTCATCGAATCAGAAAAGTTACTGATTCACGATTTAATGATTCAACCGTGATTAAATCGGAATTTAACCGGTTAATTTTAAAATTAAAATTTATTTATTTTATAAGCTAATATATATATATATGTAAATAATATAATTTATTTCAAATTAATGGTATGTATATTAATTAACTTATAATAAAAACCTATAAACATATAAAGAATTCATAAATTGAATTCAATATTAAATATATGTGAGTAATGACACTAATTTGAATTAAATTCAAATGTGACGATAAATCTAATTGCAAATAAATATCATTATTTATTTTTCATCAACAACCTAATAGGCCCATGTGAATTTTATTTGATTTCTTTAGCTCAATACTAAAGTATCTTTCCCACACTATGGCCAAAAAACTTTTCATGAACATTCCAGGTTTTTCTTCCTCTTTCTCTTCTCACTAAATGCCTACTTCAGGAAAAAAAAAAACGAAAAAAGAAAGAATGTACAAAAATGATGATGATGAGGCCTCCAGAAACTTCTAGTACTCTCTCAAACCTTCCTTCAACCCACATCATCCCCAAAGAATAATATTCTAGAGACCTCTCCTTCATCACCCTATTTAAATCCCAATTCAATCCAAAGAAGAATCAAATCAAAGCAACAGTTCTTTAAAAATCTCCCTCCCATATGCATATAGCTCAAAGAAATGGCCAAGTACAACAGTAAAGTCTACCGGAATTTAAAATAGCAGATGGGCAAAAAGAAAGCGACACAAACAAACCGACTAGCAGCTCATTCAACAAGAGAATAAAGAAAGCATTACCTTGTTTCAGACTTCAGTTCAGGGACTTGAACGCTACGCTAAAGACAGGGGGAAGAAAGGAGAACAATCTGAATTCAGACATCAATTTCCTTAGGTTTAAGACAAAAAAATTTTTTTTTTTCATTTTAGTTGTCTATCTTTTTAATTTTTTCAATTTCACCCCCAACAATTTAAGAATATAAATCGGGCAATTCACCTATCAACCGGTCGGTTCCCACCGATTTAAGAAAATAAGAACGATCTTACTATAAACCAATTTTCAACACTAAATCGAATCGGAAATGGGACCGGTTGGTTGTCCAATCGTTCCGATCCGAATTTCAAAACCATGGATGAAAGGATAAATTTGGATTTGTTTTGAGATCTTTCGAGAGACCAACACAAGAGATAAGTATCTAGATAGAAAAGACAACCATCATTACGAGGTATTAGAGGAAAGATGTAGAGATATCCTTACAGATCTGTCTCCTAGAAGCTAGAGTTAAATAGAGAGCTAACTCTATTATAGATTTGTACCATTTAGGATACCGAGAGAAATTCTCAGAACCTACAATATAGATTACTTTAGATGACTGACCGTGCATCGTAACACAAACAAATTAAACCTATGTATCAAAACTAATGCAGTTAATTCAAGTAAGGACGAACCCACAAGGAATTGAATTTAGTTTAATAAAAACTAATTAACAAAAAGGGTTTAATTCTTGAAAGAGTTTATAATTTAAAAAGGAGAATATAGATAAGAAAGCTGTTAACAAGAAACAATCCATAAATCAATTGTTATGAGGCCAATCATTAATCAAATAATAATATTAAGTAGTTGAATTTAGCATTTGTCTTAGCACTCAAATTCCTATCCGTTAAATAGATCTACTTCTCATCGCGAAAAAAAAAATCTGAAATTTAATCAATTAAACTTATGTCGTAGCAAACTATAAATTTAATCAATTCAATTGCATAAGCATGAAGGCATCACCAACGTCAAATTTCATAAATAAAGTCGCTTTAATTCATACAATTCTCTATCATCAAATAAAGTTGTTAGCCAAACCAAATTTAAACAATAGTTGTTACCTGTGGATTTATCAATCTTAACGATAATATTTAAAATCATGCAAATAAATCTAGGTGATCATGCCAAATCAATAAACACAATTAATACAATGATAACAAGAATTGCGTAAATACTTAATAATAAAAATAAAATCTTTAATAGAAAAACAAACCAAATTTCATAACCTCATATAAAAAAAACTAACTTTATGTTCTTGTTAACAAAAGAGGACTACTCACAAGACATGATTAACGAAACTTAAAAATACATAAGAAAAGAGAAAGAGAAAACCTGCCATGTCTTCTGAAATCCTCAGGAAATCAATCTTGAATTGTGTAACTAAGGCTATGAAAAAAGAACCTATTTAGGAGTAAAGACTCCTTACAAAATAAGTAATAATCTAAGAGGATTTTAATAATAAAATAGAAACCTAATATAATAAGAAGTAGTTTAGGAAAAATAATCAAATCCTAATGAAATTGGGAGTCTTCACCGCAGTCCTTGGTCAATGCCATCGGTCAACGTCGTCGGTCAATAACATCTGTCAACTTGGTAATATTTCGAGCATTTTTCAACCAAATATTCCTACAAACAAAAATCAAGTATAGGAAAATAAAATATATTTAAAACAACATAATTAAGTTAAGTTACGTAAGATAACGATATAAAATGGATATAAAACTTAACAAAATTATATAAAAATCAATGACCTTAGACAAATGATTGATAACCTTGGTAAATCTATGTTAAAGGTTTCTAATTAAGAGAGAATGTTCATCATTCTTTTGTCTTTTTAAAATGACTCCCCCCCCCCAAAAAAAATGATCCTTTTGTAGCTATCTTACATGTATAATAATTTATTTAGCTATTATACATTTTTAGTTAATTATAAAACAATAGTTATTACATTGCAAATCAATTATATGAATAAGATATTTATTTATTTATTTTTTATGAACTATTTATGAATTTCATTTGCAAAACCTTTTATTTAGAATATGGAATCAATTTGGGTTTCAAACTTATACATGATTTATCAGAGTAACGCCACAAAAATCACTTGAAAAATGGAATGGTGTTTACAGTTTGAATTTGAGTTTTAAATTCATAGGAACTATCTACAACAGACTCCATTCTCGACATCAAT
>JAOXNR010000022.1:16391619-16420495 GCA_028571225.1 Parsonsia alboflavescens
TTTGCTTTTATCTCTTTTACTCTATCCTCTAAATATCTATTGAACTCAAATACTTTATCTTTCTTAAGTATCTCTTGAAAGGGTTTTCTTAGACATGCTAAGTTTTGAATAAAATCAAAAGCGTAATTTAGCATTTCAAGAAAGCTCTATACTTGTTTTTCATCTTTTAGTTTTTCGGGAAAAACTGA
Source organism: Parsonsia alboflavescens (assembly GCA_028571225.1). Taxonomy (NCBI): domain Eukaryota; kingdom Viridiplantae; phylum Streptophyta; class Magnoliopsida; order Gentianales; family Apocynaceae; genus Parsonsia; species Parsonsia alboflavescens. The sequence goes on from JAOXNR010000022.1 coordinate 16,391,808, forward strand.
TATTTTTTCAAGGATATGACTCTACAATTTTATTCTAGTTCCATCTACCTGCATTCCTAGAAACTAAATCTCGTTTTGAAGGATCTTTGCCTTTTTTTATGATAAAACTAATTCATTTTCAAGATATAGATTAACAAATATATCAAGATGTTTTAAATGCGAATCTAGATCATCAGATAAAACTAAAATATCATCAACATACACAAATAAGAAATTATGCTCTTTAAATGTATTATCCATTTTTCATTGAAATATCTGTGGTGCATTTTTTAATCCAAATGGCATTACTAGCCATTCGTAGTGTCCTTGAGGGGTAGAGAAAGTTGTGTAAGGGATTCTATCCTTGTTCATCTTTATCTGTCAGAATCCACTTTTACAATCGAATTTGAAAAATGTCTTTTTATTCTTTGTCCAATTTATCAGGCTATCTTTATGTGGTAGAAAGTATCCATCAAATATGGTATTATCATTTAGCTTTTTATAATTAATTACCATTCTAGCTTTATTTTTTATTATTTTTGCATAGTTTATAACCATAAAAGCTGGCGAGCTATGAGGAGGTTTACTAGCTCTAATCATTTTCTGATTACTGAGTTCTAGGATCTGAATTTTAAATTCTTCATGATTTTCTGGACTATATCTCATGGGTGTTACCCTAATAATTTTGTCTTTATCTTTCATTTCTAACTTGGCTTCTTTTCCCAAAATTGGAATGAGTTTTTTGAGGAACATTCCTCTAATCTATTTTTTATTCTTTCTATCTCATTTTTTACCTCAGTTGTTGATGGGAGTTGAGTCATCATTTCCAAATTTTCAATCATCATTTCAACTTTTTCTAATTTCTAATATTTTTTTGATACTATAATTAAATCCACCAAATCTTTCCAATTTTTTTATTACGGTTTTTAGTTTGACTTCCTCTAAACTGTAAATATCTTAAAACCCGAGACAATTCTCATGTGAATTCCTTTGCAAGGTTTTTTTAAATGCAGCAGACTTTGAACGAGTCAAAAGATTTTCCAAGATTTGTTGTGGGTGTGGATCAGAATTCAGGAATAAAGAAGAGGCCACAATGCAAGGAGGAAATTTTTTAAGAGAAAAATAAAAAATAAAAAGAAAGAAGATCCGACTCCCACCCCTATTCGGAGATAATTATGTACTACGTAGTAGCATTATGAAAACGTGATTCCCGTTGACGGGTCACGTGACAACCGAGAAGATGAGGTAAGGGACAACAAAATTCGGTCCCCTTCCCAGACTGTTACGTTACATTCTTTTTTTTTTTTCTTTAATGGTAGATGAGAGCACCAATTTCGTTGCCAGTACCATCAAAATAAATTATTTTCCACGATTTAACATTCCCTACAAAACTTCCACCTTCTCTAGATCTCAAAATTTTACCTTATATATTTTCGACCCAATTGAGTTCTTGTAAAAGGATTCAATTCCAAGTAAAATAATTGAAGGATTAAATTTGAATCAAATATCATTTTACAATAGATAAATAATTCTCTCTAATAGGCCAAATATTATTCTTTTTCTTTTGGGGGAAAAAAAGAACATGTAAGCCAAGCCATCCACACAAAAATTCAAAAATGTACAGCCAAATGCACATTGAGAAACCAAAACAATGGTTTGAGAAGGTTCTTGCCGGTATGAATTATGAAACAGAGGACAAGAAAACCAACGTGCAAGGCATTCCTATTTTGTGTTGGATATGCCCTCAGATCATATGATAATTTTACTTAGTTGGACTAACTTTGTATCATGGTGCTACTTATATCATTATAATTTACTTTTATACTTGTGTTTCATTTAATAAATTATATAATGTCCTTAGAATAGTTTATTTCTATTCTTAAAAACATTTCTAGTCAAGTGTTATTGAGATTAGGATATTAATAATACATTAAGACTAGTATGTGCTAATTAATAACAGCTATCATGGATATGAGATATCAAATCATCATATAGATACATGTAGAGTATCATGTATTGGATTAACTCACCATGAAATCTCTTCATAGATTGTTATAAGAGTGCCATGGGTGATTTCATTGTGATAATTATATCTCATCTTTTGACTTGAGGTCATTAGAGATTCTTGCATGAAAGATTACATACTTTGATATTATCAAACGTCACTCTTAACTGAGTGGATAATGAAGGTATGTATTTAGTATGTCCTAATTTGTGCTGTGGAATGTTGAATGATCAAGATAGGATTTGTGCCTCTCATATAACAAGAGAGGGATGTCTAGCATTCTTGGTTAAGTGAGATTAAGAAATGGATGGCTATGCTCGAATAAGTAGATATGAGATATTTATCTTATTCGGTTTAATTAAGCTACTCGGGGTTGATAATTGAGATATTGAACTTTACAAATATGACACGTTCCATGACTTGTGTTTAATTATGATTTCCTGGACAAAGAGATTAAGATATATTATTTTTATCACGGAAGGTTTTGTGTTGTTAGACAAAAACCTGCTTATTGTATTGCAATAATATGTTGTTAGACATCGCTTATTATACATAACAGTAAATATCGTTAATGTCAAATGCCAATTTTAAGAGGACCTATTGAGTCACACATTTAGAACATATTGCTTAATGGATAATATCTCGTTTGGGACCTAAACGTAATTAGTTATAGTTGTTTAGGCTAATTCAAGAATAGGAATAAATCTAAAACATAATTAAATGTTAATTATGTGTTAAATTGTAATTATACAGGTTCGTTGAATTTGAACAATTTCGTTTTTACAGGATTTCTATTAACCAGCTCAATTTGGATTTTAAATCCTATCAATAGTTACGATAGAATTATCTTGAAGATTTTTTTACGAAGCTTTCAAGAGTTATTCTAGTTTTCTGAACAACTGATAATTTTCTATCAGAGTGACTACATAGAAAAAATGAAAGTTTAGAGAAATCGAAAAAACGAGAAGATCCAATTGATGCCTGAAAGAGGTGTGTTTGTGACGTTCTCTTCATTATGATCAGCCTCACTGCATACTACCTACACCTGTCCAAAAGGGTTAGGTCCATGGGTCAGACTTGACCCTGTTATATATAGGTTAGATTGAACCTAATAAATGAAGATTCTTCCGAAACTAAGCCTAATTGGATTAAACCCTTTCAAATTAATGTTTGATTAAGTTAATAATTTAAGTTATCATCATTCATCAATCACGACTGAGGATTATAATTTATAGAACCTGTTCATTTAATGGGCACAAATTGGAACCTCATGAGCCACCTCACCCTCCCAAACTTCAGTCCCTCACCCTCACCCGACTCACCACTCTCCACAGTGCACTCCACTCAGTCACCAGATACCTTACCTGGCAGCCTTGCAATTAGTGAGACAACCTGACTACCTCATCGGCGTCACGGCATAGCCTCATGATTCTCAACCCAAATACAATAACAATACGGTAATATTCATTTGAATAAGTCGTGAAGCAACTGTTGTATCATTTTCTGTTTCGAAGACGGTGCAACCAAAAACTTTAAAAAGCCACAACCAACAACTCTCAAAGAAGGGGGATCTCACGTGGCTCAAGGTCTTGTTGCGACTGGGGCTTATACATATTGATCATTTTTGTGAAAAATTATATACATGTGGGATCCAAGGATTAACCCTAGGACTTTTAAAAGTTGAGTTAGGCTTCAATAATTTTAGCCCTTCAAGATAGAAGCTAGACCCAATTCAACCCTAATCTTGTAGGGTTCAGTTAGGCTTAGAATCCATCCTTTTTGACAGATCTAATATTACATGCTTACCAGAATATTTAATGTATGAGAAATGCCTGACCAGACCCAAAGCTGCCATGGATCATTACAGCACAAGTGACAAACACAACCCCCCCGCCCCCCCAAAAAAAACCCGTAGCCTAAGGCAAAACATTTCAATGAACATAAATCTCCAGAATCCAACTTTTACTATTATTTCAGCCTCGTCGAAGCGGGTAAATATTCTTTCATGATGTTGGGTCTTAACACACATAATAATCCCTTATAAAATTTATCTCGGCTTGTTCTGAATGTCCACCACAAAATTGAAATTGATAAAAGATTATTGCTTGGCCTCTAAAACTGACGGGCACATACGGATATAGCTTAACTGTACAAAGTAAGCCCTCTCGACTCTGATTCTACAAAATCCTATATCTTTGTGATGGTTTCTTAGGTTCATACTGCATTGCATCAGGGTTATCCTTGAGGTATATAGATTTAATTAAGATTGTATGACTCACGCCAAAAGCTGATTGCTCGGGCTGAAGTGGACCTGTATTTTGATATCTAGTAGGAAAAGAAAATCAAACTAGATCACCGTGAAGGCGCAGGCGCATTCCCAGGGGGACAAGATGCCTTTGCAACACCAGATGGAGGAGTCTGTGGCCGTGGGATCCCAATGTCACCCATTTCAAAGTCCTCCGGAAACATATTCACCGCATCCCATTCAGCACCAACTGCAAATGAAATAAGAGAATCAAGCATCCGAATTCAGGGGTTAAAACAGAATTAATTGCTTCAATTACATATAACAAGAATACCATCTGCCGGCCACATGTCTGCTATGCTAACACCTGGGTCTGAGATAAGCCAATAATCGGCATCCTTCTGAAAAACAAAAGCAGAAATTGCGAATCATATTTTGGCAGCATTTACAACAGCGCAAATTTGCAACATAACTAATTTTGTTCAAACTTCAAGCAAGCCAGTCAACATTCCATCATGTATCTACCACCTGATCACATGGGTTATCAAAGTGAACAAAAACAAAAAAAAAAACATATAGCAAAAGGTAGTACATGGAAAGGGAAATACAAATGTGTCAATGTTACCATCCTCCTTTCAATTACCCCTTCCTCCCCCTTCCCCCAAACCTCCCTTTTGTACCACAAAGTTTAAGTACTTAAGCTATTTAAATATTTGTAACTCCAAAGATTTTCTTGTCAAAAACAGAAATTCAAGGACTCTTAGATTATATATAGAGATACTCAATGAGCATTGAGACTCACATCAACATCTGAAGGGACAATTTTCGTCATTCCTCCGGAGTAATCGAGTGAGGCACTAAAATCAGCACCGGTTCCGTTGCCATCATGTGACAGAGCTCCGATTCCAAGCCCACTCTTCTCCAGAGATCTTTCTGCAGTTGGATTATCATTGGAACCTGAACTTGAAGCAATTGGATAGTTCATTGATGGTTCATCACCATTCATCTCCTCAAATTTCTCCTCAAATTGACTAAAAAAGAAGTAGAATTAGTTTTCAGGAATTCAAGATATATTCAAAGAAAATACAAACATGGTTTCCCAAGTAAGAGAAATGGTCAAGGAACTTTTCAGTATTTCTAAAGTACCACAGTATAAATTTCTGTATTTCAAAAATGATAATTCCATAATACCTCACAAGATAAACATCAATGGGACCCATGGTACTTCTGAGGATTATTCTGTACCTCCTTTGTGGATAATCTACAGCCTGAACAGACAAGAGTGAAGGCATCTATCCAGATTAACAAATGTTTAGTTTGAACCTACATGAGATTCACTCTAATAATTTTACCTCATCAGGATCAGGAACTTCCAGGGTGGTACCGTGTGGAGCTTTAACGGCGATAAGGGTTTCATTCTGTCAAAAAGTAAGGCAGAGAGTATTATGTTTCAATCGAAAGTTAAAAAGTTAAATATGATAGCCTGCAGGTGCAAGAATCAGAAAGTATCTTCCATCTTTAATACACTAAAAAGTCTAAAATTTGACAAACAAAAGAACAAGGAAAAATTACCTTAAAGCATGGTAGGTTCTTGATATCTTCTTCAGTTACGAAAAGCCATCTAGAGAAAGTAAGAATTGAAACAATGAAATTACTAAGAGAAGACTCGAATCAACTTATAAATATTGTAATTAACCCCAGGTATGGGAATTTACTTTTGATGGTTTTCATCTTCACTCAAATCCCTCAATCTTGCATGCATCTCTCTGCAACAATCTGAAGCATCAGCCTGGCACTAAAATCTCAGGAGCATAAGATTACATAAAAGTTAACAAACCATATAACCTTATACAATCATCCAATCTCCGTTCTTCAATAGAAAGCCTCTCGACTTCTGCCTGCATTCAGAATTAGTGAATCCAGTTATCAATTATTACAAACATGTAAGGAAACTAGTCAAGTTCTCGTGAGATGTCCATTAAAGAGATTAAAAAATTTTCTTAAAAAAAATGAATGCATCTCCAATCAACTGAAGCAAAGAATAACCAAAGGCAGGCCAAGTTTAAAATTTCATTTGTCACCTTGAACCTACCTGTAAAACTGAAGCATCATTTTCCAGTTCCTCAGGTCCCGAAGAATCAAGCCCCCTAATAAGCCAATTAAGATATTAATATGAAAATAAAATAACCTATGATGTAACTGCATAAAAGCAAAATGTATAAAAGACCAGGGACATGGAAAAGAACTCTCTGTATAGAACATTCCAAACCCAGAACACAAAAACAAGCTTACTTCCATTGGATTCTGTTCTTCAGCTTCTTTTCAATAAGACCAATTCCCTCAAGAACATTTGTAATGTCATATATCCGTCTTTTTTGCACCTGAACCACCAGAATTTTTTTGTTAGAAATGAGATAAAACACACGATAAATCAGATTACGGAGATAAATCACCTCCAAAGTGTCAGCTGCTTTATTTAGATCAAGAATACCATCTTCAGCATGCTTTATTAAGTTGATAAATTTTTTTGTTAGAAGACCTGAAATGATCATGTATACTCATCAGAAAAATATCTCAAGCACGTAGATGGTAGGATGGAATTAAAAGCAGTACCACAAAAGCAATTCAGAACTAGTAAAAGCATTACCCAAAGAGCTATCATAACGGCAGCTGCTTGCAGGAGTAAGAGGAGAAGGAGAACCTGCAATTATACATATAATTTCCTGTCACACATTCTGTTTACAAGATTCTAATTGGTACAAGATGGTTCAGTGTTAGATTGTTTCAGTTTGATTGCAACATTACATATAAGTAGGCAATCTGTTTCAAGAATTATTCAAAGAATATTATTAAGTGGGTCTGCAAAACATCTCTCACCTGCATTGGATGAAGGGGTTGGAGGGGCAGATAGATTGTTTCTTGTGACTTTCGATCTGCTCCCCATCCTTCCCCCCTTTGCAGATACAGGAGTATGGAAAGGGCTGTTAGCCACAAAATTAAAACTAGAATTAGCAGTCAACTCAGCAGACAAAACTTCATGATGGTTGCTTCCAGTCTTCCGTTTCATTGGCTGAGAGAGAATTTTATTTGTAAGAAACAGAATCAATTGCTTATAAAATGGATGTAGAAAGTTTAAAAAGAAATCTAAGACTTTTCATGTTCTTTATACACTAAAATGTAAATCATGCACAAAAAAAAAGAACTTTGATGGACTTAAAGAAACTGGAATACAAGTTCAACAAACATCAGACTCCTGATTAAAATAGAAGAATTCAAGTTTTTCCATGACAGAAAAGTTGACAATTGTGCCTCACAATTTCCTGGCCTGAATCGTATGAATGAGTTTTGAATGTATACAAGATCAAGACTTACAGTTATCATCAAACACATTCTTCCTAGTTGGGAAATGTATATGTGGAAACAGCTCTCAAACTGTTCAGAAGCAGAGTTCAACTACTTTAATATCACTACAGGAGGGGGAACTAAAGTACATTATTTGTGAGCTCTCATGCGGCAGTGGGAATGATGTAGATTTCACAGAATTAAGTTTGCCTCCTGGATTGAACATATGCAATAGTGTAGTTACAATAATGAAGAAGAACAAAGAAAAATCTTCAGCTCGGTATCATGATTAAGGTCATCCAAGTCTGTTCAACATTATTGGACAACTAGCTAGAAAGGTAATGATCATCAAATAAAAATACAAATTTTCCAGATTGAGCAAAATTTGTATATCTTCTAATCTTTTAATATGACAACCTGTATTTCCAAATGTGTTAAATTCACTGAATTAATACATTCCATGTAAATGGGAAATCTCTTGCGACTACTAACATCTTAGTGGTTAATTAAATGTGAGGAATGGCCAAAACCTGTTGCTCCCAGGTAGAGAACTTAATGTTTCTCATCTGGTTGCAGCTGGTCTATGGTTGTCCATTGAACCTACACTTGAAAGGATGACAAACACCTCCTTGTTCATATCCAAGAGTCAGGATTTGACAAGTGCATTGCATTTTCAATATGCTTCCACATTCCAAGTGCTTAAGCTTGTTTATACTTCCTAGCAATCAACTATAATTTATGCATCAGAGCCTTGAAGACACCTGCCATCAGTTTTGGAACTATTAAAGTGTGATTACCGTCTTGGCTTTGGGAGTTCATACCTTTAGCCATATGTGTGAATAGTTTTTTGGGCAGGCGAAATGCCCGTTAAGGAAGTTATGTTTTATGATACTGAGAAGTAATAAAATCTCAATGCAACCACTAGTTTTCAAGCATTAGGAGAAAGGCTATTACAAGATGTGGATAAAGAATTCCTAAAGCAACTAATGTGCTTTAACCAGTCTGAAGATTTAAGCATTTGACACCTTTCAACAACTTCCTCTAAGCTCGACACCCGGTCTGCTATAAGATCTCTGTCTACTATAACTCTACCAGTGCAACTCTCCTCATTTGAAAGTACAATGACCTTGTTTTAGGGTTGATGAAACATACATAGACAATCTTCCATGGGGGAACTTAAACTCTAGGCAATCTGATTTTACATTTAAATTTTTGTCACTTATTTTCATTTCAATACAACCTGCAACTTTGAAACGGATACTAGAAACTTGACCAGCATGCACTACTAAGCCCAGACTAAGAGGAAATGCCTCAATTCTAATCCATCATTCTAATTTTTCCATTCTCTGGGTCTCCTAGATGAGGTTTTAGCAGTTCATAGGCAGGACACTATTTTAACATACATAAGAAAATATAGCAAAGAAACAAAGTGGATTCCTGGAAAAAATTGAACTGATTAGATGAACTGAGATCAAGACTGACTGGAGATTTGACAACAATAACTTCCGCATCCTGATTCCGGACATCACCGGCGGCGGCAGAGGGGGTGTTGAAGCGGTGGTAATCCTCGGGAGACATAAAAGGCGGCTTCATAGATGAGAAAGGTAAGTGCCGTTTAATCGGCTTAGGGATCTGACGTTCACCATTGGCCGCCGGAGTCGGCGTGGCCACCACTCCTTTTGCTGGAGCTGGAGGCGTGGACATACTTTTATTAATTTATCTTTAATTAAAAATCACAAAAGTCAAAGCCCTTCTTTCACTTCACGGCCGGCATGAATCTGTCCGTCGGTGTTCCGGTGGGCTTTTCTGTGTGAAAAATGAGTGTGTATCGAGGAGAGGGAAGAATGAGGAAGGAAAGGGTGCGGTATGGCGTGGGGTACAGAGGAAAGAAGAAGAAAACGAGGGAAGGAGGGAATTCTATATTTCGGATAGGTGTGGAGGGAACTGAGAAAATGAAAGAAGCAACATCTTTGTTGTGGTTTATTTCAAATTGATACTCCAACTTTTCGAGCATAACAAATTCACCCCTCATATTCCTTCCTCATCTATTGGTTTTGACGTGGAAGTTTTTTTGGTTTTTTTTCTCCGATATATTTAGATTTTATTACCGATACGATTCAGATTAACTTGATCTTTGGTTGTAGTGAGTAAAACGGTGAAAGGAAGGGTCGATTGAAATTCCTATTTTTGTACAGTTTTAAATTACTCCCACCTTGTAGAATTAAATATTTATATTTCTATTTTAAGTTGTCCAAAAATAAATATCTCATTTCTTAAATTAGTTAAATTTTTCTTAAAAAGTTGCCATTGTTAAATTTTAAAATGAACTAAGTCAATTTATTTTTTTAAAATTTGTGTAAATACATTCAATTCCAAATGAAAGAAACATTCAAAATTCATTCTTTTTTATTTCTTTCTTTCAAACATTCTCTTCGTCTAATTAGAGATGATTTTCTTGTCTCTTATTATTTGTTGTTTTTCACAATCTGCATTCAGTTTTTTTCAACATTATCTCTAAACTCTCTCTTTATAAAAATGTTTTTCCTTGATCATTATCCATATCTTTTCTAATGGGTGCTGAAAGTCCTAATAGACTTTTAATTGGCTTTATTTTGACGATAACAAGTTAGCATTAATAAGATTCAAAGTTGGAGCTTTAGCAGGTGATTTAAATATATCAAAGTGTTCTTCAACAGTTGATTTATGATACCTAATGAAAAAGTCTTCCAAGAGTTCAAGACTTCATAGGATTAAAGAACTAGTTTAGAAAGTTTGATTTGGTAATTAATTATATTTTTGTATCAAATCTTCTTTATATTGATGATTATTGGTTTTTAAATGGTTTTATTTATTTTTTTTTTCAAAATGATTTTATTTATTTAAGTTATCATATTTTGATAAAAGATATTTACTAATTTGAGATTTAGAGTGGTTTTTTAATAAGTTATTTTAAAATGAAAAGTGTTTATAAATATATTTTTTAGAATAGTTATAAATCTTTCACATACATGTTTTCATAAAAGCATACTTCAAAAATTATTTATCAAAATGTTTTTGAAAAGTTTTAATCGTTTATATATTGAAAAATCTAAAATACAAAGTGTTTTTGAGCAACAGTATATTTTGGATTGTCAACTTAAAACACATCCAAGAATAAACCATCCAATTTGCTTGAAACTGGATCTAATACTTATCCAAAAACTTTTTGGACTCTAATTTGGCTAAATTGGTTCGTCCAAAACTGATGGGATTTTCTTAAAAATTGTCAAATTTCTGACCATTGCTCAGTTTCTCTAAAACCGTATTTAAACCTTTTCTTTCATTTGAAACAGAATTTTTTGCACCAAAAAGCTTAGAAATCTCCATTCACTTGAAGGAAAAGTTGGGCTTAAAAAATTTATACTCTTTTTACATATTTATTCAATCTCAAGGATTTAAACTCTTTTTTACCTCTTCAATTAAAATCATCAAGAAGGTGCTTGATGGAGTTTCATTGTAATACCTCATTTGAAAGGGAAGTGTTTTTTAAAATCTATCTCCACATATCTTGTATTTATATTTTGCTAGGTTGTCTTTGTGACACAAAATCCTTGAAAAGGGTTATCTAGTTTGATTTATTATTGTTTGGTTGTCCAAGTTATCTTTGTGACATAAAACCCTAAGAGAGGGTGATTCTAGTTTGATTTGGGTTACACTAAATTGTCTATGTGACACCAAATCCTTGGAGAGATTACACTATTTTATTTTAATTGTTGAACTTGGGTTTGGGACCCTTGGTTGTATTGTTGAAATTGGTGGATTTGGGTAGAAGATTAAAGTAGAAGACCTTAGATAGTGAATATAGACCCACAAAGGGTGAGTTAAATCACTATAAATCATTATGTTCTTGGCTCATCTACTATCTTTATTGATTTCGCTTATTGATATTCATGGTATATCATTTATTGCATATCAGGTGTTTGATATTTTGTCCAAACCAATATAGTTTTCTAATTTCTGAAAAGAGATTTTAAATTTGATTTGAAAAGGTTTCTAAAAACCTATTTCAACCCCATCTTAGGTTTTTCAAGGGGCATAATGAAAAAAATAACTTTATTTTAATATTGACAAAATAATCTCAAACGGTCTGGAATTATAGATGGAGAAAGGAATAAATTTGAAATAAGGTCGCCTCAAAAAAATCAATTAATTCCCAAATATATCCAAATTAGTTGACCCAATTTCAATTCCCAAACATTTCATTTCTACCCAAACGAGTTGACATAATTTCATCCTATACCCAAATTGACTTTTTAACATTTTTGGGTACTAAAAATTACCCTGGAAATGGGAAATTACATCCTTATCCTTTGTTTTTCAATACCCAAATCAAGAATTGAGACTTAACTTTTCATCTTCTTCTTGATCTTATATGCAACTGTCCACTACTTCTTGAAAGCGGGATCACCATAATAATTTACCGGATAACTCAACTCACTTTCATTTTCTTTCTTCCTTCCACTCTCATTTTCTTTTCCCTTCTTCACTCCCTCACTGACACAGCTCTTCCTTCACTTAACGGTAGGTTTTCTTCACTTGAACCTTGATTTTGTGTGTTGTTTAACTTCAATTTTGTAGTTTGTTGAAAGCATGGATTAATTGTATTGTATTGTGCATGGGTTTTGAATATTGAGTCTCGAATTGTTGAAATTTTGTCTCGAATGGTTTAATTAGGGTGTTGATCTGTTGAATTCTCTCAGTCGTCTCGAATTTAGGTCACGAGTCTCTAATTTTTTCATGGGTCTCGAATGGATGGTGCATGGGTTTTGGGTATTGGGTCTCGAATTGTTGAATTTTTGTCTGGAATGGTTTAATTTGGGTGTCGAATTGTTAAATTTGTAGGGTCTCAAAATTGGCTTGATGTCTCGAAATGGGCTTATTGTCTCGAAATGACTTGTCTCGAAATTGGCTTATTGTCTTGAATGGCTTGCATGGGTTTTGAACATTGTCTCGAAATTGTCTCTACTGTCTCGAATGGTATTTTTTGTCTCAAAATTTACTATGGTCTAGAATGACTTTTTTGGTCTAGAATTTGTTTTCACGGGTCTCGAATGTATTGTGTTAGGTCTCAAATGGTTTAATTTGGTCTTTGGTCTCAAATGACTTGTGTTTGATTGTTAAATTTGTTGGGTCTCGAAATTGGATTGTATGGTCTTGAAATAGACTTCCCCAGTCTCGAAAATGTCTCTATAGTCTCAAATGGAATTTTTTTGTCTCGAAATTTACTATGGTCTCGAATGGCTTTTCTTTGGTCTAGAATGGGTTCTCTATAGTCTACAATTTATTGTCACGGGTCTCGAATGGATTGTGTTGGGTTTGGAATTGGTTTAATTTGGTCTCTAGTCTAGAATGGCTTGCTTGTTGTCTGGAATGATCAAATTTGGTCTAAAATTGGTTAATTTTGGTCTTGAATGGGTTAATTTTTGTCTCGAATGGCATACATTGTGTGTACATCCTATCTACATTGTTTCTGGATTTGTCTACATTGTGTCATGAAATATTTATAGCTTGTGTATGAAAATAATATTATTAATTAATTAATAATAATTATAATATTATTAATTAATTTGAAAGTGATTATTAATTTTTTCAACGTTATTATAAATGACATTAGGCTGTAGATATATGGATCCCGCACAGCATGCCTTTGAGCTCCAGCACAATCCCGCTGTGCATGACGGGAGCACACTTATCTCACACGCTAAGTAGTTAATGGTTACACATACTGTGGACCTGCTACGGCGCCATGGGGCACTACAGCATTTTCAGACGAGCCCCTTCGGATACATGGTGGATCTTCCCCATTATCGTGGAGTGTACTATACCCGAGCTGCCCAGCATATACTGAGACGGAAGGTAATTTTGGAGCGTGCCCAACCCGACGAGATGTGGTTCTTCATCGGAGGCCAGTTACACCGACTGGGACTCCAGGAGTACGCTCTCCTCACCGGTCTACGTTTTGGGGTAGTAAATCGACGTATTATTGATAGGCCACCGACGACAAGTTCTGCCATGGCTCGATTAATTGGGATCGATCTGGCTACTCCAGATGTGGTCTTGACGAGGTGGGAGGCCATGACCGTAGGCCAATTGTCTATCGATGATGCCCTCAGATTGGTATCCGATATCATTATAGGTCACTAGATACTCACCCGAGAGCCGACTGCAGTCATCCCCTTTTACATATGAAGGATGTTAGATGATCTAGAGGCTGCAGAGTCGTTCCCATGGGGAACGATCGAGTCGAGCCATACGGTGCACTCTTATAGACAGACCATCTCCAAGGACGCCCTGAAGAGACATTTTTAGGGCAACCCTTGGCTGTTACTAGTGAGTTTTCATATTATTAATTAAATTCGTATATCAATTGTGTTTTTTAAACTTTCTAAATACTAAATTGATAATTTTTTAATCTTATCTTTAATTAGTAGTGGGCATACGAGCACTTCCCATCACTGCGTCTTTAACTGTGTAGGGACACCCAGGATGTGAGTAGACTTGGTCTCTCCCGCGTAGGTTCTCGACGACCGAGGTGCCTTACCCTTCGACATCCCCGACTTGGGACGACTGATTGGGGTGAGCTACTTAATGAGGTAAGTGAATACCTTATCAATGTTCACTTTCATTTTAAAAATTAATTATTATCACTAAATCAAATTTAAAATTTCAGGCGCCTGCGGACTCCTTGTATATCGAGGTTAATCGGGAGGAGCAGCAGCCGTACTGGGCTGATTTCGCCCTATATCCCACACATTGCAACGACATGTTGGGGCAATTATCTGCTGAGCTCATTTTAGGTGGCATGCAGATAACAATCGCCGGTTCAACCGTTCGATCAAGTTCGGCTAATCACAATGTCCAGAATTTAAGTTGATTTTGTATAATGTTAAATATGAAGATTATTGATCATTTACTTTTATTTGATTTTAGATCTCACATCATGATGGAGATGTGGCTGTGGAGAGGATTGATCGAGATTGGTCGATTAGTCCGACGAGGTCCAATATAATGCGGCGGATGGTATGTATCTCATTGTATTTTATGTTATTGCAGTAGATTAGTAGATGCTATTCGATATGATTGTATTTACTTTGTTGATTTGCTTACCTTGTGATTAGGATATGAGTCCATGGATCTAGATTGCCACGGGGAGCCCTCCGGCTGAGGACTAGGAGAGAAGACACCCCTCTCCCAACCCGACTCAACACGATCGAAGTCGACATCATGTATGTACCTCTTCCTATTTAAATAACCCTCCCTCTTCCTATTTCGGTTACTAATTTTTATCTAATTTTTAATTTTAAAATGGTTCCTTTCTTTTTTAAATAATAGGTCGATACATCTGTTAGTCAGGGAAAGGATCTAGACACCCCTCCGGCTTCAGAGTTTCTAGCCACAGAGGTTCCCATAATCCTAGCCGAGACTATCCAGGTAAATTTTGGATCATAAATCTTTGAATTTTATTTTATGTTGCTTGTTCATTTTATTATCAAAGAATTTTATAGCAATTATTGGCCGATTCATTCTTTTAAAGTACTAATCATTATTTTTAATAATTATTTTGTATATTTTTTTAGGGGCTTGATCAACCACATCCCAAGACTGCAGCCGCAGTTGTACGATCACCTTACACTGACCCAACCCATCACATCAAGTCATCTCGACCACATAAGAGGCCGAGGACGAGAGGCGAGAGGACAACTAGAGTGTTGGAGGTACGGGGGGAGATTCCTACTCCCGTGGTGGATCCCTACACCCTTGACCGGACATGGTTGGATGCCTTCTGCAACACTGGAGCTTCAGAGAGGTAATTCACTTTCTTTTTTTGATTAACTTGCATTTTATAACTTTCCTGTTTCATAGTCTAACTAAATTCTTGTTATAGGCATGCGACTATGGGGCTCATTTGTCAGGGATGACCTGAAGAACGTCAGATCCATGTCATTCGAGGATAATTAGGTTGACCAGTTCATGATGGGGTTGCGGAGAGTGACGAGGGATGCCCCATCACTTTATCCCTGCGAAGCCCGCTTCATATTCGCTTCGGCATACTTCTACATAAGTAGTTAAATTTTGCATTCACCTCTATTTCA
The DNA here is from genome assembly GCA_028571225.1 of Parsonsia alboflavescens. NCBI lineage: Eukaryota > Viridiplantae > Streptophyta > Magnoliopsida > Gentianales > Apocynaceae > Parsonsia > Parsonsia alboflavescens. The sequence goes on from JAOXNR010000022.1 coordinate 16,407,511, forward strand.
TTTATACTAGTTACAACATCATGTTTTAACTAACTCAAATTACAGAGCATTCTCCAAGGTGCGTGGGAGCAGACCAAGGCATCTCAAGAGGAGCTGAGGATGTACGACTTCGATGCCTTTGTCACTGATTGGGTCGGGGGAGACTCGGACCTGGGAGAGGTAGCATGGTGGGAGGTAGAGGAGGTATTTAACTTCATTTTCTGCAAAACTCTTGGTTTAAATTATGATTTATTTAATAATAATTGATTTAATATTTATACTGTATATATAGGTATTGATGTCTTGTTGCCTACACTCGCACTGGATGGCACTCTGAATCTCATTGGAGAGGTCTCGGATCACATTGTATGATCCGAAACCATCAGCCGTGGCGAAGGGCTCTCGATTGGACTTAATGGCGCCGGTCTGTTCGATGTTGTCATGATTACTGCTGCAGGCCGTCCTTTATAAGAAGACGGGATGGCCCTAGCCATAGAGGTTCACTGGTGGTTTTGTTCCCCCCAAACGCATCAAAGCACTCCATCCCTGTTCAGCCAAATAGTGCTAGCTGTGGAGCTTAAATCTACTATTATATGACACAGCTGATGAGAGGGCATGTTAAAAAGATGCCCCGCTTGTCTTCTACAGAACTTATAGCATAGAGCATTTGAGATGAGATGGCATGGATCATGCTACTGCGGAGCAATTTGTTGACGGCTTCCTAGTTTTTTTTTTAAAAAAAAATTTTATTGTAAATTATTTCCCATAGCCGTCTAGTTTTTTTTTTTTTTTTGTAATTAATACACTAATGATAAATGTATATTATATCAATGTTACAACTACAATATGTTTATAACTACACCCTTTTTTCATTTTGATCCCTAAAGTATCTTTTTTTGCCAAGTTAGGACTCACATTATACCTTTTTTCATTTTGGTCCCAAAAGTTTTTTTGCCAAATTAGGACTCAAACTATACCCTTTTTACATTTTGGTCCCTAAAGTTTTCTTTTTGCCAAATTAGGACTCAAACTATATCCCTTTTTTGCATTTTGGTCCCTAACTTTAGGGACCAAATTAGAACTCAAACTATACCCTTTTTGCATTTTGGTCCGTAAAGTTTTTTTTTTTTGCCAAATTAGGATTCAAACTATACTCTTTTTCCATTTTGGTCCCTAAGGTACTTAGGAACCAAATTAGAACTCAAACTATACCATTTTTGCATTTTGGTCCCTAAAGTATTTTTTTTGCCAAAATGACCAAAAGGGTATAGTTTGAGTCCTGATTTGGCCAATATTTCTATATTTATAATAAGTAAATATATACATCAATCCGTATACAAGGTAGAGACGATTGTGGTTTTGATTCAATGACAAAAATGCAATTTAAATTAAATGAAAAATTCACGTTTCTTAAAATAATAACATTTACATGTCATGAACCGTGTCAACATTGATATTGTCAGGATAAAGATCCACACCCTTCACAAAGAAATTGACATGAACATTAACAAAATTTGTCTCGAAAGATTGCTGTGTGGAATTCAGATCAAATATAGGCACTTTATGATTTAAGTCAGTCACTGTTGGGTCATTTTCTTCCGTGTTGTGAGCATTTGGACAGGTGGTACCATTTTGTCCTTTTCTCTTGCATAGGGAGCATGTTTTCCTTCGACGGTATTGTTAGTTCCGAGAGATAAAGCAAGCCTCTTGTGATCTTCCAACAGACCTTCTACTAGTAGGAGGATTGACGACCACATCGTCCATACCTGCAATTGAATTCAAAGACGAACACAAAGTATAGGCTATATCGAAGTTGCATATGCTATCCTCAACTTTTCCATGTCAAATGAATGACCACAACATTGAGTGTAATAATGAGCCTCAATTTCCAAATAAAAAAGAATTAAGGTAAATAAGTTGTGGAAATATCTAATTACATTCTTATAGAATAAAAATAAAATTGAAGAATTGGGTCTCTAATGGACCACACTTGGTCTCGAATCTCGAATGGAAAACACTTGAGTCTCGAATGGATGACTTGAATCTCGAATGGAAGAATTATGTCTCGAATGGACCACACTTGGTCTTCAATCTCGAATGGAAGGGATGAGTCTCTAATGGAGGGCATGGATCTCTAATGGACCACAATTGGTCTCGAATCTTGAATGGACAACTCTAGGGTCTCGAATATAGATTCTCTTGTCTCGAATCTCGATTTTCGTTTCTATAATGGACCTTTTTCTCTCAAATGGACATTCTAAATTTAGCAGATAAGTCAGGAAATAGACCAAAAATTTACCTGGCAACAGCAATGACATATTTGCAAGGTATCTCTTCCACTTCCCGTCTCTGACATCCACAGGTCTTCTGAAGGATATCCACCAGAACATTTTGTTCCTTTGGTGGATTTCCTATGACATATTCCTCTCTATCTCAAATGGATGTAGTCCGTAGCCTTTCACGGTCGATTTTCACAGCTTCTTACTCAATTCTTTCCACCGCTTACTTGGTGATAATATCTGACATTGTAGCTACTACTTCCCTAATTTTGTTGAAACAAGCTGACACAAACTCATAAAACACTCATGTGCACATGTAATGGACAATTTCTAAGCTTTCTTGATCACGTGGTTGACTGATTCCACGATATTGCCTGTCATTTGGTTGTAGCGATTGTTTGGACAATATGCTTGTGACCAACCCGGGCGTCCTGAATGAATGATGTTAGTTGTAGTTTGTTCAATTCATTTTACAGGTAGTTTTGTTCGGTTAGGTGTATTGAATGTTGAGGGGTAAGATAGTAAATGCATGTTAAAGGAGAATAAATATTATGTTTTGAATTTTTTTTAATTAAATGTCAAAATGGGTATAGAATGAAAAGTTAGTTTTAGATATGAGTAATTGTGAAATGTTGTGAAAATTTGAGTAAATAAGAAATTACTGTTTCAATTTATGTAAAAATGAAAACGCCCCTTCTTATGTCTAAGGAATGCAAATCAAACTCATCAAGTAGTAATTTATTTCTTGTTCGAGAAAATGAGGCAAATTAATGAATTTCATCCTAAAACTTGCAAACCTTATAGTTCTGCAGGATGTGAGGTATTCATATTACAAATCAATCTTGAACTACTCGTTTTTTATCTGAAGCTTATGATTTGGTGTTTTTTATCTGCAGGTAGGGGAAAGCAATTCTTAATTTTAGGTTTTTAATTTTTTTCTTAACTTTTAGGTCCCAAAACTATTTTATTTACAGGATAGGTTTCTTAACTGATTTCACTGATCATTTTTTCTATCAAATGTTCTTATTTTATAATTTGAAAAATTGTTTGGGAATCTAAAAAGTTTTTTTAAAAAAATTGAGAATTTATGTTGCAAATAAAAAATAATTTAAGGATGAAATTCGTCAATAAATTTAACAAATATATAAACTACTAATTATTTTATAATATTAAGCGAAAAATTGTCCATAATTATACCTATTCTGAAATCTGAATGTTAACCTTCACGTTGCTATCAATGTGATTAAAACGTTCTTCTGAGTGAAAATGAAAGCGTTTTCCTTGTTCTTCGTACTCATATTAAATGTTTAGATAGTAAATTTAGAACTATTTGATTTTTTTTTTTTGAAATATCTTCTAAAATAAAGAGTAATCTTCTAGTTAAAATGTTTAGATATATTTTTCAATAAAAATTTTGATAAAAAAACGCTTTTGAATATTTTGATACTAATTTTTAAAAATAAAATCTATAATAATTTTTATTATATAAGTTATGATATACTACCTTGGTCCAAGATTGAATGTTCCAATTTGATTTGCACACATTTTAAGAAAAATATATGATTTAGTTAATTTTAATATTGAAACATCACTTGTTTTTAAATAAATGTTTAACTCGGGAAATGAGACATTCAATTCCAGACAATCAATCACTTGTTTTTAAATAAATGTTTAACTCAGGAAATGAGACATTCAATTCTGGACAATCAAAAAAGAAAAATGAGATATTCAATTTCAAATGAAGAAAGTATTTAAACTAAACTAATTTCTAATATGTTTAAATCATTTGTTTTCAAAATAATGCAGTAGAGAAAGTGAGAAACCTTCAATAGCTTTTCTTTGTTATTTTTTTCGTTGGTGTTTGGAAGTTTGAGTTTGTTCGTTTTGTGTTGTTTATCTGGGAGTAAGAAGGAAGAAAGGTGGGATTGTAGAGATTTCTGTCGAAGTGAGGAGATTTTTAAATCTGAGAGGAGGCTTTCGAGACACGAGACAGGTATATTTCGAGACCTATTTAAGTGATTTCGAGACAAGAGATAATTGAATTCTAGACAAGAGAGGAGGCTTTCGGGACAAGAGAGAGGATTTTGGAAACACACATAGGGGATTCGAGATAGAGAATTTCGAAACACACACAGGGATTTCGAGATACACATTTGAACTTCGAGACAGGGGACTTCGAGACACAAATAAAGAATTTCGAGACACACATAGTTGATTTCGAGACACAATGTAGAAAAGGATTACATGTGGATTGTTGTTCACGAGGGTTCTCTAGTTGGAAAGGTGCGTGCACTAGTTGTACCCTCCGATGTGAACTATGAAAAACCTGATGAAGATTGACTGAAACCAATTTGACATACAAATGTCAATTGCTTCTAAATTTTGTGATGGATGTATGAAATTAATACAGATTGAAGACATGTGTGGCATCTTGTATTTGAAGGGGGAAGGGGATCCTAAAGTTGTCGTCGTGAACAAAATTCAGAGGACTTACGAGGTTGGCATCATTGGTGATATCGGCGGTAACTGTCCATCCGGTCCAAATGATCATGAAAGGGCAGGATTTATTGATGCAAATAATAAAGTGGGGACATCCGGATATATTCACACAGATGATAATTATGAATTCGATGAAGAATACATTTACAGCGTTGAGGCTGATGATGATGTTGATGATGATGACAATGGTGACAACAATGACAACGATGACAACTTCCACGACGGGATGAGGTAGGTGATTCCATTTGAACAATTTACACTGGGTCCTTCTACTCACTTTGCAAATATGGTCTGGAATGACTACGAAGAGGTGCATTTTTTGAAAGACGATACTGTTCCACCGGTGGGTTTTATTGGAAATGATGCAGTCTTTAATAATAAGGAGGAACTAGTAGTCACAGTCAGCGAATATTCACTTAATAACCGATTTTCATATCACGTGGTACGTTCGGATAGGGAAAGATTTGAGGTACGATGTAAGAAAAAAAAAGATTGTACTTTCATGATACATGCAAATTGTAGTGCTGGATGCCAGATTTGGGTTATTAACAAGTTTGTCTCGACTCACACCTGTATCCAAATTGTACAGCAAAGCCAAAACAGGAGCATAAGTTCAACAACGATTCATCGTATGTATACTGGTAAACTCGCCAATGCAAATCACACCCCCAAAAATGTGATTCAAGACATGCGGGAGAATTATGGTGTAAGCTCGGATACACCAAAGCCTGGCAATCTTTACAGCGTGCTAAAGACATAGCCTATGGAACTCCAAAAAACTCATACAAACAGTTACCGTCATACCTCCATATGTTAAAGCGTGTAATGTAGGGGACGGTGACCAGTATATGTATGCGAGATGAGCAGTTTCTGAGCTCATTCTGTGCAATTAGTACTTCGATTGAGGATTTCAAGTACATAAGGCCCGTAATTGTCAAAGATGCAACACATTTGAAAGGTGTGTGTGGGGGCAAAATTTATGCAGCTGTCTATGTAGATGGAAATAGGCAAACTTTTCCCCTTGCTTTTGGGTTTGGCGAGGAGGAGGACAACTATTCATGGGAGTGGTTCTTGAGAAGATTCAAGACTGCATATGGATTGCGCGATAATTTGGTTATTGTATCTGATCAGCATAAAGGCATACTGCGTGTAGTGAGGATAGTATATCCCGAGGTTCCATAGGCCTTCTGCTATTGACAACTGAAGGAAAACTTAAAGACAAAGTGCAAAAATTCTCAGGTTGTACTACGTTTTAAAAATGCGGCATATGCCTATGATCAGCAGACATGTGACCTCTATTTTGGAGACATTAAAGAGATGCACTCGGGAGTTCATTGTTGGTTGGATATCGAGGTAGGATGCCCGGGTTGGTCACGGGCATATTGTCCAAACAATCGCTATAACCAAATGACGAGCAATATCGTGGAGTCCTTCAACCATGTGATCAAGCAAGCTCGGAAATTACCCATTACATCAGCACATGAGTGTTTTAGGAGTTTGTGTCAAGCTTGGTTCAACAAACATAGGGAAGTAGCAGCTATAATGCCAAATATTATCACCAAGTGAGCGGTGGAAAGAATTGAGGAAGAAGCTGTGAAAGTCGACCTTGAAAGGCTACGGACTACATCCATTCGGGATAGAGAGAAATATGTAGTAGGAAATCCACCAAAAGAACGAAATGTTCTAGTGGACATCCTCCAGAAGACCTATGGATGTCGAAGATAGGAAGTGGAAGAGATACCTTGCAAACATGCCATTACTGTTGCCATGTAAATTTTTTGTCTATTTCCTGACTTACCTGCTAAATTTAGAAGGTCCATTCGAGAGAAAAGGGTCCATTGTAGAAACGAGAATCGAGATTCAAGACAAGAGAATCCAGATTCGAGATCCTAGAGTTGTCCATTTGAGATCCGAGACCAATTGTGGTCCATTCGAGATCCATGACCTCCATTCAAGATCCATCCCTTCCATTTGAGACCCAAGTATGGTCCATTCAAGATTGGAGACCCAAGTGTGGTAGATTTGAGACACAATTCTTCCATTTGAGATTTATGTCATCCATTCGAGACTCAAGTGTTTTCCATTCGAGATCCGAGACCAAGTGTGGTCCATTAGAGACCCAATTCTTTGATTTTTTTTTAATTCTTTAAGCATGTAATTGGATATTTCCATAACTCATTTACCATAATTCTTTTTCATAGGGAAACTGGGGCTCATTATTACACTCAATGTCGTGGTCATTCATTTGACACAGAAAAGTTGATGATAGCATATGCACCTTCGATACAGCCTGTGCCCTAGTGTTCGTCTTTGAATTCAATTGCAGGTATAGATGATGTGGTCGTCAATCCTCCTACTAGCAGAAGGTCTGTTGGAAGATCACAAGAGACTCGCTTTATATCTCTGAACGAACAATACCGTCGAAGGAAAATGTGCTCCCTATGCAAGAGAAAAGGACATAATGTTACCACTTGTCCAAATGCTCACAACACAGAAGCCCAACATCCAAAAGAAAATGATTCAACAGTGATTGACTTAAATCGTGAAGTATCTATATCTAATCCGAATTCCACACAACAATCTTTCAAGGCAAATTTTGTTAATGTTTATGTCAATTTCTCTGTGGAGTTTGCGGATTTTTATCCTGAGAATATCAATGTTGACACGGTTCATGACATGTAAATATTATTAATTTAAAAAACATGAATTTGTCATTTAATTTAAATTGCATTTTTGTCATTGAATCAAGGCCATAATTGTCTCTACCTTGTATACGGATTGATATTTATATTTACTTATTATAAATATAGAATTATTGACCAAATCAGGATTCAAACTATACCCTTTTGGCCATTTTGACCAAAAAAATACTTTAGGAACCAAAATGCAAAAAAGGATATAGTTTGAGTCCTAATTTGGTCCCTAAGTACTTTAGGGACCAAAATGGAAAAAGGGCATAGTTTGAGTCCTTATTTGATAAAAAAAATACTTTAGGGACCAAAATGCAAAAAGGGTATAGTTTGAGTCCTAATTTGATCCCTAAGTACTTTAGTTATCAAAATGCAAAAAAAAGTATTGTTTGAGTCCTAATTTGGCAAAAAAAAAAAAAGCTTTAGGGACCAAAATGTAAAAAGGGTATAGTTTAAATCCTAATTTGGCAAAAAAAGATACTTTTGGGACCAAAATGAAAAATGGGTATAGTTATAACATTAATGCGATATACATTTATCATTAATATATTAATTACAAAAAAAAAAAAAAAAAAAAAAGAGCTATGGATGCTATGGGAAATAATTTACAATAAATAAAAACTAGGAAGCCATCAACCATTGCTCCCCAGTAGCATGATCCATACCATCTCATCCCGAATGTTCTGCGCTATAAGCTCTGTAGAAGACAAGCGGGATATCTCTTTGACATGCCCCCTCATCAGCTGTGTCATATAATAGTAGATGTAAGCTCCGCAGCTAGCACTGTCTGGCTGAACAGGGATGGAGTGCTTTGATGAGTCGGGGGGGCAACAAGACCACCAGTGAACCTCTGTGGCTGGGGCCATCACGTCCTCTCATAAAAGCCGACCTGCAGCAGCAATCGTGGCAACATCGAACAGATTGGCACCATCAAATCCAATTGAGAGTCCTTCGCCACGGTCGATAGTTTCAGATCATATAATATGATCCGAGACCTCTCTAATGAGATTCGGAGTAACACCCGGTGTGAATGTAGACAACAAGGCATCAATACCTATATACACAGTACAAATATTAAATCAATTACTATTAAATAAATCATAATTTAAACCAAGAATTTTGTAGAAAATGAAGTGAAATACCTCCTCTACCTCCCACCATGCTACCTCTCTCAGGTCCGAGTTTCCCCCAACCCAATCAGTGACAAAGGCATCGAACTCATACGTCCTCGGCTCCGCTTGAGATGTCTTGGTCTGCTCCCACGCACCTTGGAGAATGCTCTGTAATTTAAGTTAGTTAAAATATGATGTTGTAACTAGCATAAATAAAATAGAGGTGAATGGAAAATTAAATTACATATGTAGAAGTATGTCCGAACAAATGTGAAGTGGGCCTCTCAGGGATAAAGTAATGGGGCATCCCTCATCACTCTCCGCAACCCCATCATGAAATGGTCAACCTGATTGTCTTCGATATGAAATGACATGGATTTGACGTTCTGCAAGTCATCCCCGACAAATGAGTAGCACCGCCCAGTCGTGCGCCTATGATAAAAATTTAGTTAGATTATGAAATAGGAAAGTTATAAAATGCAAGTTAATAAAAAAAAGAAAGTGAATTACCTCTTTGAAGCTCTGGTGCTGCAGAAGGCATCCAACCGTGTCCGATTGAGGGTGTAGGGTTCCACCATAAGAGCAGGAATCTCCCTCCACACCTCCAACACTAGAGTCGTCCTCTCGCCTCTCGTCCTTGGCCTCTTCTGTGGTCGGGATGACTCGATGTGATGGGTTGGGTCGGTGTAAGGTGATCGTACAACTGCGGCTACGGCCTTGGGCCAACGTGTTCGATCGAGCCCCTAATAAAATATACAAAACAATTATTAAAAATAATGAATAACACTTTAAAAGAATAAATCGGCCAATAATTGCTATAAAATTTTTTAATAATAAAATGAAAGATCAACATAAACTAAAATTCCTAAATTTGCGATCCAAAATTTACCTGGATAGTCTCAGATGGGATGATGGGAACCTCTGTGGCTAGAAACTCTGAAGCCGGAGGGGTGTCTGGATCCTTTCCCTGACTAACAGGTGCATCGACCTATTATTTTTTAAAAAAGGGAACCATTTTAAAGTTAAAAATTAGATAAAAAACAGTAACTGAAATGAATACTGATTTACGAAGTTAAATTTACTTGGGTGGTGTCATCGCGGTCTATGGAAGATGCCGGGTGAGGGATGGCCATCAGTCTGACTAAGACATCGATGGAGTCAATAACCCCCACGGCATGGATGTAGCTGGCTCTCGGGAAGGAGAATCATGTAGTGGCGGAGCATCTCTACGACTGTTATCCCCCTCTAACATATCGAGCCGACGCTTGATATGCGTGAGCCGCTCGAGGATCTCAGCCTGAGTTGCCCCGACCTGGGTGAGCTACTGGAGGACCAGCTTATGCCTTTGTAGTAACTGGTCCTCAAGTTGACGCAATAAGATCTCGACCCTGGGCATGGGTACATCGGTCATTGCAAGAGATTATAATTATAAAATATAGTTAGAATCCATCAGTAATAGTTTCCACAAGGGAGGGGGGTTATTTAAATAGGAAGAGATACATATCTGATGTCGACTCCGATCGTATTGAGTCGGGCTGAGAGAGGGGTGTCTTCTCTCCTAGTCCTCAGCCAGAGGGCTCCCCATGGCAGCCTGGATCTACAGACTCATAACCTAATCACAAGGCAAGCAAATCAACTAAGTAATACAATCATATCGAATAGCATCGACTAATCTACTGCAATAACATAAAATACAATGAGATACATACCATCCGTCGGATCGCATCGGACCTCGTCGAACTGATCGGCCGATCTCGATCAATCATCTCCTCAGCCACATCTCCAACATGATGTGGGATCTAAAATCAAATAAAAGTAAAGTATCGATGATATTCATAGTTAACATTACACAAAATCAACTTAAATTCTGGAAATTGTGATTAGCCTAACTTAATCGAACGGTCGAACCGACAATCCTTATTTGCACCCCACCCAAAATGAGCTCGGCAGATAATTGCCCTAGCATGTGGCTGCAATGTGTGGGATACGAGCGAAATCAGCCCAGTACGGCTATTGCTGCTTGTCAAGATCAGCCTCAATATACGGGGAGTCCGCACGTGCCTGTAATTTTAAATTTGATTTAGTGATAAGAACTAATTTTTAAAATGAAAGTGATCATTGATAAGGTATTCATTTACCTCATCAAGTAACTTGCCCCAGTCGACCGTCCCAAGTCGGGGATGTCGAAGGGTAAGGCACCTTGGGCGTCGTGGACCTACATGGGAGAGACCACGTCTACTCGCATCCTAGGCATCCCTACACAATTGAGGACACAGGGATGGGAGTGCTCGTACACCCACCACTAATTAAAGATAAGATTAAACAAATTTCAATTTAGTATTTAGAAAGTTTAAAAAACACTATTGATATACGAATTTAATTAATAATATGAAAACTTACCAACAACAGCCAAGGGTTGCCGTACAAGTGTCTCTTCAGGGCGTCCTCGGAGATGTTCTGTCTATAAGAGTGCACAGTATGGCTCCACCCGATCGTTCCCCGTGGGAACGACTCTGCAGCCTCCAGATCATCTAACATCCTCCATACGTAAAAAGGGATGACTGTAGTCGGCTCTTGGGTGAGTATCCAGTGACCTATGGTGATGTCGTATGCCAGTCCGAGGGCATCATCGATAGACAACTGGCCCACGACCATGGCCTCCCACCTCGTCAAGACCACATCTGGAGTAGCCGGATTGATCCCAAGCAATCGAGCCATGGCAGAACCTGTCGTTAGTGACCTTTCAATAATACGTCGGTCTACTACCCTGAAACGTAGACCAGAGAAGAGAGCGTACTCCTAGAGGCCCAATCGGTGTAACTGGCCTCAGATGAAGAACCACATCTCGTCGAGCCTGGCACGATACAAAATTACCTCCCGTCTCACTATATACTGGGCAGCCTGGGCATAGTAAGCTCCATAATGATGGGGACGATCCACCATGTATCCGAAGGGACCCGTCTGAAAATGCTGTAGTGTCCCATGGTGCCGTAGTAGGTCCACGGTACGTGTAACCATCGAATACTTAGCGTGTGAGCTAAGCCTGCTCCCATCAGGCATAGTGGGATCGTGTCGGAGCTCAAAGGCATGCTATGTAGGATCCATATATCTACAGCCTAATGTCATTTATTATAACGTTGAAAAAATTAATTATCACTTTCAAATTAATTATTAATATTATAATTATTATTAATTAATAAATAGTATTATTTTTAGACACAACCTATAAATATGTCAAGACACAATACAGACAATTCTAGACACAATGTATAATTTCCAAACACAATGTAGATATGATATACACACAATGTATACCATTTGAGACAAAAATTAACCATTTGAGACCAAAATTCAATCATTCGAGACAACAATCAAGCCATTTTAAACCAGAGACCAAATTAAACCAATTCCAAACCCAACACAATCCATTCGAGACTCGTGACAACAAATTCTAGACTATAGAGAACTCATTCTAGACCAAAGAAAAGTCATTCGAGACCATAGTAAATTTCGAGACAAAAAAATTCCATTCGAGACCCTAGAGGCAATTTCGAGACTAGGGAAGCCTATTTCGAGACCCTACAAATTTAACAATTTAGACACAAGCCATTCCAAACCAGAGACCAAATTAAACCATTCGAGACCCAAGACAATCCATTTGAGACTCGTGACAACAAATTCTAGACCAACGAAAAGTCATTCGACAATAGAGACAATTTCGATACAAGCCATTTCGAGAGAATATTCAAAAGAATCAAAACCCATACAAGCCATTCAAGACCATGGTTGTCAAAATCGCGAGTTAACTCGTAAAATCGTACGATTTTATGGGGTATAAACTTGTAAAATCGGATCAAAATCGAAAAGGGGAGTAAAATAGGTAAAATCGTGAGTTAACTCGGTAAACTCGGACGAGTTTGACCGAGTTTACTATTTCCCCACGTCAATTGTGAAATTGAAATACCCAATTACAACCCGAGACCCGACCCGATTTGAATTCCAATTAAACAAGAATTTTAGGGCATTTTTAGCTTTCTCGAATCTCAATTCTCTTCAGTCTTCATCGAATGCATCGGCTCTCTCTTCACTGTCTTCAGTCTTCAGTCTTCTTTACTTTAGATCGGTTTCTTCTTCTCTCAAATATTTCAGATCGGTTTCTTCAAGCGCTCTCTTCACTGTCTTCAGGACCTCTCCCTGCAACGTTCACTGGTTCTTCAAGACCGCATTGGGTCTCGACGTCGGCTGAGTACAACTGAACTGAACTGGTCTTCGCTGCAACTGAAACAACTGTTGGTGTCTTGGTGAGTCCAACTTTGCTTGATTAATTTTGTGCTTGTGCAGCTGTGATAACTTGCCTCTGTTTTTAGTTCACTTCTGTTCTTGACTTGCTGTAATTTTGATGTAACCATCCTTCTGTTCCTAATTG
>JAOXNR010000022.1:16420595-16490321 GCA_028571225.1 Parsonsia alboflavescens
TATATTAGTGGGATATTTATTTTATTGTGATGATATATAAATTATTTAATATATATATTTATTCGGGATGTAAACTCGGCGAGTTTACGATCCGAGTTTACAGGACCCCCAACGAGTTTACTTAAACTCTCGATTTTAAAAACCTTATTCGAGACAATAAGCCAATTTCAAGACAATGCGACCATTTCGAGACAATGAGACCATTTTGAGACAAGCTATTTCGAGACAATAAGCCCATTTCGAGACATAAGCGAATTTCGAGACCCTACAAATTTAACAATTCGACACCCAAATTAAATCATTTCAGACACAAATTCAACAATTTGAGACCCAATACCCAAAACCCATGCACCATCCATCCGATGCCCATGAAAAAATTCGAGACCCATGACCCAAATTTGAGACAACCGAGAGAATTCAATCGATCAACACCCAAATTAAACCATTCGAGACAAAATTTCAACAATTTGAGACTCAATATTCAAATCCCATGCACCATACAATACAGTTAATCCATACTTTCAACAAATTACAAAATCGACATTAAACAACACAAAATCAAGATTCAAGTGAAGACAACCAATTGGGAAGTGAAGGAAGAGCTGCATCGGTGAGGGAGTGAAGAAGGACCGCCGCCGGTGAGGGAGTGAAGCTTCATGTCGGTGAGTGAGGGGGTGAAGAAGAGTGGAAGAAGGGAAGAAGGGAAAAGAAAATGAGAGTGGAAGGAAGAAAGAACATGAAAGTGAGGGTCTCTTCTAGGTTTGGTGTGGAAAGAAAATGAAAGTGAGTTGAGTCATTCGGAGAATTATTATGGTGATCCGACTTTCGAGAAATAGTGGATATTTGTATATAAAATCGAGAAAAAGATGAAAAGTTAAGTCTCGATTCTCGATTTGAATATTGAAAAACGAAAGATAAGGACGTAATTTCCCATTTCCAGGGTAATTTTTATTACCCAAATATGTTAAAAAGTCAATTTGAGTATATGATGAAATTGGATCAACCTATTTGGGTAGAAATGAAATGTTTATAGAAAGTGGGTAAAATTGAAATTGAGTCAACCAATTTGGATATATTTGGAAATTAATTGAATATAAGAATCATTGTTTAATGGAAAATTGCAAAATTGGCCAAACTTTAACCTAAGAATACAATACTAATTTTCCAGATCATGATACTAATATTTGATTGAATTTTTTAACCCAATTAACAGGTGTTTTGAAGTGTAATTCTGAGAATGTAGTTTACAGATCACAGTATTCTTCCAGTAAATTTTACGTAATAATGAATTTTTCCCCCCGAAGTTCATGTAAAAAGAAGGGTCAGTCTCACCAAGTCACATCAATATCATAGAGCAATCCTCTTATGTGCATATTAGCAAAAATAAACCTAAATAGACAGAGTCACATAGAGTTGCATCAGCTGCTACGGATTCCATTTAAGTTTCCCAAGCATGAAATAAACTTAGCACCTATATATGAGAAATGATGTACTAAATACAGACTCAATGGACTTCTAAAACTTGACATCAAATTTGGCATTCATCATAAGCCTGATTTCCTCAGATCAATCCGATATGGGAGAAAACATTATTCAGCAGCATAACGTTGTTCTAACTTCAAGAACCCAAAAAGAAGAGCAAACTGCACCCAGGTTCAGAAGATGAAGGCAAAACATGTCATCAGTAATGGAAAGGTGCTGAATCATGATCCACACTTCCAAGAGATAATGTAGAGTTTCCCACTCACTCACATTGCCACTCTGCTTTCATTTCATTTCTTACACAGAAATAGAGAAACAACATAAAAGCTGCACTTAACTTAAATAGTGTTCAATCCTTGTACTTCTAATGAGAAAAGATTAACCTAGTAGCAATGAGTTCATGATCTCCCTTCCTAGCTAGCAAATTTCAACAAAAGTTCACTACAGAAATTGCATTAGTCACTGATATATTGATGGTCTATACTGCTTCAGCTTCTTTCTTAACCACCAAATGAAAAGCATAGGTAACACTGACACCATCAATATAATACTCATATTGATACAGAATGGTGAAGAGAATGAAAAGATTCTTTGAACTGGTATAAATTCTCCAAATCCACTTGTTTTACATCTCCAAAAATTGCATCTATAAATAATGAATCTCTGTCAATGAATAGAATGAGATCACGATTAAGATAAGATTGTGAACCCAGACAAAATCTTTAATAGCATTCTTCCAAATGAAGATGGCAATGCCTGATCAAACTAACTATGCAAAGGTGAACATGAAAGCAAAATCCATCCAATCTATGCACTATACAAGATAGAACTAAACTGAAACATAAAAGACTTTTCTAATTTGCATTTTTTAACTTCCAGAAGTTCTGCCAGCTAGTATGTTTATACAAACAATAAAACCTATCTGAGATTCTAAAATTATGAAGTGAAAATTTTTCGTGGAAAGCAGATTCTTGCTCTCTTTCTCAGTTTTACTCCTATACTTTATAGATGAAGATCTTTATTAACCAAAACCCACTTCTCCAAGAATGACCTCCTCAGCTCCTTTGTAGAAAGAGGTTCAGCCGTGGAAAAGCAATCACACTTTAGTACTAACAAATTGAAGGGTAAAAAATGATAATGGTACATAGATCAAAACTTTCAAAAGCATCAAACGGGAATACACAACAAGGGTACTCATCAGAAATCCAAATTCACATATTGCATTATCACAATGATGCAGAATGAATGATTTCGCATTCAGCAAAAGCAATTGAGAAGGAAATGAATATATGAACAATAAGCAACTTCAGCACCACCCAATCAAACTAGATTTAAGGAATATTAAACTGCCAAGTTAATGATTTCACATTCGGTAAAAACAATTGAGGAGGAAATGAATATATGAACAACTAGCAACTCCAGCACCACCCAATCAAACTAGATTTAAGGAACCTTAAATTGCAAAGTTAAGGAAAATGCACAAAGAATTAGAAGCAACCACATTATACATATATTCTTTCAAATGGTAGTACAGAAGTAGTATATGATTCAATTATGTCCCATTATCATTAAAATCATTAGTTTTACACCATAATGGAGAAGTACAGATTGGAATTGAAGAATTACAACACACTTCCAATCTATCCCGGAATCTTGAGTCCGAGGACTTCAACATCACAGGCAACGACAAACAAACCCTTTTTTCCACACAAATTTTATGCCTTGGTTTGATCCTATTTTCTAAACTAAAAGAAAAATAGTGTGGAAAGGCCACTAGCTCTCTTAACTCCCTTCCCATTTCAACCACAAAATAATTAAACTTCGGCTCGAAATTCTCCTCTATACTATAACAAAACAATGAAGGGAATCTCCGGAACAAGGAAACAGTTTCCCTTTTCGATAGGCCAAGCTTCAAAAAGTAGTCTAGACGAGGGATGAATTTTGATTCCACACCGCACGAAAGCAGAGGAGCGCACCTTCTGACATCGTCGATTCCAATGGTGGCTTGAAGGAAGTATAGTGTAGGACGGAGCTGGCGATCGACAGTACGGGTGAGCAGCCGTGGACGGCGATTGATTACGTAGGGCAAATCCTTGCCTTCAACGTGCGCCTCTCGGAGGAGGAAAGTAATCGCCGGCATTACAACACCGTGCAAGGAGGTAGCTAAGATTTCCGGGCACATAGAGAATGCACGGCGGAGGTCAGGCGTGGTGAGGCCTAAAGAATGGAGAAATTCTATCAGCGACTTGATTTCAGATAGTGGGGTGGAGAGTATGGGTGGGTGAGAAGTGAGGCAGCGGACTGAATCAATGCCAAGAGAATCTAAGTAGAGGAGCTTCTCTTGAAGTAGCTGGGAAGCCGGAGGAGGGAAAATATTTTCGGAGGAATTGTTCGAGGGCTGGGGAACAGGAGGCAGGGAAATGGGTCCGGAAGGAGAGGGAGAAGGTGGAGGAGGGAAATGGATGTGTTGGGGCCGGGAAATGGAAGGGAATCTGAAGGCGGAGAAGGCGGTGGCAGTGCCGGTGGAGGAAGAAGAAGAGGCGGAGGAGGAGAGGTGGAGAGTTTCTTGCATGGTGATTATCGGTTACATAATTGTGTTTCTGGTGAGGGGCGAGACTTGGGATTTTCCATATAATTTGTGTTGAAAAGGATCGGAAAGGATAAGGAGATATGCTATCAGAAATCTGGGACGGGAAGGTTCAAAGAGGATAATGGAGGTGGTGATTTGGACACTGACCAGGCGGGTCTTAGCCAATGGGGCTTCTTCTTCAACAGATTGGGCCTCTATGACCAAGATGGTTTTCCTTTTCGCTCTTTTCTTTTAAAGAAAACAAAAAAAAAAAAACCAAACCCGCAATTTAATTGTAAATAAAAATATTATATTTAAAATACTGTTTTAACTCTCTTTATAGTCATCATTTTAAATGAAGGTTCAATTATTTGTTTCACTTAGGAAATCAAGTTTTAATGGGAGAATAATTAATGCACTATCAATTTCTTAATGAAAATAAATAATTTTACATAAATATTGAGCATTAATATGGAATGGAGGAGTATTCAATTATTCATTTATAAAAAGTCTTTATTTCTTCCCATATTACAATGGATTAAGTCATACATTTGTATTAATTAAAATTTTATGTTAAATTTAATTCAATAAATATATAGTATCTACTAAATATAATTAAATAAATTTATAACTAACAAATATAACTTTCACAATTTGCTATGAAATAGTAATTATTTAAAATTAACTTTCCATAAACTATTTGTATTTATCTATATTAAAAAAGAGTAGATAATACACAAAGATCTTCTTCATTTCCTTAAAAAATACAATAAATTAATGTATGTATTTATTTTAGTTCAAAATTCATGTTCAATTCATTTAATGAACAATGGTAAACACAGAGTATTGTTAATAATATTTTTAATGAATAAATTCAAGAATTAATTAATGATTTAAAAATCATTTTAATTTTTGGGATCTGCACCAAACGTACAAAGACGGCAGCGTTTTATACCACAGCGGAGCAAAACCCACACTTCCACTTCCGTACCACCCGCTTATATCCAGACCTCTCTTTCACACCAACCACGGTAGCAGTAGATATAACAGAGAATCGAGATAGCGAGCGAAAGCCACACCACCGTTCCAAAAACCTTTCAGGCTTTTCCGTTGCGGTCAACCTCCAATGGCTTCCCCTACTGCTTCAACTGCCCTTGTTTCTTCCACCCCGAGGGCTTCCATTTCCCCCAAATCTTCTGCAAATCTCGTCTTTTCCCATTCCTTATCTGTTCCTTCTTCATTCAATGGCCTCCGCAAACCCTCCTTATCCCATGTTTCCCGCTCTCTCTCATCTCGCACCACTGTGTCCAAGAGACGCGGTTTTGTTGTTCGCGCTGTGAGTTCTCTTTCCCTTTTTCTTTAACATGGACTGTGAAAAAATGACTTTGTTTGCTGGATTTGCTATCTAGTATCTTGGGATTCCAGGTTCCTTGTATATACAGTATATCTCTTTACTTAATTTTAGGACTGGAGATTTTTTTTTTTTTCTGTGAGTTCCTTACTGCGTTTCTGGGTTGGTTGATATAATTACAATGTGGTTGATGTTTAACTGACTCTGGATATCCAGGGGAATAAACAATATGCTGTTCGTTTTCATTTTCGTTATTTCTTGTTTATGTATTTCTGTACTTAAAAAATATTAATGCTTAGCTCCTGTGTTGATTTCTTGCAGAGTGAACTTCCTCTCGTTGGGAACACAGCACCTGACTTTGAGGCAGAGGCTGTTTTTGATCAGGAGTTCATAAAGGTATTACATTTTAAAATACATGTGAAGTAATAATCACTTATGTTAATGGTAAATGCATTCTTCAATTAATGTTGTCCTCTAGAATTGTGGCCTAAGAATTGATGTGTTATGGAGTTTTGTGAAACCTCAAGATTTTCTTTTATTTGAGATTTGTACTTGGATGGTAGAGATTGACATTCAAATGGAGAATTGGAGAGCAGGTAGATCTAATTGAAGAATAGTGTCAAACAATTTGCATTTTTCCTTGTGCCCAAATGGTTCTTTGTGCATAAGGATGTGCCTCATTTGTGCAGGTCAAACTCTCTGAGTATATTGGAAAGAAATATGTAATCCTCTTTTTCTATCCATTGGATTTCACATTTGTTTGCCCAACTGGTGAGGCTGATACTGAACACCTTTGATCTTCTCCTGTATATTTCTTTCAATGAATGCTGACAAGTTCAAGCTGTGGGTTGCTTTGTCAGTACATGAGCAGTTTTAAGTTGTTAATTTCTGTTTCCTTTCCCTTTTGCTTCTGCAGAGATCACTGCATTCAGTGACCGTTATGAAGAATTTCATAAGTTGAACACTGAAATTCTGGGTGTTTCAATTGACAGCGTGGTAAGTGTTTTCTGTCAACTTTTTGATGATCAGAATCCTTGAGAATGATATCCATCGACACATTACATTGCAACCCAAATTTGAGTCAGTTCCTCTCTATCAAATGTTATGACTTTTTACTGATATTATATGCTAAAAAGAGGTTTTGATTTGGATTTGCAAACATATTTTTTTTACTACTTTTTAATTCAACACTTTTTCCCTCCAAAAATTCAATCCAATTCACATTTAAATTCCCCCAAAATTTTATAAATGGTCCAGCTCCATTGTACTAAATATTTCTTTTTTAAAGACAAATAATTAGCAATATCGAAACTATATCTAACGTTTAAAAAAAAACTTCAAAATTCAATCTGATTATCTATTTTTCTTCTCAAACTAAAACAAAATTTTCACTTGAAAAACTCAATTCAAATACATGTTTGATCCCCACTTCAGTATCCTGTAATTTGTTCTAGTAGTGTTCTTTCTTAAAATTGATGTTAGTCATGCTCATTTTGTTCTTAGATTTCCCATGACCAAATTTAAAAAATTGATTATTTTTATAATTGAAGGCATAGTTTGCTGAGTTTGCGTATACCATTGTTCTGAAAAGTCAAAGCTATTGAATAGGCACCTTCCATTGAAATCTTAGACAAACACTTTCTGTTTTAGAATGAGCCAGTGAAAGGGGAAAAAGTTCCCCTTATCCTGTTCTATAGTTTGAATTGCTTCTGTCAATTGCCCTGAAGGAATTATGGTCTATCTGGGTCACCTATTTACTTTCCCCAACCATATTCATTGTTTTTGGGTTTAGAAACTTGATTGTCTTACTGCTATTCTATACAAAGCCTGGTGAGGTAAAGTACAAGGAAATTTGATCTTCTTTCAATGCTTGAGTCGCTTCTTTTCCCTGGTCATTCACTGCTGAGTTTTCCTGGCTAGCACATTATAGAAAGAAATAGATGCTTGTTACTCCTTTTAGCTTAATTTACATCAAAATGAGGAGGCACAAAAAGCTTCTTCGGCTGATATTCTATTACCTTTAACTCCAAGAATTCTTCTCCAGCCTATATTTGTTGATAGTATCTTGTCTTTTAGCAGAAAAAACAAAAAATTTAAGATACTTATCTGGAATTTCAGGAAATTCAAACTCTTTTTTTTTTACCTTTTTCCCTTTAGTTGAACTATTCCTTCAGATTGGTAAAAAGTAATTTACAATAACTGATAGTTATCTTATATTCCGATTCGACAGTGTTTTTTCACTGAGAGCATTCAATCATTCTTGTCCATTGTCTACCTTGTTCTATAGCATGATATTTGTTGACGCCTTGGAACTGCAGCCACATTAAAGATCATTTCTAACAGCAGAAAATTGCTTAATCATCAGAGCCTTGTATTGCTTCTTAATTTTAATCAGGCATTATATACGATACTTTTTTAATTGGTTCTGCTCTTCTTTCTTTTTGATATGATGCTTACAGTGAAGTCTCTCACATTTAATCATGTGCATTGTGCTGCATTGTTCATTTTATGAACAAATTCCCTAAAACGTTGTTGTATTAAATTTTGTTGTATTCCTTTCATTGTGTTATTTATGTTTTGTCATGCGTTGCATGTTACTTCTGCTGCAGTTCTCCCATCTTGCATGGGTTCAGACGGATAGAAAGTCTGGGGGACTGGGTGATCTAAATTATCCATTAATTTCTGATGTGACCAAATCAATCTCAAAGTCATATGGTGTGCTAATCCCAGATCAGGTATGTATCTCTTTCATATGTTTATTATATTAGACATAATATCCTTGAAAATTTGTAAGGAGAAAATTAACCAGATACACAATTAAAGTAGTATTCTTAAAATAAGGATACCAATTTGAACTACTAAATTTATGTTATCACAGACGTGCTTGTAGTAGAATAGAACCAAAAGCCAAATTGCGTGTGACCACAGTACTTCATGAAGGTGGTCTTTACAAATAAAGTTAAGCTACTGTGAATTTGCTTCATCTCGTTGCCTTCCTAGATGGTTAACCTAGTCTGAAGCAGCTAGCTAGAGAATTATAACTTTCTTTTATCATGTGATCAATTTGAACAACCCTATTTGAGGTTGTTTTGCATGCTGCTGGGAGGCCAAATGGAAAATATTTGATTGATGAGATTCTTATCCGGGGAAAACCAATTATTGACATCCCTTTTCAAATTTACTTTTCTAAATACATCCTTTTATGCCCATTTATAACTTCTTTTTCACCTTTCATATTTATTACAATGTGATCTACTTATCATGTAAATGAATAAATTTTTATTTCCACCCTTGATGAGTATCCTGACAAGCAAACATCTGATTGGCTGTACAATGAATATATCTATACCATATTGATATTATTCTGATTGCTCTTTGCTCTATTAGGGAGTTGCATTGAGAGGCCTCTTTATCATTGACAAGGAAGGAGTCATTCAACACTCCACCATTAACAATCTTGCCATTGGACGAAGTGTTGACGAAACAATGAGAACTCTCCAGGTAACATCACAAGTTGGACAAGCTAATAAGAAAGATATGCAGTTGTGTCCATAATTTTCATTTTTGGACCTACCTCACAATGTTTCACGTGAACCATTTAATTGGTTTGGGCTGTATGTCTTATACTCGAGAAAGCTTCAGAGGACAAGGCCCTTTTGAGTTTACATGTTTTATTGTTCTGGTGCTCCACATTTCCTAGGGGCTAAGAGTTAGGCTGGGTCTTTACTCTTGATTTTTTTTTTTGGTTTTTTATATGTTTTGTTTTTTTACACTGCATTCATCTGTCTTCCAGGCATTGCAATATGTTCAGGAGAACCCAGATGAAGTATGCCCAGCTGGGTGGAAGCCTGGGGATAAATCCATGAGGCCAGACCCCAAGCTCAGCAAGGAATACTTCTCAGCAATATGAGCAAGCATGTGGGGGGCCATAGAGATTTCGTTTGCGCATCTGTTTGTTGCGGCTAAAAGGGATTGCAGAAATTTTGTTTGTGTAGCAACAGTTTTCTTTAAGCTCTCTCTGATTTGAGTTATGCATTCTGGGATTAAGTTTGTATTTGTTGTGATATAGACTGCCATAAAAGTAATTATGAAGGGAATCCATCCCTCTTCTTCTATAAGCTATCTTTTCCTGGTGCACTTTGAATAACTATCACTTCAAAATATATCCTCAGCAACTTGTCAGCAGACCCTGCATTTGGTTTTTGATTATATTAATCCAATAAATATAGACATGAGCGTACTGTGTGGAAAGTTTTCCATACAAATTTTCAAAAAAAGGTGGGCAGGACTTGCTTCATCTGTAGTCTATGCAAGTACAAGGACATTTATAAAATGTGCAAATTCCTATGAAAAAATGGACATAGGGTGAAGGTAACCTTTAGGTTCTTAATTGTTGCTTCAGAATCAAATGTTGTTTCTGATTGTTAAATGGAATAGGAATTGGAATTGAATTTTGTCTTTTGATTTGCACAAATTTTTTAGAAAATTTGTTGGTTTAATTCATTTTAAATTTAGCAATATTAATTACTTAATAAAAATTTATTAATTTAGAAGATGAGACATTTATTTTCAGACAATTTAAAATAAAAATAGAGATATTTAATTCAGAACGGAAGAGTATGTCTTACCCGTGGTAACTTGTACTCAAGATAGGAGTTAGAAGATCAAAATGTTGATCAAGGGATCGTTAAATGAAACTTAAACTTTTGATTCAAAACAAAAAGAAAAAGAGAAAAAAAGACCAAAATCTTTGGATTGACGATTATCCCAAATCTAAAGATACACAAACGGATCCCATTGAATAGGAGCCATGTGTCTCCACTTTACTCACGAGTGCCATTTTCTCATCATCCTGAGTGGTACACAACAAATCTAGCTTGGATAAAATTCTTTTAATTATCAATTTTTCCCCCCAACTAATCAATTAAGATTACGATAAAGTCTTTGAATAATATAGTTGAATTTATTTTTTTCTCCATTTCATGGGATAGGAAACTGGACAGATTTATTAATTCAATCTTTATTGAAGGTTAAAAAAAATTTAAATCTGAGATAATTGGAGAGGAGATCTTTTAAGTCTCCATGAATTACAGTGGGACTTGCGTTATGTTTGTTTTAGTTTATCTTACAAAAAAAGCACTTATTTTTAAAGAAAAAGCACTTTAAGGAAAATTAAACTTGTTTGTTTGGACTTTTGAAAAAAAAGCATAAGTAGAAGAAAAAAAATGAGCTAAAACAGTGCTTATATTTTAAACTAAAAACAGTAATTTATTTTTTAAGAACATTTGTATCTCTCATCTTTTTTTGCTACTTTTTCTTCACTCCTATTTTTTTCCCTTTTTTTTAATTTCATTTTTCTTCACTTTTTTTGTTTTTTCTTCTTTTGCCTTTCTACCTTTTTTATTAGTTCTTTTTTTTTTTTTTGTGCTGTTTTGTTCCCTTTTTTTTTTTTCTTCTCCTTTTTATCACTTCTTTCTTTTTTTCCACCCTGCCATCCCCACTCTTTACCCTCTCTCCAACCCCCCGTCCTCCAGAGTTTCTTTCTTCTTCTTTTTGTGTTTTTTTTTCTTCCATTCTGAAAATTTATTTTTTTAACTTGTATATAGGAGAATATATTTTTTTTTTCTTCTTATTTTTATATTATGGTATTTTTAAATTCATGTATTATCTTTGTAATTTATAGCGAATAAAAATATGTCAAAAATAGAAAAAAAATTAATAATTTTTTTAGATTTTTCAAGATTAAATTGAACATAATTTATTTATTATTATTTTTCGATCCATTTTTTATTTTAAATTAAATATTAATTTTAAATAGATTATATATTTTATATCTTAAAAATTATTATAAAGTTGTAAAAAAATCATATCAAAAATTTTCATAAGTGTTTTTTTATCCAAACAACCTTTTTTGAAAAAAAAAAAAAATCCAAACACAAAACAGAATTTTTTTTTAAAAGCATTTCTACAAAAAAAGCTTTTTTCATCCTATCCAAACGAACTCTTTGTTGTATTATTAGAATCAACAGTTAATCCATTCGATTTCTAATTCTGGATATTTGCAGTGAAGACATCCTATTCTTCCGTCTGTCCAGCCTTTTGCAACACACACACCACCCGCCCCACGCGGCTGTCCTACACAGCAAAAGGGGAACTGTCATTGACTCATTATCTTCAACCAACCCCCGTAGAACGTCCCTAGACCTACTATTTTCTTCTTCTTTTGATTTTACCTGTACAGTCAATATCAAATTTCCACCTTTTGGCTACCTCAATTAATTTAAATGGACAAAATCTCCAAATTAGTCCGAAAATATTTTTATTCTGATCATGAGATCCAAAATATTTATATATTTTTTTCCCTGAAAATGAAATTTTCAGATTTTTTTTTTATATATTTTATTAGTGACGTTTTAGGAAATTTTTCTAAGTTTTTTGAAAATTAAAAATAAAGATTTCAATAGGTTCCTTCTGAAACACCTTCAGTGACTGAAATGATAAACACACAGATCACAAGTTGAAAGTTTAAATTCCATCAACCGTCAATATCTAAATATATGCAAAATGAAAACTCTACCCTTAAATAAATTAGCTATAGAAGTTTACCCTTTTCTACAATTCAATCAGGTTGCTCTTTGCATTGAAAATGAATACTCCCTTTGAAAAAAATAAGGTAATATTTTTTTCCCTAAAATATTCCTATTTATAAGCTAATCAAACTAACAACATATAAAAAAAAGAAAAAAAGAAAGTCATAAAGATAATATAAAAAAATATTTAAAAAAAGTTAATTAACTAATAAAATTATAGTAACAAAAAAAAAAATTTAAATGACACGGAAGGATTTAGTACATCAAACTAGAAAGACAGAGAAGAGGAAAAAGGAAGTATATATATGCACAGTGCACAAGCAGCTATTATATATAAAGTACAAAACATCGTTCTTTGTTAGGCTTTTGAAGAACAGAAAACATACACATTGAAGATGATTAATTTTATATGGGCAGAGAAGGACCAAAAGGCTAAGGGCAAAAAGATGGACACCCCTCCAGTAGGGATCCACAAGAAAATAAAAAGAGACAACTTGGATCGATCAACCCACCCACAGCTCCAGCTAGATACCGTTGAGAAACCTTCCGAGTTACCGTAAAAGGCTTTCTTAATTTAAAACTTTTGATTAATTAATATTTTAATATACTGTACTCTCCTTCTCTGATAGTATATAATATATATATATTTATATATATCTACGGCAATGTTCCATTTAGCACCACCGTTTACAACTATACTATTTACTCAAAATGCTACTCCTCCAAATATATATATTTTTTCCATTCAATTTCCAATATCCCAGTGTCACGTAGGAACTCCTCCTGATTCAGGTATGTAGTTTAGTCTTTCCACTTCTTCCCAGATCAATTTTGAGGTTATTTCATCGTATTCTGGTACATGTTCCTGCAGAGACACGGGAGAAAGAATTTAATATATGAGAAAACGAATTAATTAAGTTCACTTTATTGTTTGGAGGCAGCGGGATAATTTAGAAGAGATGTGTCTGGTCTGGTTGCGAACTCAGTTCACAAGATTTCTATGGCCCTCTCTCTGAGCCCCATCTTATCTGGAAACCTTTTCTTTTTTGGTTATATATATATATATATATATATATATACACATATAGAGAGAGTTTTAATTTGTCCATTGAAAAGGAAACCATATAAATATAGTATATTATTACCTCAAGTTCTTTGACCAACTCCTTGGCTGTCGGAGCAGACACTATTATGCGACGTGCGGTTGGAGATATAAAGCCTTCATCAACGGCCTTATCAAGAAAAGACAATAAAGAATTATAGTATCCTTCGACATTCAAAAGGCCCACCTGCAAATATTATTTTTTTTTTAATAAAAAAAAAAGAGGATTAAATTAGTGAATAAATTATTATCACAACACAACATACTTATTTAGTAAAAAGAAAAGAAAAAAAAAAACAGCTTTATTGATCAGGATTTCCAGTTGTCTAATTAATACTAAAACTTTCTCAAATCCCATTCTCAAGGAGAGATGCATAGATAGATATATTTGATCTCTCAAACCAAACCATGATTGAAATGTGCCAAATCTTCTTGTGTATGTATATATCTTTCCATGTGAACCAAAACATGGATTGATACTTTTTCCCTGCATATATTTATTGCAAATTTTTACTTGCTAATTAAGGATGATTGACCCAGACATGGATCGGCATGGAAACACTCAAAAAAGGATATATAGTGACAAATAGTAGCTGAAAAGAACACAGAGAATGACATGTTTCAGACATTACAAGTCAATTGCAGGCGGTGGTGGAATTTTCACTGAGTGCGCTCTCCTTCAAGTATTACCCACATGCATTGGATTCAAAAGCCCAAAAAGTTGAAAATGGACAACCGAAACCAGTAGAACTATAAAGCAAACAGGAAAATTATGGCCGGTTTTGCGACAATTAACATAATTTTTTTTTTTTTCCTTCTTAAAATGCCCTCTGTAATTGTTCTTTCAAAAATCTACAATCATTTTATGGATATATCATTAGAAGGGTGATATAGAAAAAATACCTTCAAATATTTAATTATCTAATAATAATAATAATTAAAATGACTTATACCTCAATATTTTCTGTAAAACAGATTGGGAACTTCTCTTAGGATCTCAAGTGTCTTAGACTGTAAAAGACTAAATTTAAAGAGGAATGATTACAACAATATTTTCTACCCAGAAGAAGTTCATTTCATCGCGATTCCCGATGGAAAATGGTCAAAAAAACAAAAGAAATAAAAGATGTTCGTTCGAATTTCGTAGCAGATCATCAGTCATTCCTTAAGCATCATGGATAATTTTAAGCATGCGAAAGGCACATTCAACGTTAACTAAAGTCATGTCTCCAAATTAATCAAAGGGGTTTGAACTGACTGATGGATCAAGTAAATATTACTACTAAATTGAAGGTTAATTGTATTATTATATAATTTAAGTATAATAATATTCTTACAGGTTTACGATGAATGCCCAGCTGAGCCCATGTGATGACCTCAAGTAGTTCTTCTAGTGTGCCGTAACCACCTGACATCGATTGAGGTACAAAAGAATAAAAAAAACATAAATACAAGAATATTACATTTTAATAAATGAAAATGCTACAAAATTAAATTAAAAGCCAAAATCATATATACCAGGGAGGGCTATGAACGCATCTGCTTGTCGGGCCATCTCAGCCTTCCGCTGGTGCATATCAGAAACAGCTCTTACTTCTCCAATTGTTTCCCCCGTTATCTGTGCAAATTAAAATCTCGTTAATACAAAGTGAATACTAATTAATTCAACACTTGAAATTAGATTCCTTAGTATAAGCCAAAGATAAGATATTGTATATATATAGTACCTCTCTTGGCATGAGTGTCCTTGGAATAACTCTGCAGTTTATCAAAAAAAAGAAAAAAAACAAATTTAATTAATTAGGAGAAGAAATGGTAAATAAATCAGAATTCAAATTTGAGTCAGTTGTAAAAGAGGTTTTATACTTTCCGACAAAGATTTTCTGATGCTTTGCTTTTCTGACGTCGGAAGTGGATTAATGATTTCCCTTTAGTTTACAGAATGAAAATTCTAGTAGAAAAGGTATCCCACGGTAGAAAGGTGCTTTAAGGATATGGTGTAAAGTAACACAGTAGGCTTTTTACCGACTGTTGTACTTGAATGGATAAAAGTGAATGAAGGCAGAGAGAAATGAATTAAAGCCAACATTCGGATACACAGCACCAATATAAGATCGATCCCATGAGGTCTGCCTTTGGGTGACAAGATAATTCATTTCAGAATTAATGCATGGTCTTTTTTTTTTTTTAAATTAAGCTAGATTATAAGGAAAAATGATGAGAATTATCCAGGAAAAATGATGCTCGTCTTTTGGATGTTTCTTTCCTCTTCTTTAGTAGTCTTTACTTGCTTGGAAGATGGTAACAGAGAAATTAATATTTTTTGGCGGTGGGGGGAGAGTAGTACCCTAGGACATGGCGGCCACCATCATGAACTGCCTGAGAAACAAGACCCATCAGACCCACGCTTCCACCTCCATACACCAAATCAATCCTTCTCTCCACCTTCAATACACAAATAAAAAAACACAATAGTCTCGTCAACAAGTGTTGAGGTCAATTAATTGGTTTACCACACCACATCACATACAGAATTCTCATCATCGTCTATGATTTTTTTGCAGGCTTAATTTAATTTAACTCATGGAGAAGAAGACCTCTTTTAATTAAACTATTACCTACCATTTTATTAAACATAATTGATTCATATATAAAACTCTATGTATTGCGTAACTTAAGATCATGGCAACCCTTGATCGAATGAGTAGAAAATTAAGTAATTATCCCTCTCCTATCAAGCTACTCAAAACGAGGTGCAAATATATATTATTCTGATTAATTATACGTACATGCATAATTAGAACTACTACTCCTCGGTTTTTTTTTTTCCTTTTTTTGCATCGAACCCATGAACTAAAATCATGGAGGCCATCGGCAGGCTGAGGCTTTAGGGTGCTGTGATGGAGGCGCCCAAGAATGTATAGAACATGCTTTCAAGGGCTCATCATACACAGGAGGCACGTTTGGCTCCCTAATGTAAGGCAGCAAATATTTTACTCTCTATAATAATATAGGTGGTGGCCTTCCTAAATAAACAAAGATCATGAAAGAAGTCTGCTCAAACCGACACAGAGTTTACAGCTAACCAACCTTTCTTCTCTCTCTCATGCCAAACAAAACATAAAACCCTAAACCTTCCCATTTCCAAACCAAATCTCTGCACACGCTGAAGGCGTACCATTTGTTGAGGAAGAAAGACATATATTACTATTCTAGAAAAACGGGCAAATTTGCTAGAGACGAACAAGATGGAATATGGTTCGGAAATGCAATAGAAATCAAGAACCGACGAAGTAAATGGAAATCGAAATGGGTTTTCCTCTTAAGGCCAGTTTTCCAGAAGGGATAGATTTTTGAGCCCAAGAATCTAAATTGTGGGAAATGAACCTAACATAACTACTTACTCTGCCATGAACACACGGAAGGGAAAAAAGGCAAATGAGCTAGAAAAAAATAATTGTGCAGTAATTTAGTTACCAGTTCTTTGCCCAGCTCAACAGCAGCTTCTTGATAACTGGGTTTCTTCCCTGGACTACTCCCACAGAAAACACAAATTCTCCTGAATCGTGATCTTCTCTCTTCCGCCATTTTTCCCACTCTCTCTCTTTCTTCCTCTCGGGAATGATTTTTCTTGTCTTGCAAAAAATATAATGGTGATTGACTGACGGACTACTCGAGCAAGAATGAGAACAAAAGGAAAGGCTATTTATAGCATAGGTCTCAAGTCTTTCTTTCTTTCTTACCTCATGTCCAAGAAAGTAAATTGGATGTTGGAAGTCCTCCTCCTACATAGTATTTCTTTTCTGTTCATAAATCCCACTTTCTCATTATTTTAATAATAACATATATAGATATATATATATATATATATATATATATAAATTGTGTTTATTCTTTTCTCTTGTTTATATCCTTTATTATATTTTACACATAGGATTTCATTGCACCTTGGCCAAGCGATTCCTTTTTTAGAAAAGTCCAATTCCACGTAAGCAAGTTTATACCCTTTATTATATTTTACACATAGGATTTCATTTCACCTTGGCCAAGCGATTGCTTTTTGAGAAAAGTCCAATTCCACATAAGCATATATATATAATGCTATGAAAAGTAAATATTGAAGTGCAACGGTCAAAACGAAGTCATTTTGATATATACAAAAATACTATAAAAAGCAATCGTTGGAGCGTAACTGTCGAAATGACATCATTTTAAGTACGTGTATCCAAAAAACCCACTTATTTCACTATCAAAACGATCCACTTTTTATAACATTTATATATATATATATATATATATATATACACCAAGTACCATTCCTCTCTTGCAAATTAAAGGGGGCCAGGGATTATTTCAACTTAATCTTTACTCATTTGTGTATGAAAGGGTGGAAAAGACGAGATCAGTTTCTTAATCTCAGTCTGATTTTTCAATTCCATTCCTAATTTTCTATGCTATGCTGTGCCCGTCAACTATAATAATCATGATAAACTATATGCATCCCTGTCACGCGGGGCAATTCTTTCATTTCATCTCGTGACCGGACCACCGTCATCTTCAAAACATCGAATATTAAATATAATATTCCATCTATTTTTATAATTAACGTACTTATTTTTATTTTAAATCATTTTAGTTTTATATTTATGCAAATTTTCGTTTTATGAATTTATATGAATTCAAATTCTTGTGAAAAGGTCTACCTCTTAACAAAATAGTTTAGTTACGTACTTGATTTGACCTGAATACCACTTATAATGAATCTAACAACTTAATAATCAAGTCATGTTACCTTGATGATAAATAAGAACACTTAAAATAATGTCGATCCTTGAAAGTATTATTAGTAGAATGGTAAATGAAAAAAGAAAAAATTAAAATAAAAAAATTTTGAATTTAAGATACAACGAAGTTAATTAAAAAACTACTATTAATCCTTAGGGAAATAGGGAGGGATCCCGTGACATCTAAGTTGTTGTCAAAAATATTAAAAGAAATAATAATAATAATAAAATAATATTTTTGCGTCCAGTAGTTATTCTAGGCTTTTAAGCACATAAGTAACCAAATATATATATATATAGGTAACTTGATTAATTTGTAGTTTGTACCCTATTTTAAAAAGAAAAACATAGTAATACTTGGTCGTTTGGATATATTAATGATTTTGTCTTCTTTAGACTGCTTGAAGTTGCACATCACGTGTGAATGGTGGAGCCACCACTTGTATTATTTACCATATATAGACATGTGACTTTCTGCCAACTGTGACTAAGATATGGGTTTCGGTTTTGTCAATTCTGTGCTTTAATTCTACAGAATTTTAAAATAAAATAAAATAATCCAACCATATATATAGTTTATGAATTAAAATAGTGTAAATTAGTTATAGATTAACCAAAAAAGAGTTAAAATAAATATTTGAGAATTAGTTATAGTTTATGATTTAAAATATCATGTAATCCCCTCGTCACTAAATATAAATCATCAACCGTCATTTTAAAAAAATTAAAGTAATCTCTTTTCTTTAACCATTTCAAAAATTCGGGATGATTTTCAAACTCCCTTATTCTACTAAGAGTAATGATTTTCATGGGAATTTCGAAAGAGATATGTCTATGATATTTGTGATTTTGATGATAATAAGAAAAAAAGTTTGCAAATATTTTTTCCCTAGATATGAATGTTGTAAATTTTGATGCGATTCACAAATTCTTTGCTTTTGAAGCTTTTTGAAAATATTCAATGTTGTTTGATTTCCTTTTTGTACCTTAAAATGTTTGAATTTAGAAAAAGAAAAAGTGGTGGTGCCAAGTCGTTTTCAATTTAAAGAAAAATTGAATTTCTACATTCTTTTATTATGTGAACCCACTAAAGATGAATTTTTTTCCCCATCATTAAAAAAATAATACCATTTTTCCAAATGGAGTTACTAATGAAAAATATGTTTTTCTACATTCTTTTATTTAACATGTTTTTGTTTACTAATCGAGCTCTCCTAAATAGCCTTTAATAAAAGAAAAATATAAAAGAATTCCATGTCCTCGTAATTTAGGCTTTGTTTGGTATGCATAGAGAGGGGTTAAAGACTCAATTTATTTTCTCACAAAGAAAGGTGAACTAAGGAAACACTAATAAAAATAATTACCTTTTATTTTAACCACCCATTTTCAAAGGGTACAACGAGCACGATTCATGTTTTAAAAATACAAACTTTTACAATAAAAACTCCTCAATATGGACGATAGCCAACCAAAAGAATAAAAGCAGAAGTTGACTGACTTTGCCCAGTGAGGAATGATCGACCAAGTTCCCTGCAGAAAGGAACCCTCCTTTTTCCACTTGAACCGAATGCACACAGTGCTATTGACGTCGTGGTTGGTGGATACTATTAAACAAACTTCCTAACAGCTAGTTTGGGAAGAGAAAATAAGCCAGCGGATTAAGTTAGGAGAGAAAAGAAAAATATATATATATTATTTTTCTTTTTGAGTTTGGAGAGAAAGAAGATTGGACAATAATAATTCTATACAAATTTAATATTTCAATGTTTTATTTTTATTTTGGATTATTTGAAATTAAATGTCTTATTTTCTAAATTAATTAAACTTTTATTAAGAAAAATAAATTGTAATATTAAAATGAACTAAGTTAAACTTATTTCTTAAATTTCATGTAATTTAAAATGAGATATTCAATTTTCAAGCCAAAGGTGTAAAAATTAAAAAGAATTGGATGTGGGCAGTATAGGAAATTTACAAAAATTTTAACCTTTCTCCCCACCAATTCGTCTGTCTCTTTCTAAGTTTGGACAACCTGTAAATCACTCGCGGCTGTGATGCTTCATCCCTGCCTCTCTTTCCGTTTTTTATTTTTCTTTCTCAAAAAAACCTGAAAAAAGAACTCATCTCTTCATCTTCTTTTCAAATCTCTTCTGGCAAACTAGTCGTAAAAGGTCCAAGTCAGTGAAGCTCAAAAGCCTGAAACCGATCAAGGCTCATAATCTCCATGAGATCAAGATCAAACACTAGTTGGTCTAACAAAATTAATTGTCATTATAATCCATAGAAACAATGAAAATTTTTTTATGTTAGTCAGGAATAAATTTTATATTTCAGTATTACCGGTGTAATAAATAAACTATAGCTACTATTATATATCGCATCTAAAATCATAATTAACATTATTTTCAAGCCTTAAATTTGTTAATTGATGACACAATGATATATGGGTTTGGGAGCAACACCCAAAACCATAGGTATTGTTGAAATAGAAAAACCCCAACTTACCCTTTATCTGGGAAATTGTTCCACATTATTAGGAATCTTATCCTCATCTCCCTCGTTAGTGGAGATTAACTTCTACAATGGCTAGTATATCAAAGCCCATATAAAGATTGTTTAAACTTGAGCTATTCACAATAATCATACATAAATTTTATCATGCATAGTAATAACTTCCAAATATTTAATGTTTTTATATTTCATTTTGAGAGTTAATGTTATTATTTTCGTCTTCTTATAATTAGATTTATTTTCTCCTCTTCCTTTATAAATCTACATCTTTTGCATTCAACAATTGGTAACTTTTTCATTAGATAACAAAATTGTGATTTGGTGAGGGTTTATTCGCAATCAAAATGATGATGAGTGAGTTTATGTCCATTATTGGAGTCAAAAGGATCAACAACTAAAATTACAATAGTTGGTCTACTTGTTTGAAATCATACTTGGAAGGTCATGATTTGTAGGAGATCGTCAACGGAAATGAAACTGCACATCTAGCAAAAGATGCAAATGGTATACTACAAAAGTGGAGAATTAAACGGGGTAAGACAATGTTTGTTTTAAAAACAACCGTTGAAAAAGAAATATTGGGGCATGTCAAGAAAATTAAAACTCCAACTGAGGCATGAGATATATTTGCAAAAATCTTATCAGAGAAAAATGATTCAAAACTTCAAAGTTTGGAGAGCAAGTTGTTGTCCATGGCACAAAGGAACATGATGATTGCTCAATATTTTCACAAGGTAAAATCCTTTTGTTGTGAAATTGCTAAATTAGATCCTGATTCTTCAATTGGGGAAACTTGAATTAAAAGAACATTAATCCACGGTTTAAGACCCGAATATAGAGGGTTTTGTCACTACTATATAGGGATGGCAAAATTAGCCATAACTTGTGGAATTTGAGAATTTGATTGCAGGACAAGAAGGCTTGGTTAAGAAAATGATTGGAGTTTCACTAGAAGGCGAAGAGGAAGCATTCTATGCCAACAAGTAAAGATGGAACTCAAACAAAAACCATGATGGTGGGTCTAAATGGTACATGGATGAATCAAAAGATCAACGAGGTGAGGGAAGCACTTGATCAAAGGGAGGCATTTCACAAAGTTTTGGTTGTAATAGAAAATTTCAAGGTAAATGTCATAATTGTGGCAAAAAAGATCACATGACAAAAAATTGTTGGTCAAAACTTGTGGAAAACAATATTGTGACTTCTAAAAGTAGAGATGAATGGGATGTTGAAGTGTTGTTTGTTGGAGGAGAAGAATTAGCTCTCACAGCAATAACATCTACATAAATTGATCATGACAATAAATTGGGATTAATCAAGATAACCAAAGTTGGTGTTGAGATGGAGTGTTGAAACAGAACAACCCCATCCTTTATAAATCTGCATCTTTTGCATTGAAAAGGTATAACTTTATAATTAGGAGAAATGAATCTTTATTGCATCAATAAATATATATTTGGTGAGGAATTAAGTTCTTCGAATTAGTCTAATTAGGCAGAAGCAAACTCTAACATTCTAATTAAAATAGACTTGGAATGCATATATACTTTAAATGTGTCATTTCCTAAATTAGTAAAAATTTAATCAAGAGAATTGGCATTGAAGCGTTAAAATGAATTAAGACAAATTTTTTTCTTAAAATGCTTGCAACTCAAAATGAAATATTTAATTCCGATCTAGTGAAGTAATATAATCAAATTTTCCCCATATATAGAAACTTAAATTTATCCTCATATTTATAATTTTCCATATACATGAGTGTCAACTTCAGTAAGGACGACATAATTAAAAAGGCCGCCGACTTGTCTTCTTTTTCATTTTTGGGTTCGTTTTCTCTGTGCTCAATTAATAGATTATGGTTTCGTAATTACTGTGTTGCGGTTATGATGCATGTATTTTAATTACAATCACCACCGAGCCCAGCAAAAATAGTAACTCCAATGAATTACCATGTAAGGTTATTTAAGCAAAGCAGCACTCAAATGGCCTTGTTAATTTGAGACCAATCCTTTCAAACCATCAAAATCAATGTCCCCATTGTTAATCAACGCAGGCAACTGGGCACACTGTGTTTATGCATATAATTAGCAAAAAAAAACATGATCATCATATCTTTCTCCTTTCCCCCTTCGACATTTTTTGTTCAGTCTACATGATAAAATCAGCATAATTCTTGTCAATGTCAACATTTTCTGCATTTTAATGATGATGAAGAAGAAGAAAGCTTTGCGCATATTGAAATTAAATGCTCCTTAATTAGACTAAACTCTTTCAATCACTTTGACGTTTGATCCGTAATCTGGATCCTTTTTTTCGTTTAAAGTAAATGAATATGACTCTAATTAAGTTGAAAATGATAAAAGAAAAATATAAAACGTGATTTTAAACAAAGTGTTGTTTACTTAATGCATTTTGTCTTCATTTGGAAGAAATTAAAATTACTTCCTTTTCCTAATTATAAATCATTTTTGTCAATATTTAAGGTAAAATTCTTTTCCCCCCAAATGAACTTATTCGAGAATAACATTGAGAATGAAAGAGAAAAAAAACAAAAAAGTTTTTCGAAGAAAGAAAGAGCATAAGTAATATTGGAAAAAAATTGAGTAAAACATTCATTAAATTGCTAATAATGACTTTTAATAAGAGACAAAAAAAAAAATGAGTTCAAATAATTTATAATTAAGTATTAATGAAATACTTTTTGTTTTTTTTTTAAGAGTTTATTTTCTAGGTAAAATTTGAATTTTTTATCTCTAAACTTTTTTCATCTTGTTATATTTGGCCCTCATATTTTCTTTAAACTTTTTAAATCTCTAAACTATTTTCAACTTACATAGAAAGCTATTTTAGCCTGGAAATTAACCTTAGTGTTTTTCAACAAGTCAAACTAGAGACAATTTTATCATTTTAATGTTTATCTCATTAAAAAAATATATATTGATACATATTATTTTATTTTTATCAATAATTTCATTAATATGCATGGGATCATTAATTTTTTATTTTTTCAATATGAAAAAATTACCCTTTATTTGACATGTTGGAAAAAAAGAGAGAGAGAGAGAGAGAGATAGAGTTAACTTTATTAGAGAAAATAATTTTCAGATAAAAAGAAGGTTATGTAAGTCAAAAATAGTTTAGGACCTCAAAAGTTAAAAAAAGTTGGAAAAAATGGAAAGAATTTTACTTATAGGGTTGAAAATTGGAAAAAATATAGGGTTGAAAATTAAAATTTTACTTATTTTCTAAATTAAGAATTTTTATGCAAAAATATAAATATGCTTTTCAATTCAAAAAGTTGGTTGGATGAAAAGCATTTTTTAAGAAGTAATAAAGATCTTTTTTTTTCACATATTTTTCTTTATAGATCAATAATAGTTAAAAGTATAGTTTAAACTAATACTTAATATATTTTAGTCATCCCTCTTCAAAACGATGAACCCAGAGAAGAGGAAAAACTAGATGGGCAAAAGGGTCAAGGAAAAAAAGGAAGCCGAAAAGTTTGTTGAGAAAGGTTAATGGAGAAATTCACAAAGTCCCTAAAAAACGTTTTTTGCTATTTTTTAAAAGCAAAACCGAAAAGTTTTTTTTGAGTGCCTTGTTTCTTTGGGCTTTTAACCTTTTTGTCCCACATATTTGCTCTAAACAGTTTCTTAACATATTATGAATAATTATTTTTGTTCCAATTATTATTTTTTGGACAATATACTCGTCAGAATTAGTCATGTTACTTGCACAAGATAAACTTTTAGGGGTAAAATTATCAATCTCATTATTGCTACTCAAAATCCAACTAACCCCAATGATTGTGGATGAATTTGGATGATCCGCTTAATTTATTTGAGTTTGTTAATGAAAATGCATATAAAATTCTTTTCTTTTCTTTTCCTTTTTTTTTTTTATAAAAAATGTGTTGGTTGGATTTTGAGCAACTTTGATGAGATTGACACTTTTGTCCCTAATAAGTTATCATGTGTCACTAGCACAACTGGTTCCGATGAATGTTTTGCCAGAAAATAGTAGTTTGAACAAAAATGACTATTTATAATATGTTGAAGGACAATAATGATCGGAAGAAAAAAATTTTGTAAGATTACTATTATGTGACCAAAACATGTGGAATCAAATAGACTAAAAGCCCTTCATCTTTTTAAGGGCAAGCTATTGGAGGGGGGGGGGGGGACCAACAATCGATGGCTCTTATCTATAAGATTGAGTTCAAT
Organism: Parsonsia alboflavescens; assembly: GCA_028571225.1. Taxonomy (NCBI): domain Eukaryota; kingdom Viridiplantae; phylum Streptophyta; class Magnoliopsida; order Gentianales; family Apocynaceae; genus Parsonsia; species Parsonsia alboflavescens. The sequence goes on from JAOXNR010000022.1 coordinate 16,445,208, forward strand.
TTATTAATGATATCCTTTTTCTTTCTCGGAAAAGATTCTATGTGGAGGTTTTCAATCAGTTTAATTGGTAACTAATATTCTCTACGTTCTAATATAATTGTTTTTCTAAAAAAAAAAGGGGTTTATTCCACGATATCTATCATTTTGTATCAAAATTTATTAATTGAAATTTTTTCAAGAGTACCTTTTACTTTTCTCCTTGAACAACTCACGGGATATATTATTAACGAGGAAAGATAAGGTAATTTAGACACTTTGAATTTAAAAAGACCTAAATGTAAGGACTCAAAAATAGGTATGCAATGGCGTTGGAGAGGGAGGTCGAGGGGAAGAACTTAATATATTTTTCCTGATGAAAGTAATTATATTTACTTCAATTTTGTTTAGTATGAATGGAGGGAAAATAAATAATAAATATTTTCTCTGTGTTTGGTTGTAGTAAAAAGTGAAAGGTAAGGGAAGGAAAGTAAAGTTTATCAAATTTACTACTATATCCATTTGAATAAATTTTTAAAAGAATATTTATAATTTTTTTTAATATCTCTATATATTTATTTATACATAAAACTAAAAAGAGTGAATACTATATATTTTTTAATTAATTACTTCCTCTCTTTCAATACCGCCCTTTTCACTCCTATAAAACGAGCTATAAATACCACTTAATTTGGAGTGAATGGTGTAAGAGGTGTATATATATATATATATATATATATATATATATATATATATGAAACAATGCCCTAAATGGCTATTTTATTAACCGTACTTTCTCCTTTATCGAACGAAATTGGTCCACAAAAACAATAAATTAGTCTAAAATTATAAGTAAAATTAAGAGACAGCAATATTGAACAAATCACAAAAGGCATTTCTCCCAATTCACAGTTTACCAAATCAAAGCACTCAGCCGGCTCAAATTGAACAATTCATCTTAAATTCCTTTATTTATTATTATTATTATTATTATTTTGAAAAAAATTGACTTGAATCACTTTTAACATTGTAATGAATTTTTTTTTAAACAAAATTTAATTAATTAATTATTTTTATTTTATGTAATTCAAAATAAAAATAAAAATAAAAATATCTAAATCATCGGTTTTGCTAAAGCGCACCTTAATGCGCGCTCCGGAGCACACCTTAGCAAATCCGTCTAAATCATTGTGCAAGAATTTCAAAGAGCTTTGCTTTCCGTACTATTGGTAGTTGGAATTGAGGTTTAAGGCCATTATTCTTGTTGAGGTTCTTAATTTAAGTTTAGTTAAGGGATCATATAAAGCATAGAAACAACCGAAATTAATAACAGCAGTTAGCTAGCTAGATGGTACTTATCAAATAAATAAACCGAAAAATGTCAGAGGATTAAGCTTGTTGAAGTACAGTTACGACTTTCGATGCCCATTGTCCGATGCAAAAAATTGAACTCACCAAATGATGAACTCTCTTTCTTTCTCGGCTCTTGATTGATGTGAACTTGGTAATAAAGGGTGAGAAAGAGAAGATCATATCATGCATAGAAGATATAGTAGCAAAAGGAAATACTGCAGAGAGATAAAACTTAATCAATCAGGTATGTGTATATATCTGATCCGATGTTTGTGCTGACAAAGTAATGATCTTCTTTAGCAACGACATGATATTAGAAAATGGTAAATCCCATCAAATAAAAATAAAAGCCTTATGGGCTTCCATCTCTAGGTTGTGTGGAGGATGTAATCACTGCACATAAGAAGTCAATCCTTGTATTTAATCGAAATCGAACTCACACCTTATTTATAAAAGTAAAATTAACATTACATTAATTTTTCGTCAAATTTATCGTTGAATTATGTCCATGAAAGCGCAATGACATGACACTAATGGAAGCTGAAGGAGGGTTCACTTTTGATTGATTGATGTGTGCAGAAGAAAGCTGATAAGCAATCAAGCATTACTTTCCAAGAGTGATGGCAAGATTTGCAGGACCTGGGCTGCACTTCTTCTCTATTGTTTTTGGGACGTTAATATTTCGAGATGATAACTGATCAGAACGTCACCGGCGGTGACAGATCGGACTTGGCTTCCCTAGCTATTGCAGGGATTAGCTTGACATTTGATGTTAATTTGCATTAAAAGAAAAAAAATTTGTTTGAGTTTTTGCTGGTCTGTAGTGTAGAAATACACTAATACTTCCATTCTTACATTAATCTTGAATTTAATATAAAGGACCTCTTGATTTGAGTGGTTATAAAAGGATTTATAGCTAAGATTAAAAGGTATTTGCTCTCTTTCTATCTCTTCCTCCTTTTTAACATTTAGATTTGATTCTCAGAACTGTGGCACCGTGGATCTCTCCTGCCGGTTAGCCTTTTCCTTGAGATTTTTCTTCCTCCAAATTCTTTCAGAAAATTTTTTTTTTTTCCATAAACTTTACACGATATTAAAAAATAATAATTTCAAAAAGTTTAATGTTGTAATTGCATTCTATAAACTTAAAAATAAATTTTATGAAGAGAAATGAGAATCAAACTATGGAGCCTTCATATATATATACACGTGAAGTTGATCATGTTCATTGTTCATCGGTAACATCCTTGCTATTCATATAAATATATGTACTGCATCAGAAATAATATAGTGCATTTTCTAATATCTTTCTTGTGTATATATGCATAAGAAAAAACTGTAGAGTGCAATGCATTGTAAAGTTTTAACAGTCAAAATAAAAAAGATATTTAATTCAACTTTTTTTTTGTTGAGGAAAATAAAAATCCAAGTAATCTTAAGATTTAGTTTATTATTGTAGAATTTATTTTATAAAATATATCTAAAAAAATAATTATTTCAATTGACTTGAACTTTATTTTTATTTGGACACTTGGGGACTTAACATTATACTCTCAATAGCACTCTACAATACTTACACTTATATTTGCATAAGAGAAACAACATATGCTTTTTTTTTAAGCTATATACAAATCCAGTTTTGAGTTATGACTCAGATTTCTAACTGTTAAGGCTGTTTCTAGTTTTAATTTAATTTTTTTTATTTAAAAATATAAATCATCTTAACCTTTTACATTTATGAGAAGAATACTCAAATATCGTTATCATATATCAAATCTTGTTAGTTTAGTAGTAAACATCAATACTTAGGATCAGGAGGTTTCGAGTTCAAGACATATTGAAGATAGGTGGAGTGTCACTATTAATTCTCGAATGGAAAGATAATATTTAAGAGAGTAGATTAATGAACCACGAATACTTAAAAAAATAAATTTTATATTAAAAATAGATTCTTCAACCCAATAAATAAAAAGAGAATGATTTAATTGTAGCCTAGGATTAGATTGTAGCCTGTAGCCTAGGATTCAAAACTAATTTGAATCCCCATATAAAAAATTCTTGGTTCAAATAAAAACTGAACCACTTCTCTGCCCGTTAATTAATTAATTAATTAAACCTCACATTAATTTTATACTCCTTCCATCATTAAATATAAATCATTTCAACTAATTTTTATTGCCATTAATTATAATTTATTGTTGTTACTTAATTAACTTTTTGAAAGTTTTTTTTTTTTCTATATTATCCCTCTAATGATATACCCATAGAATGATGTTTAATTTTTTGAAAATGTAATTAAAGGCCATTTTAAGAAGAAAAAAAATATATCTTAATATTTGTAAAACGACAGTTAATGATTTATATTTAGTGATAAAGGAGGTATTTATCAACCCACATCGATTATTCCACCCAACGAAAAAAGAAAACCTCTTCTTCCTTAATAGATTCAGGAAATGATCTCGCCGCGTGTTATGATTATCGTATAAATCTTCCAATTATGTTGGATCCGAACAAATCTTAGAAAAAAAATAAAAATTATGTTCCTTATAAACTGTATATCTGTGCAAATTGAATAATTAACAATTCAATAATTTTCCCTTTTTAAAAAAATATTAAGTAGAATAATTTGAGAATTTATCAACATCAACGAGTTCCTCAAGGTCCTCTTGTTGAAATAAATAAATAATTTTTCTATATATAAATATAATTTCGAGTGCATTTGTCGCGGTAATGGGAAAAAAAAGAATCTGGGGGCACCGCAGCACTTGTTATATATATTATTATTCAATTTATTTCACATTTAATATATTAATTTGATTTGAAGATTATTGTTAAGAGTGATAACCTCTGAGTTGTAGGTTAGGTTGTCAACCATCGTCCATATTATGTAATTATTAATTTTATCTAATCTTCCCCACTATGAAGGAAGAATAATAAATATTACTCATTCCATTTGGAATTGAATGTTCTATTTTAACTTGTATAAATTTTAAAAAAATTAATTGATTTAATTCATTTTACACTTAATCATATCAAATTTTTTAAGAAAATTCATTTTTAGTGAGATTTTTGAATTGGTTCAGATATGTATGAAATCTTTCAAAAATTCTCTCTTCTGCTATAATTTTTTTGGTTTTATATACTACAACACAAGCGATCCATTTCTAGCAAATTTTTTTTGCTTAAATGCTTGATTAACATTGTTAATACTCCATAAATTAAGAGTACTCATGATATAAAAGTAATTTATTTTTATTTTCAATATTCTATAAATATTGATTAAATCTAATATTGAGTAAAATTTATCTATTTTTCTATAAAAGAAATAACACGCTCACTTTTTATTTGAGATTAAAATTAGAGTTCAGAATATTTGAGCATAAGTTATTATATAGATGTTGATATTATTATTATTGTTATTGTTGTGACTGGTGATTCAATGGAAAAAAAATATTAAAATTAAAAATGACTATTTATAAAATTTCAAAAAATATATATATTTGAATTTGAATTTGAATTTAAATATAAATCCTTGATTTTAAATATATTATTATTATTATAGAAAATAAAAGGAAGACGGTTGCAAGTGCAATTTTGTACCTTCAAAACGTAGCCTAAGAACGATTTTGGGAACGAATTATTTTAAATTAAGTCGAGTTAATCTTGGGCCATTGTCATATTATCCATAGTTCCAAGGATGAGAAAACCACAGTAGGAAGTCGTCTAGGTAAAGGTCCAATTTAATTAGAACCCAGTTTAATATGGACCCAAACAAACCAGAATTGGAAATGGACTTAGCAAATAAATGTTCCAAAAGCATTCATTCTTTAGATCTCCGGGTGTAAATTTTATTTTATATATATATATATATATATCCAACCATTCACTTTTTATGTGACATTCATTAAGTTTATTAACAAAAATCGTATAAGTGTCTTTTTTAAGGAAAATTGATACTTTTGATTCTTCACCTTTTTCATTTTTACAAATCTAATCCAAAACCTTTTTTCTTTATAGTTTGAACATGACCATTCAATTACTTTTTTTCATTAATTTAATTAATTAAAGGAAAGGCCTATATGAATTATTGTGGGAGTCAATTCAAGAGAAAGATATATTCTGCCATATGATGAAAAAGTCAGAACAGATCATTTGGAGAAATGAACAAAATCTTATTTCTTCCTCTGAAAGCTTAATTTTCCTAGTGCAGCTACATTCTTTTGCATATACCAGAAGTACTTTTCTTGCTAAAACTAACTTCATACTTGCAAGTTGTCCTTCAGGTGATGTCTCTGGATTTCTGTAACGTGATGTATCCTCCTGATCACCACCACCCCCCTCCCTCTTAAAGCTGGATTGGGTGAAAATGGTGATGAATCTGCAAGTTGTAAGGGTGAACGAACTGGGAGAGGCTTAATCAGACCAGCTTGGAATTTTTCTGTGACAATCCATTTCAGTACTGTTGCTTTGTTCTTTCATGGAACTCAGGGTTTTCAACTATGTTGATGGCAGGAATTCGTTCGATGTATTTCAGCAAGGGGTGGCAACATGATTTATTTGTTAGTGGATATGGATGACTTAAATAAATTAAATGGACGCAATAGATATCCATTTATATCAATAACATTTAATGGATTATCTAATAATTGCTCATTAAAAAGTCAACCCCCAGTCAATCATTATCAAAATTTGAGTTTTGAAAACCATTTTTTATTCCAGCAAAAAATTAATAATACCCCCATTCGATATCATTTAAGGTTTTGCATTTCAATTAATCAGTCCTTATTTTGGAGGTGTTTTTAATTGTAAACGGTGCAAATTATCCTTTATCCTTCTCCATTAATGATATATCCTTAGAGAATATTAATTATTTAGTAAATTGTTATGAGAATAAAGTAAAGTGTAATATTAAAAAAATCTCAATTAATGAGTCTTGATAATATAAAATGACAGATATTGTGAAGTTGACCCTTCCTTTTATTTTTCAAGAAAAATACTTATTTAGAAATGGAGACGGTAATAAAAATATTTTTTGCACAATTCCAACACTATCCACCTACACACGCACACCACCTCCCACCGGTTACCCACCATTCACAAGTACTTATCACTAAATTGTTAATCAAATTGCTCGAAGTTTTTTTTTTTTTTTTGTTCCCCTTTTCAACACAAAAAACCTTAATGGTTTTACAGTGAGTTTTTCTATGAGTTATAAAAATTTCCTCCAATCATATTTTGTTTGGATAAGATTTTTTTTCCTAGTAAAATTTAATGATTGAATATTGTTGAAGTCAAGGAATTCATCAAAAGTAGTAGTAATTATTGGCCGTTAAAATAATTGTAAAATATTCCTTATTTTGGTTTAAATAGGATAATATCATTTTTTATTATAATATATTTATCATTTTTTTAAAAAATATTTATCAATTGATAAATATTAATTTAAAAATTATGTGACTTTTTAAATTTATATACTATTAATTTTTTATCTTTACTTTCGTTTTCTTATGTACATAAATATCACTTCGATAAAATAAAATATGAAATTTATAAATAGATAGAATATAATTAACTAAACGTTGGAGTCTGGAGGAAAAATGAGATAAAAAGGAAAAAAAAAAAAAAATGGAGGAGTAAATAACTCCACGCTCCCCCTCCTTTCCCCTCCGCCTACAAGTTGTTGTTAAGTTGTAAGTGTGTTAATTTTTTTCTTTATTTTGAAAGTTCACTTCAATAAAATAAAAGTTGAAAATTACCAAAAAAAAAAAAAAAAAAAAAAAAAAAAAAAAAAAAAAAAAAAAAAAAAAAAAAAAAAAAGAAGACCAAAAATAAATAAAAAAAAAGAGAAAAAATTAAGGGGAAAAGAAAAAAAAATGAAATTAAGGGGAAAATAAAAATAGATAAAAGTAAATAAAGGAAGAAAGGAGAGGGGAAAAAAAAAAAGATAGAGAAAATTGATAATATAAATGAAGATGTATAGAATTAAAAAATGGTCCATCTATTTACATCTAATACATTTATGTCCATTTATAAATTGATGTAAATGGATTGAAATCCATTTAGTTATCCAAATTTCCACCTTTAAGTAAATACTACTCTCTTTGTCACAAGTTTTAGATAGTTTGTAGTCATTTTGTCAATATTAAGGTAAATTTTTACAAGATTAGAAGAAATGAATTTGGATTTGGGTATTAAAAGATCCATTTTTAACTAATGAACAGTGTAATAATGACAATACCATTACTAATTAGGTTAGATTGCTATTGACAATAAAATCTGCTTAGAGGTGGCAATTTGATTATTATTATTGTTTTTTTTTTATGGATATCCAAATCCATTAATAAATAAATGGATGACACCTACCCTATCCCGCCCCAAAACCACCTAACTTGTACTTAAAAACATGAGATTTACCTTTAATATCTAATTTTTTAGTTATATAAATTTTATATTGATAAAAAAAAGGAGAAATTTTGAAATTAAAATTAACGTTGACAAAAAAAAAGAAGAAGAAATAATTAAAGGGAATGGAAAATAAAATAAAAAATGAAATTATTAAAAATTATTTATATAAATTCAAAATTCATTCAATTAGATTTAGTAATTCTTAATAGTATGTATGTATAAATAATATAATTTTCTTAATTTTTAATTATATTAAAAATTGTTTATAATTTAATTTATAATTCAAACCGGGAACATTCTAAATCACCTTCAGTAACTTTTATCAGATATGAATTCCTGGCCAAATGAATTTGAACGTCCTTATTAGGACAATTATGTATTTGGCTCGTTGAGGGTAACGTTCTATTTTATTATTATTATTATTTTAATGGTGTTCCGATTAATTTTCACGCACCTCAACATCCCACTTATTCAGAGAACCCACTTATTGGGGTGTCCCTGAAGGAACAGGGTAAAGTATTATTCGCGGAACTATTTACTTAGTTGCAAACATCCAATCCATTACTAATCCAAATTGACACCCCTAAATCTAGTGATTTTTTAAAAGAATCTGGTCAAAAAAATCAAAATATTCAAACAAAAATTATTCAGGGATTAAAAAGGTTAAAAAAAATATATTATGGACCAAAGCTTATAAAATGTGAATATATATATATATATGTATATCTATATATATTTATATATATAGATAATGTTATAGAATGCACGGTTAAATCTCTAACATTCAAAGTTAACGGTCAACATCTAATTTTATTTTTTAAAAATAAAATCTTTAATAAATTATATATATCCACTAAAAAGATAAATTAAACCCTAAGGGTATCAGATCAAAATTTTTTTTTAAAATAAAAAAATGATAAATTTGACAGTTAAAGATTTAACAATATGCTTATGACATTTTCGTATATACAAATATTAGTATAGACGATTTGTGGAATGCACGACAAAAATTACAAAAAAAGAGGTATATAATAATTCTAAATTAACTCTATAAGAAATTAAAATTTTTTGTTATTAGATATGGAATATTTAGTTACAAAAAGTAGCTTTTTAGATTATCCTTTTCTTCTTCTTCTTCTTCTTCTTCTTTTTTTTTTGTTGAATTTGGGAGAGAAAAAAAATCAAATATGTTAAATTTTATTCATTATTTATATAGAATTACATTAGTTGATTTTTTTAGGATTAAATTATTTTTATACTGAAAAACATTAATATATTAGAACTTTTTTAATTTTCTTTTCCTTACAAATCTTTTAAAAAAAGTTTTGTAATTCTATTTTCATATAAAAATGTTTTGAGTTAATTTAATTTTTCCATAAAATTAGGATTCTCTTCTAATTAGAAAATTAGAACTATTTAGTAATAAAACATGCATAAACACTTTTAAGTTTAATGCAAGACTTCCTTCCTTTTTTTTTCAAAAAATAATTTTTGTACAAATTTAATTGTAATTAAGTGAGCGAAAATTATCCTTTCTAGAATTAATTAGATGGTGAAGTCAAGTAAATTTATTAATTTATTAATTTGTTTAATTTTCTCATGTAATTGTTTTTAAAATTAATTTCGTAATTAGTTAATATAAAAAAGTTTGAAAGAGAAGAAAACTCTAAAAGAAAATAGCTTGATAATGATACTAAAGAAAATGTAATATGTTAGAGTTTTATTTTTCGAATTTTATGTAAAAAACTAATTAGAAAAACTCGCACATAAAATTTGTTTGAAATTAATTACTAAAACATTTTCATATAAATATGGAATTACCCTATTAAATTTATAAGATTAAAATATCTTGTAGGTGATTAGATAATATTTTTGAGAAAATAATGTGTCAGGAAATTAATATTTTTATATTATTAAAAATTTTCATACATTTCTGTTCATAAAATTAAGTGAAATCCGAATACAAAATAGTTAAATTTTCTTACAAATACATTTTTTTTGTTAGTTTAGTAATATTGTTCCTAGCACAGCTTTTGGAAATAAATTAGAGCATTTTTTTATCCAAATATTTTAGATATTTCGAATTTTTTCATTTATTTAATGCTCCTTTGTAATAAAAATTGATTATTTTCTACAAATATTTTAGAATTGATCTTACCGGTACATACAAATAGAAATTTTGTTACTTCTTGAATTACCTGAAAATAATTTTTAAATTAATTTATCGAAAATTTTCATACATGTATTTTTGGATTAAACTTAGTTTTTTTCTTCTAATATTAATAATTAAGTGAAGATATATATATATATATATTTATTTATAAAAGGTTGTAGTTAAATTAAAGTACTTTTTAGAAAATGTTCATCAAAACAAAATGAAATTAGTTATTACATTTGTCGATACAAAGATTTTAGAATTAATAAGTCATATTTCTTAAATTCTTTTCTATAAAAATCTTTGTATTTTTATCGGTAGACTTTTCCATTTAGTCTTTTTAGTTTAGTTACATTTTCTTCCCCTTTTTAATTTTCTGAAACCATATATTAAATATTTAAATTTCATTAAAATTAGTTTACTCTTTATATATTGATAAAACTAAATATTTATGACAATTGAAGATTATCGTAATATCACAAAACTATAAATTTGTCATCTTAGTTGATGAAGGTTTTCTCGTACAAAAGTGGAGTGAAAAATGTTAACACATATATTGGAATGAAATTAATAAATCTTTCTGTATATTTTTATTAATACTTTTTTTTGGAAATGAGTATAGTTGAATTTGATAATATTAATAATGGGGCTTAGAAGTGAGCACTGGGTCAATCCACAGGTCCTGATGAAGATTCGCGATCAACAGCTTGAGAAAATGAGAGAAATGGTCATCGGAGGGGGTTAGGGTTCGGGAAAGAGCTCTGATGCCTAAATTAATATTTTGAGAGATAATTGAAGGTAAATATTGTTCTTTGGAAACTGTTGTCTTCAGAGTGTCTTCGTTCCTCTTTTTTCCCTCCTTAGACCCATTGTACATTTTTGATTAAGTAGTGAAAAGAGAAAGTCCGTTATCTCCTAAATTGCAACTCTGCATTACGTAACTGTAGGCCATTAGGATAATCGTGGGATTATGTTGTATCCCTCCAATTGCTCCTAGAATCATGGAGTTTTCCTAGGATGAGAGATCTTGCCATTCATGTCTCTGTTGAGAGCCACGAGCTCACTAACTGACTTTCGGACCAATTTCGCGACCTCCCCGTAGATGTCGAGTGTCCCAAACATCTCTTCTGGTGAGGTTGCGTCAAGTGATCCTTGGCTCGTGGGAGTGATTAGGAGTCACGCATCGTTGGTCGTTGGATGGAAGACTTATGAGACGAGTTAGGAGTTACCAGGTCGTGGGTTGAGTTTTGGTTGTACCTTTTTCGAGCTTATTTGGGAGGTTGATGACTTGGGTGGTAGCGGGTTGTTGCCCAGCTTTCCTCGTTAACTTCGTGAGTCTAATTTTCAGGTATTGAAGGCATGGGACCTTTGGCAAATTTGGATTGACTTTAGTTCGGGTCCTACCCATTTCGGTTAACTAATCCGGGTTGTACCCATTTTATCCATCATAACTCCCCTTTAGGCCCAACGAGTTCAGAGGTCGTTGGTGCCTAAATTACCAACTTCAAGTTGCAGTTGCTAATGAGCCTATCGATTCTTTGTAATGACTAGCTTTGGGAGTACCTTTTCATTTGCATCTCTGGTTGAGAGCTGCAAGTTGGTTAATTATTTTTCGCCTTCAAGCAAAGTTACGCGCACATGGTCTCGGTATGGAAGGCACATGAGCAGGGTTGGGACTCACAAGGTCATGGGTCGTGGTCTAGTGAGGCCTCTGTTGTGCTCATTTGGAGGTCGGTGACTTGGGAGGTCGGTGGTAGGAGGTTCTTGCCCACTCGTACCTCGGGACTTGCCAATCTAACCTTCAAGTATTGAGAATTACCATCTCCAAGTCGGGAGTCAAACCTTTAGCCATTAGGGATTGCCATCTCCAGGTCGGGGGGCCTTTCCTTCAGGCATGAAGGATTACCATCTTCAAGTTGTGAGTCTTGAAGGGTTGAGCTGTTTTCTCACAATTGCTCGTGACTCTGACTTTCAGGTATTGAAAGTTACCATTTTGAGGTCGCGGTTCCTAAAAAGTTATGCTATTTTCTCGCTACAGCAATTTCTGGAAGAAGATACATCTCCTCACTTCCTTGGAAAACTGATGGGCGGCCTAAGTTGGAAAGTCGCTCCGTTTCCGTTTTGGCAATATCCGACCAGTTTCAGGGTTCTGAACTAGTGACCCGCTCTAGATTTGCGAAGATTGACCCGCTTTAGTAAATCCAAGGTTTCCTTATGCAATATAACTTGAATACCTTTAAATTTGGGACTTGCTTAAACCTCTATTCATCTTGCCAGAACTTTCTGCTTAGAGCTTCCTCCTTCTTCCTAGGACATCCAGCTTTCTCAAGACTATCTTCCCTTCTTCAGAACTTCATCGAGTGAGTTTTTTTTTTTTTTTTTTTTTCTGAAAAAATATCACCTTTTTTATTTTTTGAATATGTCGATTGTATCTACGTCGTTGTCTTCTGTGTTTAGTTCCCCTTCCTTCCGATCTGGAGAGACGATGCCCTCTTCTTCCTCGATCGATTTTGGAAAATGGGGTTTTTTATTTTTCCCCGGTATTATCCTTGGTGAAAGTTGAGACCTTTGAGCTTTTTGAAACAAAAGCCCAGTCCATACCTAATTTCTTGAACCTTGATCTCGTTTTTGAGCTCTGCGACGAGTTGGGGCTAAGCAAGGATACGATCGTAGCCGTTGAGAGGCATAAGTGTGCTTACAGTAAGTGTGAGAGACACATAGTCCTTTAAGCTTCTAGTCTTTGGGGAGGGGTTCTCCTACCTCACATTCATCCCTTGTTTATTGGTCTTGCCTTATTTTGAACCTTTTCCTTTGCCCAAATTGTGCCCAACTCTTTCCGGACAACAGTTGCTTTCATTGCGACCGGTCATCTCTATCGAGTTCCGATCTCTTTAGAGCTTTTCAGATGTTTTTATAGGCTAGGGGTCTCTTCAGCATCTAAGAGTGTTTACCTCCAGTTTTTTCCTCTGCACAAGCTAGTTGGTCCCTTCCAGTCTTCCGTGGGGGAGTGAAAGCCTTTATTTTTCTTTGCTCGCCTTCCAAGCCATTTGACTCGATCCGAGGCTTACTCGAATTGGAATCTGAATTGTTCATTTTTCAACAAGCATCCGGATTTGTCCATTGAGCAAGTCGAGCATAGGGATTTCCTTATGGATTTGGTCAATTCTGGCAAGCCCAATTTGGGGTGTGCTGCCCCGGTTTGGCATGAAGATTTCTTTCGTTTCGCTGGGTTAGGAGGACCAACAAAGCGCAATCTTCCTTCCCTTAGGGAAACTGTTGGGATATCTACTTTTGGTAGGAAAAGACTCCTGTATTTATTGAATTCTGACTATTATTGACTTGGTTCTAATAGTTTCTCCTTCTGATCTTTATAGTAATGAAGGCATCAAAGTGGCTTTGCACTTCTAGAGCTTCTAGGGGTAGAGGTTAGAGCCTTGCTGGAGCCTTCCCTGTCGGTGCCCTTGCTGTTAGGATTCCCATTCCCCAGGGTAGGGGAAGGGCTGTAATGGCTGAGTGGACTTGAGGGGCCTTCAAACGAACCTCCACCGCTGCTGGGATGGGGCTTTCTGATAGGCCTATCAAGATTTCAGCCTCTTCAACTTCTGCTTCCTCCCAGCCTATGAAGAAGACTGCTCCAAGCTCTTTTGGGAAAGGAAAGGCCTTGGTGACCTCGGAGTCCCAACCATCATTCCCAGGTTTCGCCATGGAGACCTTTAAGAGACTGGGAGGTGCAACCTTGGCGCCTCGCACCATTGAGGCGACCACGAGATGGGTCCCTAATCTTGCCCTAGAGGCGTTGGACTCTTTATTGCAATGGCCCCACCCTCAATCCTTTTTGATGGAGTGTACTCCATCAGTAGATTGGGAAATTTGTCTGCAACTGACCAACGAGGAACTTAATAGGTTCGGTGCCTCTTTTCTTACCGCGATTAGTTCTCACAATTCTCTGCCAATCAATGTTTGGCTTTGTTCTACTTTGAGTATGCCAATGACCTATTTCCTTTTTCTTTTGCAGAGTCATGTTGTTTTTGGTGAGCGATTGAGAAAGGAGGCTGAGAAGTCTAGCAAGGATTGGGAATTTGCCTCCTTGATTTCTGAGCTGCAGGATGCCAAGGTTCGCTTGGAGAAGGAGGTCACTGAGCTCACTGCCTTTGCAAAGTTGTCTAAGGCCTCTGATCAGCACTCCAAAAAACTTCTTGAAGCATGTCAGAGCGAAATTGCTGAAGCTAAAATTGCTAATGATGCCATTTCTCAGGTTCTAGACATGGCCGAAAAGAGGACAATCGAGCAGGAGAAACACATCTAGGTTCTCGAGGCTAAGTTGGAGGGATTCCAGGGGCTCGGTGATGAGGAAGGCAGCTTGGCATTTGAAAAGTTAGAGGAAGTCGATATTTTCCAGGAATACATGCAGTTTTTGCTCAGATCCCAGCTGTACTCCATGTATGCCGAGGTAGTGGATGACCTTAAGGGGCTCTATCTGGGGATGAAGACCAATCCGTATTTTGACTCTGATTTCTATCACTCGGTTGGCTACTCCTCTTCCCTGGCAGCGAGAAGGTTAAAGACAGGCCTTCCTCGAAGAGGTTGCTGCTGCCCCTGGCTTAGGTCGGTTAGGCTGGTGAAGGCTTATCGCAGAAGGAGAAAGGTCCTTTTGAGGCTATCCCCAAGGTTGAGGAAGTCTTGGACATCACCCCCAAGCCATGGTGTCTCCTGAAGGTATTCCCATGTTCTTGGGTTCAAATGCTTTTGCCAAAATGTTTCTTTGACTTGTGGATGCTTATTTCGGGGAAGGAACTTGACCTTTTCCTTCCTTGCTCTTAAATGTGCTCTATTTGATCATGTTGCTGACTTGTTCGACAGGGACTTCAGATGTGGCCCCTCCGGGCAACACCGCGGCTGCTCCGAAAAGTTTTGTCCCGGTCAGCATCCCAACAGGAGAAGAGGAGGATGAGGATGATGTGTCCCTTGTAAGAAATTTTCGGAAGTAATTCTAAGCTTCCTCATGTAATAGCTTTTTGCTTTATGCATTTGACTTTTTTATTTATTTCTACACACATACTAAATGGTTCCACAGGGGTTTGTTTGTGGCCTCCTGTGTTTTTATACATAACTGTTCATTCCTTCTGCCAATGCTTCGAGTTTCAAACTTGCCTTTCACTTGTATTTTTCCGGTAATTGCCCAATGTATTTAAACTTGTTTTGGCATAATAGCAAATAACATATTCATAACATCCATATAAGCCTTGGCACTAGGGCAAATAACATAGGCATAACATCCATATAAGCCTTAAAAACTTAGCTTTAAAACTGTGCTTTGTTGGATTTAAGTTGTTGAGGTCGCTATTGTACTTGGCGAGGTGACTCCGACCAGTCCTCCTGAGCTTAATTGACAATTTAGGCTTATAACTTCTTTAGATGGCAAGCATTCCAGGGCCGTAGTAGTTGTCTTCCTTCAAGGTTAGCGAGTTTGTAGCTTTTTCCTTTGTGTACCTCTTCGATCATGTAAAGTCCTTCCCAGCTTTCTTGTAGCTAGGTCAGTTGCCCTTGTTTGCTGACATCTGATCTTTTGAGGACCATTTCTCCAATTGTGAAATGTCTTTCTTTCACTCTTTTATTGAAAAAATTTGTTACCTACCTTTTGTAAGTTCTATCCGTTTCCATTGCTTTATTCCTGACCTTTTTGAGGAGGTCAGGGTTTGCCTTTCTCCCCCTCGTATAAGATTGAGTTGTACTCGGTCAGTCTTAAAGATGTCAATCCAACCTAAATTGGTTTTACTGCCTCTACTCTAAAACACAGGCTAAAAGGCATTTCTCTCATAGTCTTTCTTGGTGTGGTTCTGTATGCCCATAGTATACTTGGGATCTCATCTGGCCAGCCAGTTTTGCGACCTTTTTTCTCGAGCTTGGTGAGTCTCTTCTTGAGTCCCTCCAGGATGGTCTTGTTTGTGACCTCAGCTAGGCTATTAGCTTGGGGATGAGCTACTAAGGTCCGCCTCTGTTCAATGTTGAGATTTTCGCAGAAGGTCTTGAATGGGTCACCAATGAATTGTCGCCCATTGTCTGATATGATAGCTCAAGGAATGAAAAATCTGCACTCAATGTTTCTCTTGGCGAATGCTTAGACTTTGGGCGATGAGATTACTGCCATTGGTTCCGCTTCAACCCATCGGGTGAAATATTTCATGGCAACAATGAAGAACTTCACATCTCCTACTTCTTTCGAGAAGGGTCCCAGGATGTCAATACCCCATTAATTGAAAGGCACTGATGTGTTGATTGGCTGGTACTTCATAGGAGGTAGGTGTGATTTATTCCTGTGCAGTTGGCAGCTCGTGCATTTCTGTATGGCCTCCTCAATGTCCGAAACCATTGAGGACCAATAATATCCTGTCCTCAAGATTTTCTTGGCAGCAGTTTTAGCACCTATGTGTGATCCACATATTCTTCTATGCACCTCTGCAATGACATATTGTCCTTCTCCCTTGCTTAAGCATTTAAGTAGAGGCCAAGTGTATGACCTTTTGTATACTTCGTCATCCCCTATTTAGCAGTAGCAATGTGTCCATCTCCGCACTTGGCGAGCTTTTTTGGGTCTTGTGGAATCTGTAGATTGGATATCTCCAGTTTGCCTAATCCTCAATGACCAAATCCTCTTCTTGAGCTATGTTGGGAGAATGTAATTGTTCCATGAGTAGCTCAGCTTTTGTTCCAACCACTTCTCGGTATACTTTGGACAATGTGTCTGCCTCTGAATTCTATTCTTTGGGAACTTGTTCGATGAGGAAGTAGTCAAGTTTAGACACTATATCCCTTACTCTTTTGAGATGTTTGGTTGTCTTTTCTTGCTTCGTATTCTCCAGCAACTTGGCTGGCTATGACTTGTGAATCTGTTTTGATGTGCAGCTTCTGCACTCTGAGAGCTCTTATAAGTCTTAGACCTGCTAAGAGAGCTTCATACTCGGATTCGTTGTTCGAGGTTGGGAGGTTGTACTTCACAGAGTAAGGGATCCTTACTCCCTCAGGGCTGATTAGCACAATTCCCACACCTGAATTTTCTTTCTCCGTGGAACCATTGGTGTACATGGTCCAGATACTGTCTTCACAAGTGCTGGCAAGCTGCAGTGGAATTCTAGTACATTCTTTTACGAAGTCTGAGAGAGTTTGAACTTTGATGGCCTTCTTTGGCTCAAATTGGATTTGATACCTGAAAGCTCGAGAGACCACTTCATTGTTCTGCCTGATAATTCAAGCTTCGCCAGACCACCTCAAAATATGGCTTTAGTTTCCTTGAAGTAATAATGATGAGGCATAAGAATTTCTCGAGGTCCGAATATCTAGTCTCTGGACCTCGGAGCAAACTACTAAAATAGTAGATAGGGAACTGCTGACTTGACCTTTGTACTAATAGGACTGAACTGACTGCGTTCTCAATTGCAGTTAGATACATGCAGATTTCTTCTCCTGACCTCAGAGAGACTATCTTAGGGGGCTTTCCCAGGAAATCCTTTAGTTCGGTCCACTGGAAGTCCTTTGGCTTCTTTATGGCATCATAAAATTTCTCCCCTTTGTCCTCTATTTTGCTAATAAAATGCCCTAGTGTGAACATCTTTCCCCCTAAGCTTTGGACCTTTTTGAGGTTTTTGGGAGGTTCCGTATCTAGCAGAGCTTTGATCTTGTTTAGGTTGGCATCAATGTCTCTCTTCGAGATCATGAAACCAAGGAATTTGCCTGTTGAAACTCCAAAGGTGCACTGCTTTGGATTAAGCTTCATGCTAGTAGCTTTTAGGGTCTGAAAAGTTTCCCTGATGTCTTCATTACAATCTTTTGAGGTTTTGGACTTGATCACTATGTCATCCACATAGACCTCAATGTTTCGCCCAAGCTGTTTCTTGAAGACTTTATGCATTGCTCGATGGAATTCAACTCTTGAGTTTTCCAGGCCAAAGGGCATCTTGGTGTAATCTCAACCTCTGTGATGAAGGTCTTTTCCATGTCCTCAATGGCCATAAGGATTTGGTGGTACCCCTTGTAAGCGTCCCAACTATCTAGTCTATGCTAGGAAAGGGGTAGGAGTCCTTTTGACAGTACTTTTTAAGTGTGGTAAAGTCCACGCACATCCTCCATGTCAATTCCTTCTTCGGGACCACAATTGGGTTGGCTACCTCCTTCAGAATTCCAACGTCAAGAAGAGCTTGGACTTCTCAAGCTATGACCTCATTTTGCTCGGGGGTGAAGGTCCTCTTCTTTTGTTTCACTGGTTTGACCCCTGGCTTGGGCCCCACCATATGTTCAGCAATTATTTGGTCGATTTTTTCGAGGTCGTTGGGTTGCCAAGCGAAGACCTTCAAGTTTTCTTCAAGTGAATCCACCAGTTTCCCTTTGACTTTTGGAGGTAAGAGTTCTCCAATTTTGATCCCTTTCTCGAGGAATTTAGGGTTGAGGAAGACTTTCTCTCCTCTACTTGCTGCCTGGATTCTAAGGTGATCATCCTCAATTGGAAGGTCAATCCATTCTTACTACATGGACTCTGGTGAGCTTTCCTCATTACCCTTAGCTAGGTAACATCTTGCAGCAACTTGTCTATCTCCTTCAAAGATGATCAAGGTGTCTCCGACTTGGATTCTCATGTTGTAATTGAGCAAGGAGATTTTTGCCCTTAGGTCCATGACCCCCATTCGACCTAGGATGGCATTGTAAGATCTGGGGGGCGTCCACAACCATCCAGTCCATCATCTCAGTGATTTCCCTGTTGCCTACACAGACCGTGGTTGGGACTTGTATCACACCATCGACATAAGTTGTATTGCAGTTGAAGCTAGTTAGAGCCGTGTCTGACTTCATCAGCGAGCTTCTATCAGTTCACATCTGATCGAAAGCTTTGCGATATAGGACATTAACAACACTCTCTGTGTCAACTAGAATTTTTCTCACCAGGAAGTTGCCAATCTGGAGTGACATTGTCAATTATTACAAATTTCCCCCTAGAGCTCGCTTGGTCCTCTTTTCGATGGTGTTTATCTCTCCAACTGGAAGTCTTGGGTTGTGCAAGGCCGTTGGTGGTGAATTTGCAGGGCTCTCATTCTTGGCCAAAATCTCTTGCAAGTGGCCCTCCTTTATCAGTCTTTCAATCTCACGTTTAAGGTCGAAGTAATCCTTTTTGAGGCAACAGTGATCCTTGTAGCAGTGGAAAAATTTTGCTAGATCTCTTTTGGCTACAAGACTCTTAAGAGGCTTAGGCGGCTTTAGGAGGCCCCCTTTCTCCATGACCACCATGATTTTTGCTCGTGATGTTTTGAGGGGAGTGGTCACGAGGTTGGGGATAATCTTTCTCCTTTTTTCTGAGGTCCTTCCTTTGGAGTGAGGGTCTCTCCTATCCCGTTTTGATTTTTGAGGACTCTTTGGATGTCCTCTATTGTCTTTTTCGGTGGTTGAGGTGAAGCCAGAGATATTTTCTGGACCGCTGTTTTCTCAGCCTTTATATTTTATTCTATGAGCAACTGCAGCTCCTTGATTATTTTCATTGCCTCCTCAGCCTGTTTGAGGCCCACATAACCCCCTTGCAACCCTTGCTTGAAGGCAGTGATGTAGATGGCATCATTTTTCTACTCAATCTCCACTGCTTCGTATTTGAAACAACTGCAGTAGCTTCGGGTCCTCTCACCAACCTTCTTCTTTATGAGGAAAAGGTCTTTGATATCTTTTTCGCACCTCGTGATGCTCTGAAAGTTTTTCAGAAACAATCCTTAACTGTATCCAGCTCGAGATGCTTGCTTTCGGAATGCCCTTGAACCAGGACTAGGTCCTTTTGGTCAGTGTCGACCAAAAAGCTCTGCACTTGATGTGATCAGGGTGCTCAAACATCTCTATATAGGAGACGTACTCATCAATGTGCTGTTGTGGCTTTCCAGTAACATCATATATTTTTCTCCCATTGTGTAGCTTTAAAGCCTGTGGCATCCTAGCTGTTCGATTGCTATGGACAAACGACGAAGGCTCAGTAAGGTCCACAGTGCTCTGCAGCTCCTAATTAGCCGGGGGAGCTGCTCTCCTCAGTGGATTAGGGGCTACCCCTAGAGTGTTTTCACTTGTCGTTTTGATTAGGCTACTACGAGGAGGCATCCTTGCTCCAAGAGGAGTTCGTAAAGAGCTCCCCTGCTCTTCAGGAATTGCATCCTGTCCTAGATTGCATGACATGGCTACTCGGTTAAACCTATCTCTTATTTCATAACCCCTTCGGTGGTTCAGGAATTGCTCTGCTCTGTGGCCTTTCTTGCTGTTGACCTGTTTCCAGACGTGTTTCTTGAGGTTGAGAGTGATTAATCATCCTCGTGGGAGGAGGCTGGCTGGGCTGCGCTCGTTCTGTTTGGCCTCGGGGTGGTTGTGAACTTCTCCGGGAAAGCTCCGGGGTGTGTCTAGTGGACAAATAATCTTGTTTGTTTATACACCCTTTCTAGGGCTATCACCATTCGTTCCATGAGGTTGATCAACATCGATATCTGAGTCCTCCCAGATCTCTGCAGCCTGGGACTGTTGTCATTGGTAGTGGGATTTGGGTGTCCCTGCCCCGACCTTTCTTGCATAGGCAAAAGGTTGGTTGGAGCCCTTTGGGATGGACTAGATTGTGTTGGGTGTTGGTGGTCCTCTTGAGTGCTAGGTAACTGATTATTATTTCCAAGGACCTGTGCAGGTGTTGGTGCTTCGAGCAGCAGTGTTTCACCAATGCATAGCCGTGTTTTGCTAAGCAGTCTGTCACGGCATGGCGGTTGGACATGTGAAGGCCAAGACTGAGCCATCAGGATTGTTTTTTGTTTGTTCGTATAGGAGAAAAAGTTTAGTGATAGGGCTCAGAAATTAGCACCGGGTCACCCCGCAGGTCTTGATGGAGCTTCACGATTAGCAACTTGAGAAAATGGGAGAAATGGTCACCGGAGGGGGCTGTCGTTTGGGAAAGAGCTCCGATGCCTAAATTAGTATTCTGAGAGATAATTGAAGGTAAAGACTGTTCTCCGAAAACTGTCATCTTCAGAGCGCCTTCGTTCCTCTTTTTTCCCTCTTTAGACCTATTGTACATTTTTGATTAAGTAGTGAAAAGAGAAAATTCGTTACCTTCTGGATTGTAGCTCAGCATTACGTAACTGTAGGCCACTAGG
The DNA here is from genome assembly GCA_028571225.1 of Parsonsia alboflavescens. NCBI lineage: Eukaryota > Viridiplantae > Streptophyta > Magnoliopsida > Gentianales > Apocynaceae > Parsonsia > Parsonsia alboflavescens. The sequence goes on from JAOXNR010000022.1 coordinate 16,466,247, forward strand.
ATATGATTTGTACATAATTATGCTAAGTTTTATATCCATTTTAAGTGGTTATCTTACTTTACTTAGCTTAATTATGTCATTTTAGATGTATTTTACTTCCATATCCTTGATTTTTATTTGCAGGAACATTTGGTTGAAAAAGGCTCGAGAAAGTACTAAGTTGGCAAGAAAATCTTGTTCGGAACAGACCGTGGTGAGATAAAACAGAGCAACGGGTTGACTAGCAAGCCGTCCGGCTCCAGATAGCGCACCTGACCTCACATCTGGCGCTGGACAGATCACTGAATGCCGCATCGGATCTCTGCTAGAAAATGCCCAGATTGTGAAACAGGCCATCTGACGCTGGACAGCCCTAGCCGGCGCCACACATCGTTGACCGCGGCGAAGACTTTCAATTTTATTAGGATTTGATTATTTTTTGTAAACTACTTCTTTTTGTATTTGATTTCTGTTTTATTATCAGAATCCTTTTAGGTTATTATTTATTTTAAGGAGTCTCTATTCTTATAAATAGGTTCTTTTTCATAGTATTAGGTACACAACTCAAGATTGATATCCCGAGGACTTCCGAAGACAAAGGATAGATTTTCTCTTTCTCTTTTCTTATGTATTTTTTGGTTTTATTAATCATGTCTTGTGAGTAGTCATCTTTTTTTAACATGAACATGAAGTAGGTTATTTTGATATGGGGTTATGAGATTTGGTTTATTTTTCTTATAAAGATTTGATCTTTATTATTAAGTATTTGTGTAATTCTTGTTTTCATCTTATTAATTATGTTTATTGATTTAGCTTGATCACCTAGAGTAATTTGCATGATTGTACTACTAGGGTTTAAATATTATCGTTAATATTGATAAATCCATAGGTAGCAACTATTGTTTAAATTTGGTTTGGCTAACAACTTCATGTGGCAATAGATAATTATATGAATCAAATTGCATGAATTAAAGCTACTTTATTTATGTAATTTGACTTTGGTGATGCCTTCATGCTTATGCAATTTAATTGATTAGATTTATAATTCGCTTCAACGTAAGTTTAAATGATTAAATTAGAGATTTTATTTGTCGCTACGAGAAGTAGATCTATTTACAGGATATGAATTTGAGAGTTAAGACAAATTCTAAAATCAACTATTTAATTGTGGTATTTGATCAATGATTGACCCCATAGAAATTGACTTATGAATTGTTTCTTGTTAACAGCTTTCTCATTTATATTCTAGTTTTAAATTCTTTGTTTGATTTTATTTTATAAACTCTTTCAAAAATTCCCACTTTTCGTTACTTATTAATTGGTTTTTATTAAATCGAGATTAAATTCCTTGTGGGTTTGACTCTACTTGTCCTAACTACATTAGTTTTGATAGATAAGCTTAATTTGTTTGTGTTACGATGCACAATCACGATAATCGTGGGATTCTGTTGTATCCCACCAATTGCTCCTAGAATCATGGAGTTTCTCTGGGATGAGAGATCTTACTATTCACATCTCTGTTGAGAGGTAGGAGTTCGCTACCTGACCTTTAGACCAACTTTGCGACCTTCCCATGGATGTTGAGTATCTCGAACATCTCTTCTGATGAGGTTGCGTTGAGTGATCCTTGGCTCGTGGGAGTGATTTGGAGTTTTGCACCGTTGGTCGTTGGGATGGAAGACTTATGAGATGAGTTGAGAGTTATCAGATCGTGGGCCGAGTTCTGATTGTACCTCTCTCAAGCTCATTTGGGAGGTCGATATCCTCTAGGTTGATGACCTGGAAGGTCGATGGTAGTGGGTTACTGCCCACCTTTTCTCGTTGATTTCATGAGTTTAATTTTCAGGTATTGAAGGCATGAGGCCTTTGATCCATTTGGGTTGACTTCAGTTCGGGTTTTGCCCATTTCCGTTGACTTATCCGAGGCGTATCCGTTTTACCCATTAATTAAATATTTTAAAATTCAAATGAATCTTTTTTCCATAAAAATATTTTTCTATTTTTTTTATTATATTAATTTTTTTTGAAATTAAATAAAAAACAAACATTAAGGGATTTAATTTTAATTTTTCCATAAATTATTTTAAAAACTAATTTTGATATAAACAATCCGATTCATACAATAAATTTTCTGTTCCATTATGATGTTGATTGTTGAGTAAAACTCAAATCATTTGTTTATATAGTTTCTTTTCAATGTAAAAATATGAAAATATTTTAAAATTAATTATAATATTGCAAGGTATTATAAAAATTAATTAACTAACTCTGGACCTAATCTTTAAAAACTATGTTAATAATAAATATTTTGCTGTCAACCAGTTGTCTTTTTATTTTAGGGAAAAAATGTTTGAGAAAATGAACAATAGTAAATTTCCAAAAAAGTGAATTCCTTTTTTCAGGTAATTCTATTAGGAATTTATTTTTATATCATTTTTTCATCCATTTAATTTTAATTAAATTATAAATCTTTAAACATTTTCTTAAAAAAATAAATGGATTAAATCAATTTTTTATAATTAAAAATTCTATGAAATTAATTTTTTATAGGAACAAATATGTTAAGTTAATTATTTTCATATGTATACATATATATATATATATATTTATATATCCTCGACAATTAAAATATAAAATATTTGAAATTAAAAAATTAATTTTTTTATTTCTTAAGAAATGTATAAAAAATCATCTAATAATCTAATATATTCATTGATCTTTTAAAATTAGTTTATTAATTTTATTTAAATAATTTTTTTAACCACCTGCCAAATAGGATAGGAAAAAATTGCATAGATTAACTATTTAAACACTTCTTTGCAACCTAAAAAAAAGAGGAAAAAAATTATAAATTTATGATAAAAGAAAAATAGAAAATAAAAAATTAATATAAAAATTAAAGCATAAAACTTAGAGAGAAAATAAATTAGAGAAAACACATAATAATGCCACTCACCCATTACGAATTGGAGATATTAATGTTTCCAATCAATTGAAGTACCACATTATCACAATTTGAAGAGTAGATTTGAAAAAGAAATGATGAAATGAGATTTAGTTTTTTGGGGAATCTGGTTTTCAAATCCTTCTCCTGTTAGATAAATGGAGGGTCTATATGGATGAACTTATTAAAAAAGTGCTTTTTCGTACGTGTATTTTACAGAAGTAGTTTTTTTTAAAATTTTTTTAAAGTTAAGTTGTTTTGGGTTTGAGTGTAATAATTTATAAGTGTTTTTCAAAATTAAAACATGTTTAGATGAAAAAGCAATTTTAATTTTTTATTATTATTTTAAGATTTAATAGAATAGTTATATTCTATAAGTTATAATATATTAAATGTTAATATTTTAATGTATGTAGGTAAACTAAAATTATTTTTAACACAATACATTAAAAACCAAACCTTTCTAAAAATATCATAAACTAATAAATTGATCAAAAAACAATAATGAATAAAAAAATTATGTCCAATTTTATCTCAAAAGATCTAAAAAAAAAAAATTATTATTATGCATTTTTGACTTATGTTTATTTGTTATAAGTTATAAAGATATATACAAGAATAAAAACAAAACAAAAAAAGAATTTTAAAAAAATTATAATGGGGAAAAGAAAAAAAAGAAATGGAAAAAGAAGCAGATTAAAAAACAACGGAAAGCATGTTCACGCTGAACTTGGGGGTCAGGGATAGGATAGGGTGGGGATAATAAAACTGGAGAAAGAAAGAAAAAAAATAGACGGCGCAGCCTAGGCTGTAGGCCAAAGGGGGCCTGCGTTCATAGGGCGTGGGTTTTGAAAGAAAAGGAGAAATTTAAAGAAATAATAAATATGATTTTGATCGTGACTTTAACCATTTGATTTTTAAATTAATGCTTTTTAGTTTTAATAATATAAAAATTTAATTAGTTCGATATAAATAAATAATCAGTTACATTCATTTTATTTTAATAATTAATCCAAACTCATTTATTATAAATTGATTTTGGACATTCATTTGAAAATTAACTATTTTGTCAAGTTTAGAAAAATCTCCCGTAGTCAAAATCATTAGATTTTCATTTAATTTTTCATCCCAATCATATAATTAAAAAATCAAATATCTTTAAAATAATTATAATCATTAATTATTTAATTTTTCCGTAAGAATCTTTTGAATCTACGTCAATAAGTTTTTTCTCATAAAAAAAAAATTTAATTAGATTAAAAGTTCCTTTTTTTTTTCCGTGCAAATCTTTGTAGATTTTTTCTAGTCAAATATTTTAAAATCTTTCCAAAACAGTCCAACAAACTCGTATGTATATAAATCAATTAACTTTTTATCTGCATTAAATTCTTTTTCATAATAGAATTATTAGTTATTTTCATACAATTATTTTAGTATTAAATTCATAAGAAACTTTCAACTAAAGAGTTTTTTTTTTATATTTTAATTATTCATTTTTTTAAAAGGGAACATTAATCTATAAGAAAACCTATATGAATTAAACAGCTTAAATCATGTGAAAGTAAATTATAAAGAAACCTAATAATTCTAATCAAACTAAACTTGTTCATACTTTATCTCATAAGATAAAGATAATTTATATTAATATATTTTGGATTTTACCTTTTAGAATTAATTTAGTTAAGTTTTTTACGTTAATCTTTTAGAATAAATATTCGTATGCTTAAAGTTGATTAACCTAAAGATTATAGAGATTGCGGGTTCAGCCGCGACGCTATGTTTACGTTTCTTCTTCTGTTGCATGATACAGTGACTTGATTGCGAACTTCAATTTGGTTCGTTTCTCTATAATTTCCATAGGGATGCAGTGCAATAAAAATACTAAAGAAAAAAAGGAGATAGGACGAGAAAAATCAAAGAATCATGGGAGTTTTAACATTTCCATTACTCGATCGGTCCTCCGAACTAGTCGTCCTGGAGGGTTTTGATCTGTTTCTTCTCTTTCACTGGGGAGTAAAATTACAGTAGTTACTGTAAAACGGCCGTTGGACTGTTGGTTGGGTTCTCCAAATCCCAAATTTCAAACTTACGAGACAAAACCATACACCAAACTTATACAATCTCTACTCTGTTTTATTTTCATCATCCAATAACAACAAGAGGCCATCAACTAATCAAAAGTTTCAGATACTCATAAAGGGTAAACCGTTGCTTCTCCAGATTGGGCTTTTTTCTCCCTGATCTTCTCTTTTTATTTTAAGATTAATTTAAAGATTGTTCCTGCAGTTACTATATAAATAAGGCGACAATGCGGCGGCATCGCTTCTCTCTTCATTACTTCAAGTAAGTTTCGTAGAGAAGACTCTAGTAGAATCCTTGTTTGGACTTTCCTGATCATGATCCAAAATTCTGAACTAACTCATCATGTAGTCCAAGAGAGTAATTGTCTGGATAGGCAGGCGATCTTTTTGCTTGGGATTGTTAACTCTTAACATGTGCATATAAACTACATGTATTTAGGCTCTGCATGTCGAGTGATACTATTGCTCAAAGTTTCATCTCCACCTTGAAATGCTACGAAGAGAAGTGGGAAAATAGAAAACTGGTGTGCATCATAAAAATAAAGACTGAAGCAAGATGTTTCCCTTTTGAGTGACAATTGCCTTGCAAGATCATTATTCTCAGCCCTGGACTCGGTTTGTTGAAACTGTTGGGAAACTGATAAAGGCTGTTAGAAGCACAGCTACTTCTGCTACTGGTCTATGACAGGTGCCCTTATAAGACCTTAAAATGTGTCCCATGTGCTGCACACAGAGAATTTATGTTTCTGCGCTGTTTATGTATTGTTTTTTATCTCTTTTTGATCTGGATATGTTGTAAATGAATTACGGTTAATCTGTGTTGTCGACAAGCAAAACTGGGTAGGGAGCAATCATTTAAATTCCAATTAACAATTAGGTAATATGTATACTTCTGATGCCATCAAATTTTTTCCTTAGGAATTAGTTGTAGATTTGCTGCTGTCAATCGTGGAGATAGTCATTTATGGTGAAAAACACAATCCATCAATTTTTGAGTATGATTGATTGCAATGCACTAGTAATATGTTTCAGATCCTCTATTTTCTGACTTGCCTTTGAATGTACATGTTGATTTTGCATTCTATAGATGTTTCATGGAGTCTCAAGTTTTAGCTGGGGTAGTTGGTCGACTAAATTTTGATGGGAATTTGGGGATTGAAGCAGCTTTACTCCAGTACTTGAGCACAACGATCCAAATCATGGATAAATGAACACTCAATTGTAGGTTTTGAATGTCTCGTACTTAGACCAGATAAAAACGAGTTTATGAATTTTGTTGCACAGAGGGCAAATCAGGGATGGTAAATAGAGAATCAAGAATGTGTTTTATTTGAAGTTCAAGGAGAGTAAAATAGATAAGCAAGATTTCGTGAACTTCCACCTGATGAGTCTTGTTGGAGTTGCATGGGGTTGAAATGCATATTCATAAGCTATATAACTATTTGAGCATATTATTACCTTGGAGAAACCACATAGCTCCATTAGTATACTCATATCTCTGTGGCTTTAGAGCATTTATGTGTTTTGGTAGGTCATGTACTTCTTTACTTGCATAAATAATGTGCGCGCATGTTCATGTATTTCTGAAAGTGGGATATAAATTAGAACTGTAAGTTCAGGCCATTCTAGCCTTTTAACTGTAAGATAATTCTTCTAATTGTCCCTTTCTAAATTCAAAATCCCAGTTATAATGCTCGTAAAACTTGCATCTTTTTCATGTAATGATGCTGACTACTGTTTGAGCAATGGATATATCAACAGCTTACTAACACATCAGTTCAAGTTTGATGGTAGAGATCCAGTTCCCTGTTACATATCCTTTTTGAGGTTTTGTTCATTATTTCCTATTTTTCTTTCTAAAACCTTTTCCATTTCTACATATTTTCCTTCAGCTATTCGTAACTGTTACTTTTCTAATTTGAATCAGAGCAGTCAGTGAAAAAGGCTTCTGCCTCATTGTAAAGGTTCATCTCGTGAGTTGAATATCCAGAATTCACAGAACATCATTTGGATATAGCCGTCTGTTAATCAGTTTTCTATTTTATTTAAGTGCAATCTGTTCCCTTTTCTGTGAGACTTTTGTATATGTCGGGTAGAATGGAGTATTGATCATTATCACCTGTCTTTGCAAATCTTCATTTCTGTCAGCTGCTCATAGTAACAGTAAGTCATGGTCAATATTGGGAATTTCTTATTTGAAGTATTACTCTGTTTTTGTAGATTAGATTTACAAACACTGACGTGAAAACTACGAAGTCTATAATTCTGGTGTGTTGGGAACAACAGTTTGCTCTCCCATTGCAGCTTTGAGAGTCATATGCTGACGCATAGGACTACCCTATTTGCTTTCATAAGTTAAGTTGCTTAGGGAGCTTTGGAGTGACTGTGTGTTCTCTAATTTGACAGTCATGTTGGTTTTGTTTGGTTTTTTTTTTTTTTTCTTAAATTTCTTATTTATTTATTAATGTGAATGCTCCTTAGCAAGGAATATTTACCCTTCTTTTTTCCCCCTCTGTTTATAAATGTCCATTTGATTGGCAAACATCTTCTTGTGTGCTGTTGTGTCATTGCCACTTTATGCTGGGGCTCTTAAATTTGCTCATCATGGGGCAAAGATGATTCAGATAGCAGTTAAAAAAATAACTCTTAACATATATAAATAGTACTGTTGTGATCGTGTAGTATCCTTTCAAGATGTTATTGCTGAAGATATATTCAGCTGTATAACTATTTGGTTTTGCAACTGCTGATGACCAGGTTTCTCAGTTTGTAACAACTCCTCCAGTTTCAGAATACTTCTCTAGCTTATTTTTCAGTTTAAGAGAGAAATGCTTCCAAGTTGATGCTCTTGTTAATGAAAAAAAGTACACTCCTGTTGATTACTTTTTAAGAATTTAATTTCTCTTTGTTCATGTTCTTAATGAACATTATCTTGCTCTTCCGAATGCCTAACATTGGCATCTCTCTGCATTGGGCCTTACCAACAAAGAGAAATAAGAACTTATTTTTCAAACTGATGGAATAGGAGATAATCTCGACTACTTGAAGGGCATACTCTGCATTGGTGTCAACGGGTTGTTACCCATAGCATGGTCGATGTATTGATTTTGCCAACATTGCTCCTCAAATTGTATCTTGTGCAGAGCAATGTGAGAAAACTTTTTCCTTCTTATTTAACTTAATTTGAGAGGGTTCAGAAGAATGTAATATGTTATTAATCTTCCTCTTATATGAGATTTTATTTTTTATTATTTATTTGTTGTTTTATCTAAAATTGTTGATAAACAAAATTACGAAATAAAACAAAACTCCTGGTCTCGGAAACTGAAATATAGAATTTTGATATCATAAGAAAGGGAAGAAAAACATTTAATGGATGGTGTTATAAGATAACAAGTTGATTGGTTACTCTCAGGTCATAAAATTGTGGCGAGTTTCATTATCATTCTGTGCAGTATTAGTATGCGATTGCGATAGACCTCTGTTGTTACAAAATCCGTATTTTCCATCTGCTGGTTGTGTTGCTAGGCTGCTCTGCCTCTGAGGTAATTAATTGTTATAGGGTGGAATTCTTCAATATATTTTCTCCAGTAATTATTGTCTAGTGTTGGCATCCCTGATGTTGATATTTAATTGCATGCAATTAGTTTCTTGGTGCTTTATTGCTTTTCTTTTTATACATTTCTCCTGTTGTTGATCATCTGCAAGCAGCAATGTTTCATCCAATAAAGTTAATCTTGTGTCATCAGTGTCTTTTCCTGCTTATGCTTTGGTAGTCTTCCCTTCACTTTGGGTTTCTTATAAGATTTGTGATATTGTTTAATGTTCAAGGTCTTAATGCTGTAAATTGACTCATTGAAAAACATTTGCCCTGAGTTTGTGAGATTAAATGGTAAAAATGAATGACTAATTGGTTCTATGAGTGCCTTATTCATGTCTTCAGCTGGAGAGTGCAGTTCAGGTCCACATATGGAAGTTCTTGTGAAAGAAATATAAAAAAGTATGCATTCCGACCTGAATTGATTATCCTATATTTCTGTTGTGATTTTAGCTTCTAGAATTAACAACTTGGTAGTAGCTGTTGGATATTGGTTACTATTTCCTCATGATTGTTATATGGTTTAAATTCTGGTTTTTCGTTCCCAACCTGATTGCTGAATGGATGCTGAAGGGCTTCTTTTGTGAAGATAGAGGAAGCATTGTCGAAGGTTTTAGCAAGTGAACCACCATACAAAGAGGCAATAATGTTGCATACAGCTTGGTTTCTGAGAAAACTGTTGGTATTTTTGAATACAAATCTAGATGACCATGATTTTGAACTCTTTAAGGTTAGATATTTACTTTCTTCTGTGTTTTCTTTGTATCACCACTAATTAACTGAGACATGAGGTCAATATATGTATCTACTGAGTTGTCCACTCATCTCACTTAAACTAGCAGAAAGGTGAATTTAAATGTTAGGAGACATGCAAATGGTATGCCAAACTCTGAATTAACTAAGAAAGATTGTTAGAACTTAGAATCATTCTCTGTTCACTTTGTTAAGAGTTGTGGAAATGAGTTTGCCACCAGATCATGTCTTGTGTAATTGGTTGCGAAATGTGAACATATCTTTTTTGCCTAAGTTGCAGAATGTCAATATAATCTGGAATGAGAGGTAAATAATAGGCCGTGTAAGTCGTAATATATATTTATTTGTCATATGTGAATCTATCACAAACTTTCTAGTTTTTTTTTTCTTCTGTTTCCTAGCATCATCTGACCATTCTTACGGGCATCTTTCTGAAGATTTTAGTGGATGCTGGTGTGATATATCCCAGAAACACTAAGAAATAAAAAACAGTATGCTATTCATTTCCAATGTATGATCTGACATTTAGTTGATTTCTCTTTTATTTTGGTCATTATATTTCAGACGATGCAATATTTATGGCCTTTTTTTTTAAAAAAAATTTTGGACTAGATTTTCCATGGAATGAAATAAACACCAGTAGTAACAACAACACTTGTTCTTGTTCTTCGTGTTATTCTATCTGTTATCTAACTACTTCCCTTCACTCTAAATTTCTACCATTGAAAACTATGATCTCATCCCACCCATACAAATTCCAGATATCATGGGTTCTGCTTGTGATTGGCAACAGATGGCTGATGAAATAACTGTTCTTTGTACTTCCATAATTTTGCTTACATCACTTAATTGTTCTAGGTTTTTGCAATATCAGGTTTCACCTTGAAGGAAACATCCAAGAAGTTTCCATTATATATAAGAGAGAACTCACATGCTGATATCAGTTATTCTTTACCTCCATTTATGAAACTATCAGCCAGGATCTTCATTATACTTTCCTGCTTTACTGGCAGTTGACTTTAGTGATGGCTAGATACACTTACAATTAACTTAGTATATACAGCATGCTACTTTACTTTGTTCCTTCTACGAGCCTTGGTCCTCAGTTTTCATTAGTTGCTTTCTTCTCGTCACTTGAAATGCAACTTTAAGCCTTTTCTGCAGTCGTTAGAGTGTGATTTTAATTTTTGGAATTATTAATAATTTTTTCCCGGTAATGTTAATGTAGATCAGAAAATGGTATCTGAATGAATTTTACCTTGTTAACTTTTTGGGCTTTCACCATTCATTTTCAGCTGAAACCATTTATCTTATTGGAGGTCATATTGATAATCCATTTGAAGAGTTAAAAACAAGCTCCTCGTGTGTATCAGGGAAAAAAAGTTATACTTCAGACCTTTAATCTGCAAGTTTTGGGTCAGAAGTAGCTTTAGGCTTGTTTCTGTTCTTGTGTTTGCCTGCTAATTGTTTACTCGAATTTGTTGGTAACTCTGTTTTCTGCCGTCAATTAGCCTTTTAAATGTTCCAGGTTTTGCAATCTCCTGTACGATTACGTTTTCTGAAGCTGGGATGAGTGATGTACATGTGATAACCCATTGCAACAGAAGTATGTGGCGAGTTGCAGCTTGTTGAGCAACATCCGTCGCATTCTAGAAAAGGAGTTGTAATTGCTATTGCTCCACTGGCTGGTTTGAATGTAAGTCCACATTCAGATGTTTTTTTTTTTTTTTTTAAATTATGAATCATATTGAAATTGGTTTTATGCAACTTACTGAGTGAGCCATTTGAAGAACCAATTGAGGAAGAATTCAAAAATCAAAATATCTTTTCTTAATGGTAACTGGTTGGTGCTTGATTTTATTCTATTGGATAAATTACTATTTTCCTACTTGAAATTTGGCCCATTTTTTATTTCTCAAACAAAGTGCTTTTTTGACCGATTTGATACTCAATGAATTTATGACTACCAAATTGGTACCCACCATTATGCCAAGCCATTGAATATGCACGTGAAAGCCAAGTGACCCCCTTTTTAAGGTAGTTTCCTTCGTTCAAAAAAATATAAAGTATAAAAAGGCATAAATTACCGTTTTTCTACTTGAAGTTCGGTCCATTGTTTATTTCCCAAACAAAGTTTTTTCTTTCAACCAATTTGGTACCCAAACAATTTATGGGCCACAAAAATGGTGTCCATAGTCAAAATCCTAATACCAAGCTGTTAAATATGCATGTGAAAGCCACATGACCTTATTTTTTTTAGTATAATTTCATCCGTTCATATGTGACTTGACTAAGGTAGCCTTGGTCAGACAATGAACAATGCACGGAATGAGCCAAACGCATGCCTAGACTGGACTACATCCCTTGCACCAGAGGCAGAAGGCAAAGCGGCAGTAGTAGTTCGAGCAAATGGTCACAGCACCGAGTAAATATGGTGTTAGGATTTTGACTGTGGGTACTATCCCATAAATTTTTGGGTACCTAATTGGTTGAAAGAAAAAAGTTTGTTTGAGAAATAAAAAATGGGTTAAACTTCAAGTAGAAAAACGGTAATTTATCCTTTCTAATACTTTATATTTTTTTAGAACGGACGAAACAACCCATGAAAAAAGGGGTCACGTGGCTTTCACGTGCCTATTTAACGGCTTGGTGTGACCTTAGATATTATGTTGGTTGCTTGTAAATTGTTTGGGTACCTAATTGGTCGTAAGAAAAAAGTTTGTTTGAGAAATTAAACAATAGGCTAAACTTCAAGTCGGAAAATAGTAATTTACCATTTTTTATGCTTTATATTTTTTTGAATGGATGAAACTATCCTCAAAAAAGGGGGATCACGTGCATATTTAATGGCTTGGTGTTAGGATTTTGGCGATGGATATTATTTTGGTCGCCTGTAAATTCTTTGGGTATCAAATTGGTCAAAAAAAAAACTTTGTTTGAGAAATAAACGATGAACTAAATTTAGGTAGGAAAACGATCATTTTTCCTATTTTATTTCTGTTTTGTTTTTTTTTAAATTTTTCTGTGATTCAAAACCCAACTTGTGATCAATGTCAGCACATGCACCTGAAGTGGAAATCCTTTATGAGAATTTGTAACTCATGCTGGCTCATAAACTAGCTTGGAAAACTTCCTCTTTTGCCTTCTCAATTGGTTTTTGAACCTTTTTAAAATTGATAAGAATGATCAATTGCAACTTAGTTAATGTGCTTAGAGGTGTTCTTGACACTAAATGGTTTTGTCACTCTTCTCTCTTAACTAATTAATTAATCTGTCTTGGGCTTCTTTTTTTTTTTTTTTTTTTTGTAGTAGTTTACTTTTACTGTGACACTTTCAACTGCTGTTATTTGGCACTTCCTTTAATCAAAGGATAAGGAAAAAAAGAAAAACTTTTACTACTGCACATGCTGAAATGGTTGGATGTTCTTTCTGAGGCTTGTCAGTCACTTTCTAGTGAGAATCTTGAAGTGTGACATGATCTTGCTGTTAATAATGTGAATGACTCTTGATACTGATGATTGACATGGCATAAGATGCTTCTTCCTTGCTCAGATTAAGAGTTTCCAGGAGCCTACATTCTCAGACATTACTTATGTTTTGCATTTTGGTGGAAACAATGGTATACTTAGTTGAGATTCATACATTTCTAACACATACTTTCATGCTGTGAACTTATTGTTCGGTTGATATTGATTGTTATTCACTTATTAAATCATCATCTGGCATGGTTGCATCTTCAGCTTAGAGAATTTGAACCAAGTTTTGATGTCAGTGACACTAGGAGCCTTGGCTCAAAGGATACTGTTCCTGCAGCTAAAGAAAGATGGATACTTGGATTTTCTAATGTTGAATACTGTAATGCTGCTTACTCTGCAATACTTGACGGAACTAGAAATCAAAGGTCTTCCATTGAGAGCTTGGTCGGTAGACTACTGCTGAAGAATTCTTGTGGAAATTTATCAGCTAATTGATGGTATTGTAATTTACATTTCATAGTTTTTCAATGGTCCAGAAATAGCCCCATTTTCTCTGGGATCTTGGATATATATAGATATATTATGTTGCAAAATTTTCACATTGAAAAAACCAGAAATTCCATGGGAGAGCAGCTCTTAGGGCTTTTGTCCTGATAGATTCCGGCATCAAACTTCCATTCATTGGTGCAGTTAGCTGACGATGGAATGATGAATGTACCTATTTTATTTTATTTTCATTTCTTGTTGGTTATTGGCATTAGCAAATTGTCTTTCTAGAGCAAAGCAGCAAGAAATTATGGTTGTGATTGTGACATCCCTTATTTGTTTACTGGCTTTATGGATGGAGAAAGAAAATAAAGAGCATGAGAAATTCTGGAGTGTTGATATCAGGTACAATTAATAATGAATTGAACTTGCTGTTCTCTCTTATTTACTCGTTACTTGTTTTTTTTCTTCTGATTATTACTTTAACAAAAATGCAGAACAGTAAACAATGGCACCTTTTGGCAAAAGGAGACTGTGGGTTCGTAGTCCAATCAACTTTGCATTGAGAAGGCTGAATCATGTCAAAATTAGAGCAACTTTTTCTCTTGTTATCTTTAAAGTCCCTGGCTGGCCATCCAAATAGTATTATTAAGTACTATCTGAATTGCTTTCACCCACATGACTGCGTATGAACCAAAGGTGCGTATTTAAAGCTCAAAAAAGCAGAAAATGTGCAGCCCTTTTGAGTATATAATAATGTTATCTTATTTTATATATTATTAGTAAAAATTTCTGTTGTATGATGAACTACTTTACCTCAAGCAAAAAGCAAGAACTGTCTAAATATTCTATTGCCTGGTAATGCAATCTCCTGAAATTATTAGGGGACCGTCCCCTTTAACCGAACTTCTAAGATTGTTATTAAGGTAATAAGTAATAACTCAACAGGAAGATGCCCATATAGTCATAATTCATGAAAACAGGGTAACCCCAAACAAAAAAAAAAAGACAAAAACAACCTAAGCTTTTTTTGGATCAAACAAAACATCAAAACAAAAAGAAACATATATGTAGTTGACTATGAATTTCATTTATAGAAGTATCCAACAGAGAATAAACATGAAAGTGATATGTTGGCTTTGTTAGCAGAGTTATCCTTAGAGAAAACCTACTTTATCGTATGTAGTCAATGTGGGTGAAAGGAGCATTTTATAGTTAATTATATATGTACAGTGTTTGTAACATTAAGCTCTGTGTCATTCAAACGTTTGCTTTTCTGGCGTTGTAGAATAGTTGGCATCAAATTGTTTGTGTCTTTCTAGGTCTTTTTAGGCCATTAAAGATGGAAGAAGCTTTTTGACTGGAACTCCAAGTATACGTACCCATTTTGATAGAATTATGTATTTGTTGTTTGTATATCCCTAGCTAGTACCTAAAGGGTCTTCTCTCTGTATAATATGGTACCGAACAAGTCACATGGATGCGCAGTTATTACACCACTTCAAGAACAAAGATATTAAGGGCGCCTTATTCTTGGATTTCTGAATAGGGAAAGTTGCTTACTCAGTTTGTCGAAAGAAAATGCCGGGTGGGTGGGGGATGTTTATTATAATGGTTAAAGAGGTAGCAGAGAACCCTTATATTAAATAGGAAAAACATAAAGGAAACTTGTAGAAATTAACGGGAAATGAGAGTGGGATTTTGGAGACATTCCCAAACCAAACTATGATGAGAAGGGCCCTTTGTCATGTTCTTTCAGTCAAGAGATGCTATCATCTTCTAGGGTCCCAAGAAACATTCCTGGGGTTTTTTTGATGCATAACTTGCTGTTTCTCTCAGAGGATAGCGGAAAAGATATGCAAAGATCAAAACAAAAAATGAATTGAAAATGACTTTATGAATTCTCTTGTTTATTTTCATTTTTTCTTTTTTCTTCTGGCAGTTTCATCATTGGGTTAACAAACTTAATTGTTCTTTCTTTAGAATTACTTTTAGTTCAAAGAGACAATAGAATAAAGGTACTTGAGTAAACATTAATTTGTCAGGGGTCTTGTGCAAATAAAAGCCAAAGATGATTGAGGAATGAAAGGGAGATCTCTCGTTTGTTGTGTACAAGAATATTGTTTGCTTTGAGAGTTGATTGCATTTATTGACCACCAAGATAAGGAGGACAATGGACGTTGAACAGCGACTGGTGTTGCTCTCCTTTCCATGCCACGGCACGCTGAGAAAATGAGGCCACTAACCTAAGATGTCATGGGAAAGAAGAAAGCAAAACCGGCCCACAAACTATCCTAAGAAGCTGAGCCAAAACATGAAGAAGAAAGGGTATCCAGTATTATTATATGTTATCAATCTTCTGCAGGACCTTATTTGTGTATTATTTTGCCTGATATCTAATAAAGGAAGCCTAAACGTTTAAGAACATGAAGGAACACGAGTCCTATTAAATCACACAGCCCTACTAAATCCTATAATCGAATCCTGAAAATCTTTAATCAATCTTTGTGTATCTAGATTAGATTTAGGGTAGAAAGAAGAATGATACAAACTATAGATACATATATATATTCCTGTTTGTTCACCTTCTTGCTCATGGGTTGGAACCAGGTAGCATAGATTAATGCTTACCTTTACAGGTGCAGTTTAGTAGTTATGAAGCAGGTTTCATCTAACTTTGACCTGCATTAGATTTCAAACAGAGAAATCTTATGAGTACTTGCATATATCTGAGTAGCCTTTAGTAGCAGTTTGAATCTGGGAGGTTTTTAAGGATCAATCTACAAACTTTCGTGGAACCCATCCTGACATACTGCTAGTAGAGCATTCTTCATAATCATGAACTTGCAATATTTGTAATTTCGAATATAAAAACTTACTGACTGTAATAAACTGTTGTGGTGCTAGCTCAGAATTTACTTGTGTAGCAAAGTCATAATTTTTTCTTTCTTCTACTTTAGATTTGAATAAATTAAGGAATGTTCAAAAGCTTCAACTTTGTAGTACAATATTCCCTGTGTCTCTTCTTGTGTTTTCCGCAGAAGTAGAAAGAGAAGAATGAGAATGTTTTGCAAGGTTCTAAATCCCCATGCATAAAGGGCTTTGAGCTCCATAATAAATAATGCATGTACATGTAAA
The DNA here is from genome assembly GCA_028571225.1 of Parsonsia alboflavescens. Taxonomy (NCBI): domain Eukaryota; kingdom Viridiplantae; phylum Streptophyta; class Magnoliopsida; order Gentianales; family Apocynaceae; genus Parsonsia; species Parsonsia alboflavescens. The sequence continues at coordinate 16,482,702 of JAOXNR010000022.1, forward strand.
AATACTGGTATTACCTACAACTAACTAAATGGGATCCCTTTATTCCTTAGTAGTGTATTCTGTATTTGAGTTTGTGAAGAAAATCGTACACAGTTCCCCATTCTTTGAGACAGACAGTCCCCCCGCCCCACCCCCACCCAGCCCAGTCCTTGCTTCCCTTTAGTTTTCCTCGTAGATTGTGTTACAGTGCATGGAAACAACCCCTAAACCCGGACAAAATCCCAGCCCCTCTTCCTGAGCTCCGTCCTGTTTTGGAGGCAGCCCATGTTTCAACTTGAAGCAAAGTTGGTCAAAAGTTCAACTTTACCCATTCTTGACTGAAAGCAGTAAAATTCCCAACAAGGTTAGCATGGTCTTTTCATTTTTTTGTACAGCATCCACGCAGTGCTCCACTAATTTGGTTCTTATTGCTTTTTGCCTAATTGAGTTCAAGAGCACATCAGCCTTAGTAAAAATGCTTTATGCTCATTGGGGTGGGTAATTTGGATGGGTATAGGTGGATATAAACCATTGTATAATAATATAGTAATTGAACAAATGGAGATTTTGCTGCATATATGTGAGATGAGATGGTATCTAGCTAGGTTGCTACCTTTGTGAATTAAATAGGTATTGTTGCATGAAAGGCAGAGTCCCACTTCGACATCCCAAATCCTGAATTCTGCAGGGTGTGAGAAAGAGAGTAAAGCTGAGTTGCCTTTGATACTGGTGCATTCCTCCTCCTTGTCAGCACATGCATTCCACTTTCTACTACTCAAATCCACTTTGGACCCCAAAATTTTACCTCTCATTCAAGAAAAGAACACTCCCACATCCCATATATGATATATTCCAATCTCCTTCTCTTTCCACACGTTTCAACCACAAAAATCTAGCCTAAGGTTTACAGGTTTTTCATGTAACTCTACTCTACAGCAAACTATAGATCGACACACATATAGTAGGATCTGAGGGAATTGATTAGAGAGCTTACAAACCAAATAATATTACTTAGCTCACTTAGTAGTTTATCTCAACCTGATGGTTCCTAGGATTTCTCTGTTTCCCTGATTGTCTGTTCTGTCTAGAAAAGAAAAAACTTCTCCTGATTCCCAAGTTTCATTCATACAGAAACAGTACAAATTAAGAAAGAGGTATTGTCCTCCCCCTTCTTCTTTCTTTCCAAAATATATACCAAAAATAGTACCTAAGAAACGGAGCTAGGTTTCCTGAATACCTCTTGTAAATCTTACAAGTTCCCTGTTTTGTTATTATTGCTGCTAAAGGAGTTCCTCAGCAATATGAGAGCAGGAGGTTGCACTGTACAGCAAGCTCTTACAGTTGACGCGGCAAACGTTGTAAAGCAAGCGGTAGCGCTTGCCAGACGTCGAGGTCATGCCCAAGTTACACCTCTTCATGTAGCAAACACCATGCTTTCTGCTTCTAATGGCTTGCTGCGAACAGCTTGCCTTCAATCTCATTCTCATCCCCTTCAATGCAAAGCTCTAGAGCTTTGCTTCAATGTTGCCCTCAACCGTCTGCCTGCCTCTTCTTCTAGTCCCATGTTAGGGCATCATTCCCAACAATATCCGAGCATCTCCAATGCACTAGTTGCTGCCTTCAAGAGAGCTCAGGCCCACCAGAGGCGTGGCTCTATAGAGAATCAGCAGCAACCCCTTTTAGCTGTCAAAATAGAGCTGGAGCAGCTCATAATATCTATATTAGATGATCCCAGTGTCAGTAGAGTCATGAGGGAGGCTGGTTTTTCTAGTAGTCAAGTGAAAAACAATGTTGAACAAGCTGTTTCTTTGGAATTATGCTCTCAAGTCCCGTCCACAAGAAACCAGTCTAAAGAAAATAACCAGCTCCTTGTCTTGGCTCAACCTTCTCCAACGGCTGAAAATGCAGAGAAATCAAGCAAGCCTAGCGCAGGTGATCCCGTGAACGTGAAGGATGAGGATGTAATGAGTGTGATCAAGAGTTTAATGAATGGACGAAAAAGAAGTATCGTTGTTGTGGGTGAATGTCTGGCTAACGTAGAAGGGGTAGTCAGAGGAGTAATGGATAAAGTTGACAAAGGAGATGTTCCTGAGGCACTAAAGGAAGTGAAGTTCATAAGCATCCCTCTCTTCTCTTTCGGTCATCGTCACAGGGAAGAAGTTGAACAGAAGATGGGGGAATTAACGTGCCTCGTCAAGAGACTTGTTGGAAAAGGAGTTATTCTATACTTGGGAGATTTAAAGTGGATCACTGATTTCAGGGCAAGTTTAGGGGAGCAAGGGAGAACCTATTATTGTTCTGTGGAACACATGATCACAGAAATTGGGAGGCTGCTGGTGTCGTTGATCGGAGAAAACGGGAGGTGTGGGCTAATGGGAATTGCAACTTTTCAAACATACATGAGGTGCAGAAGTGGCCACCGTTCTCTTGAAACTCTATGGGGCCTCCATCCCATTACACTTCCCGCTGGCGGTTTGAGCTTGAGTCTCAGCACAGAAAGGTAAGTGTTTACAGATATGTAGTATAATTCATTTTTAACTTTTCAATCATTCTTTACTGATTTGAGTCCCAGAAAAGTTGTGGAAAATAATAGTGGCTTCTTTGGTTTTTCAGTTCTTCTGAGTTAAAATGCAAGGTGCTATGAGCTCTCCTTTTCTTTTTCCATAACTTTTACTTTTATCCCCTTCGATTCATGTTGAAAGAAAGTCCTGTAAATAGTTTTGCTTTTTAGCCCTTTTTTGTCTATTTATGCGTAGTTGATTTTTGCACAAGTTTCGAGTTCCTTTGAATTCTCATTTACACCATTTAAAAGGGACACTAATTGAAAAGCTTAATACACCGAATTATTAGTTAAGATGCTTTCTCAACTTCTAATTCATTTTGCATAATCAATCATCAGCGGTGAGTCAAGAAGTAAAACAGCAGCAGGAAATGGATCTAATTATCAGCTTCTGATAGATAGCCCCAGAGGGAATGATGAGGAGATGCAGCTGAAATGCTGTGCTGATTGTTCAGCCAAGTTTGAAACCGAAGCTCGAAGCTTGCAGATTACTGGGATCTCCAACAGTGAATCGACCCTGTCAAGCCTACCTTCCTGGCTCAAGGAGGAGAGCAAAAGACTAAAAGACAATGATCAGGTTATAATTATTATTATTATTATCATCTTTTTTTCACAACATATATATATATAAAGCTATATGTATTCATTACTTTAGGTCCCCAACATGCTATACACGTTCAAAATTAACCTTTTTTCCTTTCAATGATGTCTTCTTTTATATTTTCAGAACTGCATGATGCCAGTAAGAGAACTCTGCAAGAAATGGAACAAAGTTTGTAGTTCCTTCCACAAACAGACTATAACCACCAAGTCACTCGAGAGAAGTTCAACTTTCTCTTCCACAACATCACCTTCGTCATCAATGTCATTCTTTTCCTCATATGATCAACAATTGCATGGCAGCCATTCACCACAGTTTGAACACAAGAACTCATGCTGGGCTCCCCCGACGTCTTACGAGAAAACTTGTGAAACAACTTTCAGACTATACATCAGTAATGAACAGAAGCAAGCAGTTTCAGTTTCACCCCTCAGTACTTCCACCCCAAATTCCGCTTCTTCAAGCGATATCATGGAGACGGAATACAGTCCGAGGTTTAAGGAATTCAGCTGCGAGAATCTGAATATCCTTTGCAATGCTTTGGAGCAGAAGGTTCCATGGCAAAAAGATATCATTCCGGACATTGCTGGAACTATTATACAATGCAGGTCTGGAATGTTAAGAAGGAAAGATAAGCTAAGAAATAATTATAATATTGGGGATGTGAAAGAAGAGACTTGGTTATTCTTCCAAGGTGTGGATGTGCAAGCTAAAGAAAATATTGCAAGGGAATTGGCTAAAGTTGTGTTTGGTTCTTATTCAAACTTTGTTTCAGTGGCTCTGAGCAGCTTCTCATCTACAAGGGCTGATTCAACGGAAGACATGACGACGAAAAACAAGAGATCGAGGGACGAAGAGAGCTGCAGTTACGTTGGAAGACTTGGTCAAGCAATCTCTGAGAATCCTCACCGTGTTTTCTTGGTAGAAGATGTAGAACAAGCAGATTTGTGTTCTCAAGTGGGCATCAAACGGGCGATGCAAAGGGGTAGAATAAACAATTCAAGTGGTGAAGAAGTGTGTCTTGGTGATGCCATTATCATTCTGTCATGTGAGAACTTCAGTTCGAGGTCAAGAGCATGTTCTCCTCCTTTGAAGCAGAAATCATTATCAGATTATCATCAGGAAGAAGACAAAGGAGGAGCAGAAGAAAGCAGCAGCAGCCCATGTATTTCTTTAGATTTAAACATTTCCTTCGATGATATTGATGATGGTGTTGATGATGATGGAGACTATGATGAGTCAATCGATGATGTAGGGATTCTTGAAAATGTCGATAGAAGGATTGTCTTCAAAATGCGGGAATTGTAGGGGAGACCGATCATCCATCCATCCATCCATCAATACTACTGCATGCAGCGTCTAATCAAGAGTTTTTCCTTTTTGTGTTTTCCGATGATTAATTATATTAGTCCACAGGTTTCTTTCTTTCTTTCTTTATGATTTGTATAAACGTAGGTTTTTCTTTTTTTTAGTATTATTGATGAGATAAATTTAGTTTCTTTTTTTTTTTTTTCTTTTTTGTCAAAACCATATGGTTGATGAATATTTTCTCCAAGAAAGTTTTTCCATAATAAGAAGCTCAAAAAGATTTTTTGTTTTGTGAACAAGCTATAAGTGAATTTATTAAAAGGCCTAAAGTAGGTGCCGGATCTTCTAAGTATATACTTAGGTGTCTTTAATCATTTTTATCAAATCCTGAAAAATTTAAACTACATGCAAATCATGTATTAGAAGATAAGAAAGTATAGAAGAGGCATTACATAAGGATGGAAATGTATGATTATGATTAAGGCTGAAGTAAATCATAAACTTTCCTTGCAACTTACCAGAGTCTCTTAATTAAGTCCTTTTTTTTTTCTTTTCATTAAATTTCCAAAAGTCTTCAAAATTGGTCGTCACGCCATGGTATCTTTATAAAGCAATATATGAAATGGAACAGCTCAATTTGAATCAGAAAAGAACTAAAGACACTTCAAAAAAAAACCAAAAAAGTGAAAACGAAACTGTACGGTTAGAATTCTTAGAGACAAACTTGGTTAAGAATTCTCTATAAGACCAAACAAATTAAAGAAGAAAACACATGAGATCGAAGAGATATATAGTGAGTCTGCAGTTTCTTTTTCTTCTTGTTTAAGAAAACTTTACAAATCAATAAAATCATGTGTGTCGACACGGAGCATATAAACACCGAGTCATTAGAAAGAAAAAAAGCGAAACTTTATTGATTGCCCATCTCTCCCCCCCTTTAACACCCTTATAATGATGATCTCAACAATCATGATTTCTTTGATCATTGCCAACGAACAATCTGGAATTTTTTTTCTTTCTATATATATATATATATATAAATTTGTTAAAAAATATATGTATATTGTCGGTTGATCTAGCAAAACCATGTTGCTGAGGAAAATTGACTTCAGATTAATCTTTTTCCTGATTGCGAGAAAGTGGCCACTTGGCTAGCTAGCATGGAAATCTCTCCGATGGACATGATGGAACAACAACTTTGCAAAATAGTGGTAAAATAGTCTTGTCTATGTATGAAAAGTTTTGACATTGGGTTGTCAGGCGAAGTTCTTAACAATTTAATTTTGGATTTTTTAGTTGATTTAGTCCCTCATATATGTTTAGACCATACTATAATTTGATTCCAAATGTTTTATTTTTTTAAGCCATTATAGTCTTTGATCATGTTATGGTCATCCGTTTCATGGTCATCCGTTTCGATGCAAACTAGCCTTTTTCAACAAGTTATGGGGCAGAATTGGTTGAATTACCAATTTTATAAGGTAAAATGTCAATTGTAGCTTTTAAATTTGAATTGTGACTGAATTTAGATTCTAAGTAATTTGGATTTGGAAATATTAGATTAATTCGGCTTGTCCATTAATCCCATGATTCCTGATTTTTACATTTTTCTTTTTCTTCTTTTCTTAATATTAAGGTAGGATTGTGGGTGGAAAAGTAAGAATTGAAATTTTTACCCTTTTAAAATGGTAGCATCTCGATCACATGACTAGTTTCGCCCCGTGTCTTGCCAGAGAATATGACAGTTTAGAATAAAACGATTGATCATAATATAATCAGGAATCATAATGGATAAACTATATATATATATATCGAACTATAATTGTGCCTAAACATGAAGGATCATATCAGCAAAAATCCTTTTAAATTTTCACCCAAAATCAGTTGTCTGGCCATATTGTAGTTATAACTTGAGTGTCAAATTATGTTACAAAAAGTAATTAAATTGAATGACTCGTGAGTGGTTAAGTTTTTCAACTCCTATAAATTGCATGATGAAATAAGAAAAACCAAAAAGAGTTAAAATTTATTGTTTAGTGTATGATTCAAAATCAAAGGTGGGTTTTTTGTTAGCTTTTTCTTTCTTTTGGAAAGAGAGAGGGCTATGGCTGGGAGAGGGAGAGAGGCGTATATGATGTGATATAAGTATCTTTTTAATTAGTTGATATATCAAAGTGATAGTTGCATGTATGCGTATTATAAATATGTATATATAGAGGAATATAAATCAAGGAGAAGAAGTACATGATTTAGGTTGTCCAAAGTGGGGTTTCGGAGCTAAAATATCACAAACAAAGGAATAATTGTTGCATTATGGAACTGTATTATATATAAAAAGGATTAATATTGTCGGGAAGGCAGAAAAGTGAGAGATTAAGGGATGATCCATAACGTAAGGGTTGTGCAAAGGAGAGGCAACTTTTTCTGCTTTAGAAGGAAGAAAAAAAAAAAAAAAGCAAATCTTCCCTAAGAAATATCAAAAGAGCACTACTTTTAATGCTTTGTGATGCATTTTGTAAAAGAATAACTTTTCTCCTTTGATTTGCGAAACCCAACATTCTTATCTCCATAAAGCACCATAAACAGCCCCCCCCCCCCCCCCCTTTTTTTTTAAAAAGAATATTAAACTTAATTATACTAGCTAGAAAATTAATATTGTATATGGTATACATTATATAATTAAGCTACTTCAGTTCAAAAAAAAAAAAAGAAATGAAAGAAACCCTAGATAAGAATCTTCCTTTTGATATTTTGAACCTTAATAAAGATGTTTTCACTTTAGCATCGCCAAAAGACTATTATCTCCCATGACTTTTTTAAAAATTAAATTATTAATTAAAACACTGCTGCTGTTCTTCTTTCTTTCATGACTACTTTGGCATAAGTAGAGAATTTGTCGTTTGTGTCTTTGCAAAAAAAGGCCATTATAGTGAGTTTCGGGAATTAGTGCTGATTGAAAAAGGAGAAAGAAGGGTTTCCCATTTGTTCTTCTTTCATCCCTTTCCTTTTCTTTTCTTTTTTCACTTTCTGATTCGGCCACATTCTTTTTGAATCAAAGCCACCTTCAATTCACTAACAACAAGTGTTAAATCCACTCACCTTTTTCTCTCATCATCTATTATATATATTCTAGGTTTTTATTTGTTTAAACTTTTAAAACAAATGAAAATTT
>JAOXNR010000022.1:16492794-16504309 GCA_028571225.1 Parsonsia alboflavescens
TATTGATTCTTTATATTTGTGGAGAGGAAGTCTCTCCTTGCATCACTTGATCGATCTCATGTTAGTTGGAAATGAATATTCCTTATTTGTGCCCATCATTTCATATATATATATATATATACATATCAAATTTTTTTTATATAACAACTCTTTCCTTTGGATGGATATTGGAGATGGATCAAAATGGAAAACCTTGCCCTCATATGTTGAGATCTAATTAGAAGTGGAGACGTGAACAAAACGTAGCTAGGGAGCCGGTTTACACAAAGAAATTCTCATGATTCCTTTTTCCTTATTTCACTTTCTCTTAATTCGAAGATAATCCAATATAGTTTAAAATAAATAAAAGGCGAGAATTACTTAACTCGAAAAGATTTCGAAAGTTAGGCCCTCTGATAATAACCCTCCCCCAAGCAAAGAGTGGCAAATATTCCCATTTAAAAAATTCAAAAACAATTTTAGTAAAACAATTTCACTTTTTAAATTTTCCAATTTGTAGTTAAAATTCAACCACGTACTTGAGGGACTATGAGTTGAAAATATTCTCTTTATTTTATATTGTGGCTCACTACTTCATAGTCCCTAATTCTAGATGAATTACATTATCTACATGTTTTAATAGCTTTGGATTCGCCTGCTGACGCTGAAAATATTCGTTCCTAGCTAGCTACTAATTAAAGAACAAGGGTAGTATTTCTTTCTTTCTTGATATCATGAGAAAATAGTATTTTAAAGTAAGTACTGATATTTATTCTCTAGCAATTATGGTTGATCAATGATCCTATTGCAGTGATCATCCCTTCCTTCTTCTAATTTTCAATGGGATTTTGTTTTTTTTTTTTACCAAAGACATGTGATTCCTTGGATATTGATAACAACTTTGTTTTATAATTTTTTTTTATTAAAGATTAAAATAAAATAAAATATTGACCGTTAATTTGATCGATAAAATAGAAAAAATAGATCGGGAAAGAAAAGGAGTAGTCATATCGATCATTCTGCTCCAAGATGCAGGAAACAGAAGTTAATGTTGGACATGACCCTGTGAATTAAAAAGGCTTTGTAGAAATTAAAAAATCCCCTCAAAAGAAGGGATCTTTTATATCAGTATATGGGGGGAAAGGAAAATATTTATCCACCAATATCATGCATGCCCAAGCAGCTGTTCATGATCCTGCAGGAAGAAGAGAAAAAAAAAACCCTTTTGTATATCTCTCTTTCCCTCTCTATATATAATGCAGAAAGTGGACAGCCCTTTTAACACAAAAGCTAATCACTTTTTTCACTCCTCGTGGATGATATAAATCTGCCTTTTTTTTCCCCATCGAGAGTACTTCGCTGTGTGCACCTTTTTCGCACCTTTGGAAGCTCACCTTTTTCCATTATTGATCTTATTATATGTATATTTTGCATACCACATGACTATCACCTAGCTACCATTATATATACACTGGAAAGACTTCGAAAATTCCTCTTCATTAGCCTCTATATATTTATATGGTAAATAAATATGCCTCAAGTCATTTCCACACCTTGTTTCACTTTGTCCAAAAAGAAAAAAGATGATACCTAATATGAAAACGCGTAATCCCCTTTTTCTTCGAAGAAGAAGATTGCTTTAACTATTGTAATTATTATCAAGTTATGCTGAGAAAAATAATAATCTGACAATATATTTTGTACTGTAGGAAGTAAATGAGACGATGCGATATGATTCATCAACGATTCAAATTTAATTCCTTTTGAAACTTGAATTCGAGTTGATTTTATCAAAACTGAGACTAGTTATTAGATGAGTCAAGTCTAATCCCATAGATAATCTGTAGAGAAAAACAGTTTCCTTTTCATTCAATGAATATTTTTTCTGTACTTTTACAATACTCAATCCTATCATCTATATAGGATACCTTACAGCTCCAACTCTAATTAGGAGACATACAATAGGAAAGATTCTATACCAGGAAATATTTTATACAATAAAACTTCCTAACAAATATGCTAAAATAGCTCACGACCACACTCCTCCTCAACTGGGTGCAAATATGTCTTTGATACCCAACTTGATAAGTCAGCAATAAAAATCTCTACTTGACACAGCCTTTATCAATATATCAGCTAACTGGTGTTCAGACTTGACAAATGATAACTAGATCACTTTTCCATCCAAATTCTCTTTAATGAAGTGTCTGTCAATCTCCAAATGTTTGGTTCTATCATGCTGAACTGGATTATGAGCAATGTCTATGGCTGCTTTGTTATCATAAAACAATTTGATTTCCAAACTTGGTGGACACCCGAGCTCGATTAGCAGCTTCTGAAGCCATAAAAGTTCGCATAACCCTTGTGCTACACCTATGAATTTAGCTTTTGCACTAGACAGAGCTACAACCTTTTGTTTCTTACTTCTCCATGTAACAAGGTTGAATCCCACAAATGTAAGATACCCTGATGTAGACCTCATGTCTGTTACACTTCCAGCCCAATCTGTATCTGTGTAACCCTCTACTTCAAGGTGGCCATTCTTTGCAAATAGAAACCCCTTTCCTGGGGCTGACTTCAACTATCTAATGATGTGCAACGCAGCACTCATATGATCCTCACTAGGTGCATGCATGAACTGACTCACCACACTTACTGCATGAGCAATATCAGGATATGTATGTGATAAATAAATCAATCGGCCTAATAGCCTTTGGTATTTCTCTTTATTAGTAGGTGTTTGATCAAGGTACTCTCCAAGCTTACGATTGTGCACCATAGGAGTGTCTGCATTCTTGCAATCTAGCATTCCCACTTTGGTTAAAAGATCAAGAACATACTTTCGCTGAGACAAGTAAATCCCTTCCTTCGACCTAGCGACCTCGATTCCTAGGAAATATTTCAGACCTCCCAAATTCTTCATCTCAAATTCCCAGGATAATGATTCCTACAGTCTTATAATCTCTACACTATCATTGCCTGTAATAATCATGTTGTCTACATATATGACAAGAGCTATCATTCTTCCTTGAGCACCTTTTAAGAACAAAGTATGATCTGAATTACTTTGGGAGTATCCATACCTTCTCATAGCTGAGCTAAAGTGACCAAACCATGCACGAGGGGATTGCTTCAACCCATACAATGATCTTTCCATCTTACACACCCTGTTCGGCTGATCTATGCATCTGTATCCAGGTGGAAGCTCCATATAGATCTCCTCCTCTAAATCTCCATGAAGAAATGCATTTTTCATATCAAATTGATGTAAAGGCCAATCCAAGTTTGCAGCCAAAGATAACAACACTCTTATAGTGTCTAACTTCGCAACTAGAGAGAATGTTTCCTGATAATCCACCCCATAAGTTTGTGTATACCATTTAGCTATCAGTCGGGCTTTACACCTCTCAATAGTGCTGCCTGCCTTATGTTTGACTGTAAACATCCAACTGCATCCAATTGGCCTTTTTTCCTTTGGTAGTTCCACAAGTTTTTGAGTTCGAATTTTCTCCAATGCCTCCATCTCTAGCTCCATGGCTTGAAGCCATTTCAGATGCTTCATGGCTTTTTCAACCCTGTTTGGAACTTGAACTGTGGAAACCATGGACACAAAGGCTTGTAGTGGTGTGGACAACCTTTTGGTAGACACATAGTCTGCAATAGGATATCGAGACCAACGGTCCTCTACATCTGGAGAATATTGATTTGGTGGTTTACCCCTATTATGCCTGTCAGGTAGCTTATAACTAGTAAGCGCATCAATATCTTCAAAAGAATCAAGTACGGTAGAAGTACTTACCTCAAGCACATTCTCAGGAGCTTGGAGTGGTACTAAAGAGGGCGAAGACAAGGAGGGCTTTTGTAGCTGTGCATTGTTGACACCTATTTGGACCTATGCAATAATTCAGTGCTTATCTCACGACCATGAGGCAATACCTCAAAATCTTTAGCCTCAGAATCACTCTGTTCGCACCCATCCGTCGCTCCTGCAGTCCCAACATCCTACCAATGCCTAGTTCTACATCTAGTCTCCAATTGAACATGACATTGGGGGGAAGGAAAATAGGACTCCATCTCGGTAAATGTCACGTCCGTGGTGACATACATGAGCTTCCTGGCAAGATCATAGCACTGATACCTTTTCTGAGAAGGTCCATAAGCAAGAAGGACACACTTGACTGCACAAGGGTCAAGTTTGGTTCGCTGATTTTTGGGAAGATGAACATAAGTGACACACCTAACAACTTTGGAGGCAATGTAAGAACCGAAGGAAGAGACACATGGCGGCAAGTGCTTGCATTGGCTGAGATAACTCAAGATGCTGGAAGGCATGCGATTCAACAAATAAGCAGTTGTGATTACGGTAGAATCCCAAAAACGATAAGGAACATGGCCACCCTCCAATAGTGCTCTAGTGGTTTCAAGAAGATGATGATTCTTGCGCTCAACAACACCATTTTGCTGAGGAGTTTGAGGGCAAGAAGTTTCATGTAACAAACTATGTTCCTGAAAATAAGCTGCAAGAGGTTTACTTAAGTATTCACCACCATTATCAGATAGGAGAACCTGAAGTTTGGCCCTAAACTGAGTCTGAATCATACGGTGGAAAGATTGAAAGAAAGCATCAGCCTCATTCTTATGTTTCATCAAATATAGCCAATTCATATGTTTGCAATCGTCAACAAAGATGATAAACCATCGAAACCCAGATACAGTAGTAATAGGAGATGCGCCCCATACATCAAAATGAATTAAAGAAAAAGGAGTAGAACTGATATTCAAATTGGGAGGAAAACTGTTGCGATGGCTCTTTCCAAAATACATGTATCACAGTGAAAACTAGAGTTTGATAAACTATGAAATAACTTGGGGAACAAACGTCGTAAATACCCAAAGGATGGGTGACCTAAACGACGGTGTCATAACCAAAGTTCCTTCTCTTGAGCTAACTGTCCACAAGAATGATAGGTCTGTCTAGTAGTAATTTCATCCACGAAGTACAGCTCCTTTCTTTTAGGACCACACCCAATAATCTCCTTTGTGAGAATGTCCTGAAATAGGCAAAAATCAGGATACATAAGCACAACACAGTTTAACTCACTAATAAGTTGTCCAACCGATAACAAACGGTTAGACAATGTAGGAACGAGTAAGGTATGAGTCAGAGAGAGAGAAGGCGTGACAAACACACACACCCAGTAGCCATCACAGGAAAGCTATGCCCATTGGCATTGTAAATATGATCTCGACATGGTGTAGTAGATGTAAGAATGTTACTATAATCCGGAGTCATATGTTCAGTAGCACCATAATCAATTATCCACCCATGATGACCATCGCCATGTCCATTAGCAAAGACAAACCCACAATTACCTTCAAGAGATTCGACATTGGCAGATTCGGTCTCCATGGGAATTAATGACAAGCCGCTAGTCACTAAGGAAGCTTGCCCTCCATTTTGCCATTTCTATGAGCCTTGTTTCATCTTCTTGGTTTGAAAATCATCCCACTGGTCCGGATAACCATGCAGTTTTAAGCAAGATTCTGCTATATGTTTAGGATTCCCACAGTGAGAGCACCCCTCTTATTGAATTGGCACACCAGGTCTAGGGCAAGCGCTTGGAGCAGAAGGCACTAACCGGAGGTGAGGATCACCCTAGCCCCGCTGCGACACCATGGCTGAACTGGAGGTGACTTTGACGGGAGTGGAGAGCATGACAGATTGAGGCAGATCTTCTTGCCTGACCCGTGCATGAGCTTGCTCAATAGTGGGGAATGGATCCATCTTCAAAACATCTGCACGAACCTTATCCAGGCGATCATCGAGATCGTCCAAAAAGGTATAAACTCGATCTTCATGGACAATGGCATTGTACCTCAGAATGTCGGTTGGAAATTGCATAGGATTATTATATCGAAAATCAATCTCATGCCAAAACCCTTGAAGATAGCTGTAATATTTCTTGATGGGTCCACCGCCTTGCTTCAATCAAGAAACCTGCCTCTTAAGATCATAGGAAGATCGTTGTAATATTTCTCAATGGGTCCACCGCCTTGCTTCAATCAAGAAACCTGCCTCTTAAGATCATAGGAAGATCGTTGTAATATTTCTCAATGGGTCCACCGCCTTGCTTCAATCAAGAAACCTGCCTCTTAAGATCATAGATTTGGGAGGTGTCGGATCCATCAAAAAAGGCCATTGCCATGAGATCAGGTCCACAAAATCATGCCGAAACCTAGGCTCTGACACCATGTTAAAATCTAGGTTTGAGCCTAACTCAACCCTAAAAGATAGCTCAAGCGGGGAGGATTGTCCAAGTCCATATATACTACAATATGCCTTCACACATACCCGATGTGGGATTCTCAACACACCCCCTCAAGCCTAGGACTGTCTGGAGAGTGATATTCAACATAAGAGCCCAACATCGACAAACAATCACACAAACACGAGCTTTGACTTAGATACCATGTAGAGAAAAAGAGTCTCCTTTTCATTCAATGAATATATATATATATTTTTTTGTACTTTTACAATACTCAACCCTATCATATATATATATATAGGACACCTTACAACTCCAACTCTAAATACGAGACATACAATAGAAAAGATTCTATACTAGGAAATATTTTATACAATAAAACTTCCTCACAAATTGGCTAAAATAGCTCACGACCACATAATCAACTCATCAAAATATATAAATCAATATATATTTATAGTAAGTATATAATATAAACTCAGTTAAAATTTTTTTTATATATATAGTTCATCTATATTATTTTTTCTCAATATATATGTGACATGTTGAAATGTATTATTTAAATTAAAAATATAGTAATATAGTTTACTTGAAGAGGTCGGTTGTATTTTCAATTTAGTAAGTGTCAAGTTATACCGAACTGTAAGTGAATTTGAACATAGTTTATTATTGTCTTTTATTTCTTTTTATTTTTATTTTTAATGTAATTAAAACAACCACAAATTAGGTCTAATCTCAAGTCAAAACTCGAGCTCAAACAAGAGTACGTATTAAACTAAACTTGAGCTTTTTTACCATATTTGCTCAAGCTCAAGCTCTTCTCATTTAATATTTTGAGCTGAGTTCAAATTGCGCGATTTAGGTTTTCCAAGCTCAAGCTACACTCGAGCCTAGAAATGTTTGGTGATGAGTCAAGTTTGAACCTAGTAGATTTGGTTCGACTTGCATCATTTACATGTGATAACCTAGTCCAAGATGGTGGGCGTGATTTTTAAGTCCAAATTAACAAGGTCATTTTTGGATCCAATTGGTTTGAGTCTTATGTGGACCACTAATTATTTGAGATCCTTAATGATATATATAGGTAATTATAATCTTTAGGGTTTGAAATATCAGTTTTGTTTTATTTGTGGAAAAATACAGAGACAACTCCAAACTGAATCCTAAGAGACAATGTTTTAAATATGTCAGAATTGCACCGCACAGGTAAATTGTTTATCAATAATTATAGTAAATATTGGATCTTGATCTTCTTTTTCTAACTGGGGGTTTAATTCTTATTTGGTTGAGATTTAGATGGATTTTGGGATTGACTTGGCTAAGCTTCAAATTTGAGAATTGACAAGGTTAGTATTAGGTTACTCGTCTTTCTGAAATAAATACTTATATTATATAAAATTTCACAAACACATGATTTGATTTTGATCCTTATATAATTGTTTTTATTAAATAGTTCATTTTTGAATATTTCAAATATTTATCAATTTTTCTAAAGGATTTCAGAGGAACCTGTACACAAAATATTTCATTTGAAAGAATATATTTTAGTCTAAGGCTTGAGTTACATGTCAGTTTGTTGGAGGAACATGTTCCGTTTATTTTGTCCGAACCCATCGATCATGGTCAAAAAGCTCATAATTTTCTATCTATTTGTTCTTCCTAATGGGATAAGCAGCTATTGTTGAATTCAATTATCAACCAATAAGTCTATATTTTTGCTTGAGCCAAAATCTAAGATATTTTGATTTGTGAAAGTTTTCCGATTCTGATAATTGTTCATTATTCTAATTTATAATTTTGAATGTTTTCTCATTTGGATAATTGTTCATTATTTTTTATTTATTATATTATAAAAATGTTTTGCTCAGATTATTTTTTAAATGTGTTTTAAAAAAGAGTGTACCTAACATTCATTGGGCTTTTAGCTCATGTTTTCGCTATTTTAAAATTTTTTAGTGCAGATTTTTCAGGAATCTTCAGGGACGAGTGTTTCGAAGTGTAGATGTGGATTTCGTTAAGGATGTCGTGATATTTGTTAAGATAGGATTTGGAATTTGTTATTGAGGTATTTGTAATCTTGATTTATCGTCTTCAACGAAATATTTTATTTGTGAATGATGATATTTTTTTATTAAATTATTTGGTTTGAATTATTTAGTCATTTTGATTTGAATATTTTGTATTAGAGGTTTAGAGTGTGAGGGTAATCACAGAAGTTATGCCGTGTTACGCTTTCAGGTTTGAATTTCGGACTGCAGGGCTGACCTGGGTGTGACACGTGACAATACACCCTATGTATATCGATTTGTTTTCTATATGAATTTCCCATTTTTTGATGTCAAAAAACTTTGTCGAAGATATTACTATTAGAAAAGGGAAAATGGTCCTTTAGTCCCTTAACATTTTTGTTTAGGTCATAATGGTCCCTTTTCATTGTTTTCAACTTTTTAAATCCTATAACAATTTATGGATAGCCATTTTAATCCTTTTTCTATGGAAAGCTCAATTTTCAAGTTAGTCAACTTTAAATTCCATCCTTGGACCAACCCATTAAGGGCTTATGTGGTATTTTACAGTTGGTGGAGGACCGAGCCTGAGTCGGCGAACAGCACTCCGGCCTTCAGAAGACCGTGTCCCTCACTTGCGCAGTACTCACCAGTACACTGACTCCCAATGGCCTTCGAATGTCACTGGAACTGAAGTCTACAGCCTCAGCTCTTCAAGAAATCAAACTCCAAGTGAGTCTAACTTCAACCACACTGATTTGCATTTATAAGTCATAAAAGGTGCTGCAACCCCAAAAAATTTCGTGGGAGGTGATTCAAGGGAACACTTGGACCGGCGGCAAACTAGGATAACAATTATTGGGACATCTGCAGTTTGTTTGATGTTAAAATCATGAAAAATTCAAGACTTTGAATGATTATTAAGCATAGGAGTTGATGATGATGATCTTTTTAATCAATTTACAGGTGATAAATATCTTTACCTTAAAAAAAATAATAATATAGAAAAATATGAAATATTATCACTTGTTCTATCATAAAAGATGTTGATTTTTCCTTGCAAAATAAAGTTCTTTATGTTGCCTTTCTGTTTGAAACATTTTTTTTTATTAAACTATCTAATAATCCTATAAGGTGTTTTTTCGACTATAACAGTTCTATAAATTTTTTTCCACAACCATAACAGCCTTATATGATTTTAAATATAACTGCAATAATCCAAATCATTCAACTCAAATCATTTTCAGGGCAGAGTAGCTCATGTGCCAATTACATGACCAATCAACAAGCATATAAACATCTTTTTAATGTTCCCACCTGAACCTAATAACATTGAGCAATAATTTTTTTTTTTCGTTTTTTTTGTGATCTTGGATCCTTAAAACACTTTCGGCGGGGATGACGATGATTTTGGTTCTGTGCGGCAAACCTCGTGGCACCACCGCGGCTAAGTTCCGACGGGGAGGGAGATGAGTCAGCCATCTTCTCTATGGAAACATATTTCTAAAGACATTTTGAATAAAAATCTGCAAATGAGTCCTGAATATTCCACAGTTCTCACAAGCAGGGATCCCAGTAGTCGCCACTATTTGTTTGTTGCCCAAGCTGAAATAAAAGAGCAGAGAAAACACAGAAATAAGCACGGATGGCAGATCCTTAAAAGAAAATAACCCAAAACAGGAATACTTTACAAGTGAAGAGAAAACAAGAAAGTGGGAATTTCTTTATCTTCAGATTTCTCACACTCACGGCAAGATAGACAAAAACCAGAAGCCAAAAGAATAATTTTACCCGAAATAGAGATGCACCTATGCTGTTGTAGAGAGAGAAAATAGAATTCAACAATCAAGTAAATTCACAATTCCCACAAAGTACATAGAATTATATTGCCGGCGGTGCGGGCTGACTCATCTCTCTCCCCATCGGAACTTAGCCTCGATGGTGCGATGAGGTTTGCCGTCCAGAACCAAAATCATCCCCGCCGTTGGTGTTTTAAGGATCCAAAATTCGAAAAAAATTATTGCTCAATGTTAATGGGTTCAGGAGGAAACATTAAAAGGACATTTATATCGGTGTTGATTGGTCAAGTGATTGGCACATGACCTGCTCCGAAATGAAAATGATCTAAATTGAATAGTTTAGACTATTGTGATTATGCGTAAAATTATAAAAGACTATTATAAATGAAAAAAAAATTTAAAGAATTATTATATAATATATCTCAAACATACAGGACAATATAGTCTAACTGCCCTTTTTTTATTTCGATGGGAAGCCATTCCATGAGTATAAGACCTTTGGTAGGAAATATTTGAGCTTTGTTGGAAGAGAAGGACATGAAGAAAAAGATAAATGAAAGTCCTTGGCTTATTTATGTTGGGTTCCTTCTACTTCAGAACACCATTGAAGATGGAGAGGAACAGATAGAAGACCATAAATATATATATATACTGTTTTGCCGAAGCACGCCTTAATGCGCGCTCCAACCATTACCGTAATGGAATTTTTACTACAGTGCTCATGCAGCCAACCAAGCAAAGCAAAAATTCAGTTACGGTAATGGTTGGAGAGCGCATTAAGGCGCGCTCCGGAGCGCATCTTAGCAAATCCATATATATATTGGTTAAACAGTAAAATACCACATATATCCTTAGTAGGTTAGTCAAAAGGTTAGAATTTAAAGTTGATTTGCCTAAAAATTAAAATTTTTGTCAAAAAGGATCAAAATGACAAAACGTAAATTGTTAGAAAACCTGAAAGTTGAAAACAATCAAAAGAGACCATTATGACCTAAACAAAAATGTTAAGGAACTAAAATGATCATTTTCCCATCAGAAAACTTAGAATATTATTTGAAAATTTTGTATTATCATGCACTTTTTATCTTTATTTTGAAATAAATTCATAATAAATTTTATTAGCTACTAAACTTGCATATTCTTTTTTCAATTTGACCACTTAGTTCACAAACACCCCATCAATTAATTTGATCACTGAACTCATAATTCGATTAATGTTAGTCACTCAAGGGCTGTTTTCATTTTTACCCAAATTAAAACAGTAATTTCTTATTTATTCAATTCTTCACAACATTTCATTCTATACCCATTTTGACTTTTAATTAAAATAAAAATTAAAACATAACATTTATTCTACTTTAACATGCATTTACTATCTTACCCCTCTTCGCATTCAACATGCCCAACCGAACCCAACTACCTGTAAAATGAATTGAAGAAACTACAACTAACATCATTCGTTTGA
>JAOXNR010000022.1:16504409-16521021 GCA_028571225.1 Parsonsia alboflavescens
CAATCATGGTCATTAGTCACTAGCTTGAATCTCTTATTGAAGTCTTGGGCAAAATTTCAGATTATGAGTGACCTTGGATTTGGATAGATGGATGTCGAAATTCCAGCCATAATTCAAGTGAATCACATCAGTGGCAGTCCTGACGGCATCTCCTATGGCATAACATCGGCAAATTCCCACAACAAAGGAATAATCTCCTCGAGAAACTCAAAATGATCTTCATTTTGCTCCATAACCACCAAGGTAAAAATCTCCGTCACCTTGATCGCCTCCTCTCGGAAATCAGCCCTAGGCAACAGAGCCTTTACCGTCTCCTTCCTCAAATCTGAAGGACCCAACATAATGTTTTGATCGTCCTTGCTGAAGGTGTAAGTATTCCGGAACCAGTCATGCTTCGGTCATCGATCATACTGCCATTGCCTCCCTAGCAAAATGTGACAAGCATCCATGGGAACCACGTCATACCATACCTCATTAGTGTACCTCTTCCCAATTGAGAACTGTACCAGGCACCGCTTGTTGACCTTAACTTCATTGCCCTTCTTTAGCCACGATAATTTGTAGGGCTACAGATGCTCCACTGTCTCTAATCCTAATTTCTCGACCATTGTTGTCAAGACCACGTTCTTGCAATTGCCTCCATCAATAATCATGTTACACACCTCTCCCCTAGCAGTGCACCGAGTATGGAAGATGTTATGTGGCAGCCAAGACTCATCTTCCGTCGCCACACTTAGCAATCATCAAATCATTAGGGATTCTCCTGAAGCTGCATATACGACCACTCCTCGTTTTGCACGTCCTCTTCATCCTCGTCAAAACTCAGCTCTAGCAACTAGTTGCTGAGAGTCACGAACTGCCTATTTGGGAAGTCTGCGACAAAGTGCCCAAAACCCTGGCACTTAAAACACCGCTTGGCCACCGCCCTCGTGGCCGCGTCTTTGCTGGTTTGGCCCTGCGAACTGTCCTTGGTCACCTCCTTGCCCTTTTCACTCTTATTCACAACTACCGCCCCTGAAGATGATGATTGCCCCTTAGGTTTGTTCTGGAATCGACTCAGAACCCTAGAGCCCGAATTGCTGCCCTTCCGCCTAAGCTGCCCTACTACCTTCAAGGCCAATCTGCAAACATCCTCATACGTCCAAAATTGTTGTAGTTGAACCACATCAGGAATCTCAAATTTCAGCCTTGATAAAAATCGCTTCACCATCTGCTTGTCTTCTTTGGCTACGTCGCACCACATGAGTAGCCAATCAAACTCTACGATGTATTGCTCCACTGATAACTCCCGCTGCCGAATGGAATGATAATCAATAAATACCTCTTGCCGATAGTGTACCGGCAAGAACTTTTTTCAAAGCAGTTTCTTCATCTTTTCCCAAGTCGAAATTTTTGATTTTCCCTCTCTGGTGCGTTGCTTCTTAAAGTGCTCCCACCAAATCGAAGCATGTTTCCACAATTTAATCACCACGATCTTAACCTTTTGTTCTTCTGTCAAATCTCGAAGATCGAAAATCCTCTCCACCTTATGTAACCAATCTAAAAATTCATCAGGATGTACCCTACCTTCAAAATCGAAAATCTCGATTTTCATGTCGAAATTCTAGAAAGAAGACAGTTGTCGGCCATGTAGTTCCGATCGGTTTTGTAGCCCTCAGTTCAACGCCGCAAACGGATTGTCATTTTCCTCCTCATCGTCGGATTCAATCTCTGATTCCACACCCTCCTCGGAATGAACATCCAACCGCGCCTCCTCCAGTTGCCGCTCCAAGTCTTGGATTTGCCTTCTCTGTTCCACAATTTCTTTCTCGACTTCCTGTAGGTCTCGTTGACAAGGCGATTCGTCTTCCTCAGGAACAACTCCACGTCCCTTTTCAGCCCGACGCTGTCTACGACCTCCACAAATCTGCTCACCCATTGATTTCAGCAACCTGAGGCTCTGATACCAACTAATGCAAGAACAATGTCCAAAAGTATGGCTAAACAGAAGAAAACCTGGAAAATTCTTCAAAAACACACAAGTTTTCGGGAAAACTACTAAAGTCGAAAATTTTAATTAATCAAAAGTTATCGAAAACAATGAGAAACGAAATATTTAAAGCCAAAAACAAACCCTAAACCTAATCGGAATCGAAAAGTAAAGAAATTGAAAAAATACCCCTAGAAAACAATAAATTATGAAAATGCCACTTAAAAACTGAAAAATTACGACAATGCCATTGAAAACAGAAAAATGTCCAAAACTTCATCAAGACAACTCTGAATGGCTGAAAAACATCTTGCACTATAGCATAGCAGTGACTTTTGATCGTTGGGTCGTTCTGAGTCACTCGGTCAAATTTAAGCCCGATCCGAGTTCGGACCAGTCGTCTCAGAAATCTTGCCCGACATCAATAATGGCCAATCATGATGGGGTATAGATAAGGAAAGTTGGAAGGGATCTACAGAAGGAAATGAAAGTGATGATGATGAGGTTTGATGGGAGTTGCACGAATGGACAAATTCAAGAGGAGTTCCTCTAGTTACTGCTGCAACTACTAATCAAAGAAACAATGTGAACTTATCAATATCTTATTCTTCAATTCCCTACTTTTCTTGCAATTTGATTTATGAGAAAGCTTGTAGGTGCAAGATTTGGGAGATGGGATTACTTTACTTGTTGCTGATTTAGGAAAGCAAATTAAGACAGATTTCGAACGTATCATCATTACGAATATAATGACATGAAAGAAAAAAAAAGCCTAGTATTATTATTTGAAGTCTCATATGAGAGAAGCTATTCAATTAGGTATACAGAATTAGTTGAACACTAAATTTAACCTTGCTATATTTTTCTGTGCTTATTTTTTTTAATGTGCTTTACTTTTTGAAGCCCGGTGAAGCAAATAGTCAGCATGGCCCATCATCAAGCGGAAGCAATCCGAGCAACCCAGCCAATGACCTTGATTTTAATCCCTAGTTATGCTTTTATGAATCCTCTAACCTTTAGTAATTTTGGATATTATGTTATTGTATAGATACTCCAACCTTTAGTCGTTTTGATTTTTTTTTGTAAGATTATAAGTTATGGATACTTTGTGTACCAACTTTTATTAATTAGACTCTTGGAATGAAGCATTGGAAGTTTATTATTGTTATATTTTGAGAAACCCCTTTTTCTTTCCTTGCTTAAAGGTTACAAAAAGTTGGTATTAGAATATTTAGAAACTATTTCCTTTTGGTTTACTTTTTTTAAAAAACAATATATAATGATTTTGGAAGTAAAAAAATTGCCCATAGGAAAAACAAAATTGATAGAAAATTTTAGAAATAAAATGTTTCAAAGTATAATAAATTGTGGAGGTTGATAACAGCCATAAAGTGAAAATATAAAAAAGGAATTAATAAATAGCGGAGGTTTTAAACTTCCTTTATTTGAATATCAGGAAAACACAAAAATAATTTTGTGGAGGTTCATAACTGCCACAAAATAAATTTATGAAAAAGAATTAATTGATTGCGTAGGTTATTAACTTCTGTTATTTTAAATTTTGGAAAACTGAAAAAAATATTTTGGGGGTTGATAACCACCCTTATTTGAAATTGTGGGGGAAATAAGAGCAAATTGTGGAGGGGGTAATAACCACCATTATTTAAAGGGAAAAACCTCCGTTTTTTATTGCAACGGCTTTTTAACCCCACCCCCCCTCCCCTCCCCATTACAATAGAGCAAAAAATAGAGTTTCTTGAACCACCACTTTTGCAAATAACGGGGGTTTATAACTCCACATAATGCAAAAATGACCTCCATAATTATCATCTTTTTTGTAGTGATAGTGAACAAAGTGAACAGAAAATTAGAAGAAAAAAAATACAAAAAGTTACGTATAAACCAAACATAAAAATGAAAAATTCAATTTCAAAATTTAATATTCATTATAGTCAAAAAAAAAAAAAACAAACAAACTAAACAAACAATTTCAATAAGAGAATAAATACTACTACAATAGTACTATTTTTTGTCTTGGTTAATCTTATTCAATAAAGATAGGAGTAATTGATTCTTCTACACTCTGAAATGGAGTATTTCCAACATCAAGAATATTTGAATCAACTTTGGACATTATTTGCTTTATCTCCTCGTCTTCATCTAAATAAAAGCAAAAAAGGACAATCATTAAACATTAAGTTTGTAAATACTAAAAAAACAACAATTTTCAATTCTTTAAGTTAGACAAACAACATATACTTGTAAGAATTGGGAAAAGTCCATGCAACCAATTTCGAGTGCAGCTTTGTGTTTGCACATTCTCAGGAAGAATAGAGAATCTATACCAGGTTAAAACTCGGGATCCTATACTCAATGCTAACTCTGAAGAAACTGTAGTGATTGGAATATTAAGACCATCACGTACCATATCAGAAAGTTGAGGATATTTCTTTACCTTAACTCATAACCAATTTTCCCCTCTTCAAGGAAAAGATCGAATTCTGACTTACCAGCACTTGAAATTGTTTCATTCCCAAATTCTTTAAATTCCAATAGAAACACAATTAATAAAATGAATAAATTAGACTAAGTAATTGAAGCTAATAAATTTTAGAAATAAAGGAGGAATATTCATTCATTCTTTTTTGAACAAAGGTACACAATAAAGAAATAAAATGATCATAGTCTATAAAAAAATTTCAACAACTAAATAAGAGCAAATGTTAAATTTTATAGTTAACAGAAAAACAACAAAGCATAAATGAGAACTTTCATTAAAGATCTTTAAGCATTTGGATTTACTTCCTCCACTTTTGAATGAACTAGAACCACTAGCACTTGTTGAAGTTGGACTGCTTTTATAGTGTTCAAAGAGTTTATATGACTTGCTATTCACTTTTTCAACTTTCTCTTCAACTGTCAATTTTTCAATCTTTTTGTAACAAAATCTCAAAAATTGATGCTTCAACCTTGGATCTAAAGCTGCTCCGAAAGCAAGAAATACACTATACTCCTTCCAATACTTGTCAAACTTCCCATTCATTCTCTCGACCATTTGACTTATCACCACATCATCATTGTGCATATTTTCATTCAATATAAGTTCAATTTTATACACTTACTTGAAGTATAAATTAGAGGTGGGGTAACTTGAACGAGAAATCAAGTTTGTGGTTTCATAAAATGGCTTCAAAGACTTGCATAATTTCTCTCCTCTCCTCCACTCATCATGTGTGGGACAATACTTATAATTTCTATCTTTCAATTGTAAAGTATAAAATGCCTTTTCATATTAAATTGCACTCTCAAACATTAGATCAGTGGAATTCTACCTAGTTGATACATCTAATCGTAACCAAGACCAACATCAATTCCTACTTGTTGCACACATTCTTCGAAGTTTTTCATTCTTGAATCAAGATCCCTGACATATTTGACACTTTAATCTTGAACAATGAGTCTCCATAATCTTTCAATCCTTCTTGAACAATTAAATTTAAAATTTGAGCTTTGCGACATACATGATTCTTCTTCTTCGAACTGTCTTCAATTTCCCTATTTCTTTCCCGGATTGGTTTTTTTTTTTTTTTAACTTGCAATTTTTTGTGTGCATTGATTTTTTTTCCTATCTAATTTTATATACATATTCATAATATATATTTGTTATTTTTTTCTTTAAAAAACACATTTAATGTTTTTCAAAATGGGCACGTAAACTTCTTTTCTGTTTATTTTTTAAAAAAATTTTATAAACTTCACAAAATTGATTCTTTCAATTTTTTATTTCTAAAAATCATTATTATTTGGATAACTAATAATAATAATAATAATAAAGTAGTTTTCAATAGGATATGATGGAATTTCGAATAGGATTTCATATAAGATTTCACTTCTTAGCTTTTCTATAAATATCCCCTCTACGTAATCCAATCTCACACAGTTTCAACAATATTTTCCCATCCCTCATTCCTCTTAATTAGTTTCTTTATTAGTATATCGATGCACACTCAACTCGAGATTTTGGTGACAAGGACCAAGATTTTCAAAGTTCCCAAAATACAAACTTCACACAACTTCCTTATGGGACACAATTTCCACATCCTTCACAATATTCACAATTTCGACCATACCCATATCCTTATCCCCACATATTTATCCACCACATTTTCAACATACCTCTCCCTACTATGGAAATATTCAAGGTACTCCTTACACCTCGCCGTGAGTATGCGGATATAGTTCTCCAATGCAACACCAATCCAGCACCAATTTTGATTTTGAACGTTTTTCGGAAATACCATCTAGATCTATTTCCCCAATCCATCCCATCAAAATGCTTGATGAAGATGGGGTGAAAAAAATCAATTTTGAAGACACGATGGATGAGGGAGGAGTGGCCTCAAGAATTAGGCGAAAGAAAGAAGAAAATCTTCTTTTGGTGAGTGTGTGGCCAGATACCATGAAAGATCTCATTATTGGCGTTGACCAAACATACAAAACATATTGGAAAAAATCACGACTGCTTACAATCAAGTTTGTGTTGATAAGGGTGGAGAAGAAAAGAATTGGAAACAATGCAAAGATTGTTGGACTAAAGTTAACAGACTGGTAGCATACTTCAATGGTTGCTACAAATGCTCACGAGTTCTCAATCCTAGTAGATGGTCTGATTTGGAGTATATGCAAAGGGCACTCGACTTTTACTGTCAAGAAAAAGGTAAAAATTTCAACCTACTTTATTGGTGGAATGTGGTCAAAATTGAACCCAAATGGTGTCAAATGTACTTTCTAGATAGTAAAAAGAGAACAAAGATATCTAAATTGGAAGCATATACATCCTCTTCAGCTGCAAAGTAGGGTAAAGAAAAATTGCAATGGTCTGAAAGGCAGCCAAAAGGAAGGGGAAGGCTAAACAACAAGTTATAGTCAAGTTTGATGCTACTCTACTTAATTTTGAAAATAGAAAAATTGCTGCCATGGAGAGGTTTATAAGTGTATGACAAGAAGAGATAGAAGTAAAACAATAAGAAGTAGAAGCACTGAACAAACAACATGATCTAGACCTTATTCAGAAAGCTTGGGTCACACCAACAACAAACACATTTGACTGGTCGATGGGAAAAAAGATGCATCATGAACAAGTGTGCAATTACCTTCGGAAAAAATATTTTGATAATTAGGTTGCTTGATTTAGTTGTCTAATGTATTTTAGTTTTGTATTTGTGTGGTGTATCGTACTTTTATTTCGATAATTGTGAGATTTATTATACTTTTATTTCAATTTTTGTAATGTATTAAACTTTTATTTGCATTTAGAGCATGTATTGTACTTTTTCTTTTTTTTCACAAAATAAATATTATGAGGAAGAAAACAATATTTTGTTATATTAGAATAAAATATTTCAGATAGAATACGATAAGGATAAGATTCGGATAGGATAGAATAGGATAAGGATAAGATTTCAGATGGGATAGGATAAGATTTCTAGATCTATTCCTTCTATAGATACTCTATCCTATGCCTTATCCCTCACACACTCCCTTCTACATTTTCCTCATCCTTCATTTCTCCCAAAACGATCACCACCGACTTGAAAATGGTTGAAGAACCCAATCCATTTGACGGCAAGAGCATGGACTATTTTTTTATGGAAGAGATGAACTCCGAATTCAGTCAACGAGTAATACAATATTTCCAATGATGAAGGCAGCGAATAGTGAGCATCTCTCAAGGGCATAGAAGGAGAAAAGCCTACATAGATAAGGATCGTGGACAAGGAGAAGCTTGCTTGTTGAATGACTACTTCTTTGCTTCTCCAATATATATAGGTGCACAATTCCGAAGGAGGTTCCAAATGCGAAGGGATGTATTCCTTCGCATAGTCAATGAACTCTCAAATTGGTATTCATTCTTTCAAAGGAGAGTGATGAGACAGGGACATTGCTCTTCAAGAATGTACTATTGCTATGCAAATGTTGGCTTAAGGGACACCCACAGGTAAGATTGATGAAAACTTGCGAATTGGTGAAAGTACAGCATTTGAGTACTTAACGAATTTAATTAGATACAAGAATGAAGTCTTCGGGCAACACTCTTTAAGAAGGTCGAATGTTGATCACATACAACTACTGATTCGTATAGTAGAGACCCATGGCTATCCTGGAATGTTGGCAAGCCTAGATTGTATGCATCAGGAATGAAAAATTACCCAATGGCATGGAAAGGCATTACACACAGAGGGATCATGGTGCTCCAACATTAATGCTTGAAGTTGTTGCATTAATATTTGCAGATTTGGCATACCTTTTTGGAGTTTTTGGATCAAGTAACGATCTCAATGTGTTGAACCAATCTAATTTGTTTACACGATACTTGCAAGGACAAACTCCTCTAGTTGACTTCGCCGTCAATGGCAGACATTATAATGTAGGGTACTACTTAAGAAATGGTATTTACCCTAATTGGGCAACATTTGTCAAAACCATTCCATTGCCACAAGGCTAGAAGACACAATTGTTTGCATGGCATCAAGAGGCAACAAGAAAAAATGTAGAGCTTGCATTTGGAGTACTTCAAGCTCGTTTTGCAATCATACAATGTCCGGCAAGGATGTCAAATAGGAAGATCTTCAGTAATATCATGCTAGCGTGCATCATTTTGCACAACATGATAATCGAGGATGAACGTGACACATATGGTAGAAATTACGATTTCTAATATGACATAGTTGATGGAGGAAGTACTTCAACAACAGTTGAGGTAAATGAATCATGGACCTCTTCCAAATTTCACAAAAATTTTACAAACAAATGCTAATCTACATGGCAGGTAAATACATGATCAACTTCAAACAGACTTGGTGGAGCATATCTGGTAGAAATTCGAAACTCACCAAGCTTAATTGTAGTTTTTATTAATTGTTTTTACTTTTTTTTAATCATTTTATTTTAACCTTGATGATTATCATTCTTAGTTATGTACTTGTAGTTTTTAATTGTTATCATTTTTTTTTTGTTTGCGTATTATATCATTCTATAATAAAATTTTATAAGTTTATTAATTTTTATTGTTTTGAAAAAATTAATTAATTTCAATTTTAATTTATTTTAGAACAATTGAATGCTTTAAAAATATTATTTTTGAAATATGTCTTTCTTTTTTTAAGAATAGTGTAACTCTAAAAATGTGGCAAAAAAAGATATTCTTAATGATGTAACAAATGAGTTAAAAAATAAGTTAGCAGGTGGAATCCACTTTAAACATCTTGAAAATGAGAACAATTGGAATAGAAGTACTTAAAGAAACAGATGTCTAAAATGAGTATATGGCATGTATAGGTATCCTTTGGAGGGTGCACCATTAGAGTTGCGCTAAAAGCAGCTCCAACAATGAGAGCTTTATCCCACTTGGATGAAAGAGATCAATATGGGGGCACCTCTCCCCAATGAAGAGAGGTGCTCCAAATATGCCAGCTAGGACCGAAATCCATGCACCATTGCAAAATTATGCAGCATTGCCTCAACCAGATAATGGCCAACAATCCCGTGCACGCAATATTAAATTGATATCCTTTTTTTTCTTCTTCTTCTTCCGACTCTCTTCAATTACCCTGTTGCTTTGCTTTGTTTTGGTTTTTTTTTTGGTTGCAAAATTTTGTCTACTTTTTTTAATTAATTTTTTTTATTCTTTCTAATTTTATATACATATTTATAATATTTATTTGTTATTTTATTTCTAAAAAAACAAGTTTATTTTTTTCATAATAGGCACACATACTGCTTTGCTTTTTAAATTGTTTTTTAATTTATAAATTTCACAAAATTTATTCTTTTAATTTTTTATTTCTAAAATTCATTATTATTAGGAACAATAAAAAAAAAGAAAAATAATGTAGTTTTGGATAGGATATGATTTTGGATATAATAAGATTTCATATTGGATTTCAGGTAGGATTTTTTATAGCATTTTTGATAGGATTTTAGATAGGATTTCGCTTCTTCTCTTTTCTATAAATACTTTGTGGATGGGGAAAATCATTTTTTGGTCAGTGCATAACTAAATACTACGAAAAATCCCATTGCTTACAATCAAAGATCAGTAGATTGAAGGGAACGGCGAACAAACCGGTAGCATACTTCAAAGGCAACAACAAATTCTAGTAGATGTTCTAATTTGAAATATACGCAAAACCAAGCAAAGGACAAAACCAAGTCCAAATGGTGTTAAATGTATGTTCTGATAGTGAAAGGAGAACAAATAGACTTATAATTGATTGGGACAATAATTTAATCTTTTGGTCATTTATTGTTTAGATTGTTTTAAGGCTTTTCATTCGAAAACTTTTAGTCTTATTAATAAACATTAACATTAAAGCCAGAATTATTGAATTAAGGTCAGTGCCAATACAGCATCAACACACACTAATACAGCATTTTAATTACAGTGAAACTTTTTAAAGAATTCAAGGTCCAAAAAACAGAGAAGGAAATCAACAACATCCTGCAAATTAGAATTCACTCAAATGGAGGTTGGAAGATTCATGTATGTTAATTTTAACACTTGTATGTAACAAACACTTGCATGCATGTTAATTTTAACACCAAACTCTTACATGTATGTTAATTTTAACACCAAACTCTTGCCAACATATATGTGTACAAGAAAAGAGATCTCTCATCAACTATAAAGAAACTATAAACCCAATACAGACCAAAAGTAAAAAAAAGAACTAATCAGATGCCAAAAATGACCTATTCAAAACAGGGTGCACAATAAGGAGGCAAACATGATAAAAGCAGCAGAAACGATCAAAAACGAATTTTCTGCCACTTCACCTTGTCCAGCAAGCCTATGAAATGCATTTTGTCCACGACTGGGGATGTCATTACAGAGTTTCTCTACAAGATCAGAGTAAGAGTAGTAACCACCGGCTGATGAAGCAAGAAATATCCTGCAGGAAATGAATATGTCAACATATGTAAGCATAAGCTACGAAAGCTCCTATCAAGTTCTGTTCAAACATGTCATCTCTGATAACAATTACGGACTATATAAGACTAGTTGTACAAAACCAGGATCTAAAAAGAAGAAATTACAACCTGAAACACTAAAACTGACTTCAAACAATTACAAATAGGCTTTCAAAGAACATTTTAAAGATCCAGTTTGCAGCCCACAAAAGTGAATTCCACATATTTCTTTTATTTTCTTCTTGTAGGCTCTTTGCAAGCACCAGGAAAATAGAGCACTAATTGGGAGACACCAAGATTAGAGAGAATACAGGGAAGTATGCAATATGACCTGTCAAAAACAGTGCAGCTGTTGTTAAAAATTTGGAAACTTTCAGGGACATGCCTATTCAGCAAACACTGTAACTAAGTCATAAAGCAAAGTCTACACAAAATTCTATGTTGTGCTCCTTGTGACAATGTAACTATACACCCCTTCAATACTCCCAACAGAATGAAGGATATAAACAATAAAACCGATACTCACAGATGACTAATGAACAAGACTTGCCATACTCTGGACATGTTTGTTGGTGACTAATGGAGGACAGGAACAATATACTCAAGAAGAAAATATGAGTTTAATTTTTCATTTTATTCCCTTCATTACACTTCATTTTCTCTGTCTTAATTTCACATATCTGGTGATATTTAAGAATGTCAAAAAGATTTGGATAGGGAAAGACCTCTACTAAGTGAACCTTGACAGTGGGCAAACTAGTTAGCCATAATTATTTTCTGGTGAAGATATCAATGTTTCCTCTTCTTATTAAGGAAACACTAACACTTAAAATGGTAAGCTTCTCTTGTAGAAAGCATAAACATCAATTAAAAAAAAAAAAAAAAAAAGGTCTTGTTGTCCAATAGATAAAAAGAAAATTTACTTTCTCAAATGGCATTAGGAGGCATCTACCAGTCAATTAAACTAACATTGCAGCAAGTGCAGACAGAAATAAACTTGTTTTGCTTCACAATGATACAGTAGAGTCGATTTTTAGTTCTATAATATGATATGCAGATATCTGATATGATCAATACTTGTAGACTTGAGAAAGGAACACTGATAAATGAGTTAATGTTTCAGATAGAAAAGATATAACAATAACAAAGCTAAGGTAAAACATTCTACATTCAACCATAGGACTTCGTAATTATCTAATCAGTACAAAGCCCTCTAATATCTTTATTAGTATTCAATAAATCTAGAATTTTAGAAGAATGAAGCAGATTAATCTTGAGGCTTAGCATTAAAATCTTCTATATATAATATAATATTATAATATTATATAATAATAATAATAATATATAAAATAAGAACACTTAACTTTGTTAGATGATAAGTGTTTAATGAAGGTGTATGTAAGGTGTCCATCTTCAAATAAAAATATAATAATTATAAGATAAGCATTTAATAATAACATTCAAGTATCTTTATTCTTAAATACTGATAAGATTTAAAATAGTTAAATTATCCTTGATTTCTATAGACTGTGGAGAATAAAAATAATCAAATGAATTTATGTAATAAATTATAAAAATATTATTTAACAATTACCATAATTATTTGTTTAGCTTAAATGAATTTTAAATTTATATGAAGTAATATGATGATATCAATCATCGATATTCATTGAGTAGAAATATTATTATCATGATATTCTAAAGAAAAAATGAAAAATATCAAAAGTTTTTACATGATATGGAATTCATATGAAATCAAACAGTAATTTAATATATTGGACTCTCATTGAATTATAAATTTTATAGCCATTTTCATCTAAAACAAGATAAAAATTACATTTTTGTAAAAATTATTTTTGAATAATTCTTTAGTATTTTATAATTCCTTGAATATTTATTAAATTATAAAGATTATTGTTCATAGTTTAAAAGAAAATGATTAATAAGGTAAAATATATGATAGATTTTTTATTTTTAATATTTTTTAAACACAATATTTTGACACTTTTAGTAATCTAAGAAAGTGATAAAAAATGATAAGTTTTTATGATTCAAAAGTTCATATATCTATTGCTATCAATTTAGGTCAATTAAATATTATTTAAATATGTTAAACAAATATTTGAGTGGATAAATACCATTAAATATTAATTTTATTGAATTAAGAAAAAATATCTCTAATACATTGTTGTGCAGCTTTCATACTAGGTGATGTAATGATGACAATTTGAACAGTGAAAAATGCAATTATCTTGTAAATGCTTACGAAGTTCACAGCAGTAAAGTGACGCAGGTGATACAACAGTGTAGTAAGTCTTTTCTGCCAGCAAGCAATGCAATAGCACTCATGCATGTTCCAGGGCATAGTAAATCTTAGAAGCTCTTCGCCTGAGCAATGGTTCCAGTCGAAAAGAAGGAACACCATTCTGCCACCTTTTTGCTTCATACATCTCATTCCAAGCCTGTATTATCTCATCAATGTTGAATCCCAAACCTGAAATCAATTCAAAAAGTGAGAAATACTTGAGAGTAGATCAATTTTTTTAAAAGGATTTATTGAATTGAAGCTATATAATTAAAATTACCATCCAATGCACTATCATTTGAACAATGGTTCTTTAACATGACTGCAATATCCGTTTCCGAAGCCCCAGCTAATTCAAACTTTTCCACAGAAACTTCCAAACATTCATGCCAAACTGGAAGCCCTAATTTGAATTCCATTATTGATCTTTCATAAAGCATCGTACCCCACAAAACATTTATTTGAGACCTCATATTTGCAGCCTGATCTGAAGCTTCTTCTTCAGTTATGTCTTTAAACATGTTGTCTAACTTCATTTTCTGCATCAGGGCTTTAGTTTTACTTGGATTAAGTAGATTACTTAAATGTTCATCCTCTGCTGAATCCCAGATCAGCATACCCCGTTCCATATTTTCCTCAGCATTGTTGTAGAGCTCAAGAACTTCTACATAATTCCATGTCTCCAAATCAACATTGGTACCGATTGCATAATACCACGAAAGCTTTGCCTGTTCAAACTGTTGCTGTCCCAAAGCTAGAATGGCTTCATAGAAATCCGGCTTAATGACAAGTGCTTCTTTATATCTCTTTCCAGCTTCTATGTATTCCTTTTGTGCCCAATCATATCCACTTTTAACCTGTGCCAGTGCAGCCTCTCTGGAAGCATCATCTGTGAGGTGAACTCTTTTCCTGGCCCTTGACATGTGAACGTTACCCCAGTTAAACAAAGCCAAAGCAGCCATCTCTTGGAATTTTTCAGCAGCCATGCCAAACACATCTTGAGCCTCCTCACTTGTAACTGCCTCTTCTAATGCCTCTAAGCAGAGCTTCATCCCAATATCATGCATATCCAAATATGTATCAGCATCAAATCCTGCATAGGTCTTGAACAGAAGCGCAAATTGGATGATCCAATCATTAATGCAAGTTGAGGTACCCAAAAAATCATTGGTTTTTCTTAAGTTCCCATTTTCAGCAAATTTGTTTTGTTTCAACCCCAGTTCATGAATCGTTTCTTCCCCATTTACCTTCTTGTAGAATGGATCTTGTTCTGGATTAACTCCCACAATATATAGCCTGATAGAACCATGACCAGCAGCTGCTTCAGCCCACCTAAGTTCCTCATTAGTTGTGATTGTAATCAAGTCACCTTCATGGTCCCTATATTTTATAAGAACAGCTTTCAAACTTGGAAACCGATCACTTATGACCTCTCTTAGTCCCAAAATGCTGCAATTAATTGGTATCTGGGCCCACCTTATGTCTTCACCAAATACTAGTTTTACTTTTATTGTAGAATCTTTCCCCGAATTGCTGCTTATTTTCTCCTCCACCACCAATTTATCTTCAGCCTTTTTATCCTCAACCTTATGTGCATCTTTCTTGATTTTGTTCCCAGCCTTCCCTTTCTCAATTTTGTGTTCAACCTTTTCTTCACGGACTTGTTCATCATTTTTGACATCATCTTCATCGACATTCTTCTGTCTAACTTTCTCCTCCTTTTTTTTGTTGGCCATTATTTCCTCAGTTTCATGGCCCACCTTCTCTTCAGCTTCCTCCTCCATTTTGGGCTCAGCCCTTGTTTCCTTAATTTTGTGGTCAACCTTCTCTTCCCCACTTTGTCTATGATCTTTGTTGTCTTCTATTTTGTTCATTTTCTTCTTTTGAGGTTTCTCTTTTGGTACTTTGGTTTTATTTGATAGAAAGGGTGGCTCAATATAATCAGGTACAGGGATACCTACTGGAATGTCACTTGTCCCAGCACCATTTTTGTCCATTGTTGTCTTTACCCTTTCTGAGATCTCAGTGGCCATGAGGTTATTAGGTTCCAACATCAGTACTGATTTAACATCTCTGAGAGCCAAATCCAGCCTATTCAAGGCCTCATAACACCTTGCTCTCTTCAAAAGTGCCTTACTGTACCTTGGGGTGACTTCGAGGGCCAAATTGCACTCATGAATTGCCCTAGGGTACTCCCCCAGACCCATCTGCATATAACAGGCTGCCATATTACTATGCAAATATGATACATCTATGTGATTTCTTGGAAGCAATTTTATGGCCTTCTCGTACTTTAGCATAGCTCCTTCATAGTCTCTTCTCTGAAAGAACATATTCCCCTCATCCTTCAATTCCTGAGACATAGAAATGAATACTGCTGTATCCTCGTCGTATGCCTTTGAGCTCTGCTCTCTACCTTTGCTTTTCTTTGCATTCGAATTACCAGATTTACCTCCCCCTACTTTTTTCTTGCTCTGACTTTGCTTTCCCATAATAAAAACCTAAAGTTCAAAGTAACCTAGGACCTTTATTCACTTACTTACAAAATCCAATCCCAGCAATCCTGTTAAACGAGAGAGACTAGGCCAAAAGTTAACCCTTTCCAACCTTGCTAAATAATATACTGACTCAATTGAAATTTAAAGTCCCACTTTAAGAAGATAAAATTGAGAGTTTCTATAGAACCTTCGAATCTCTGAATGGCATTAGAAAATCAATCCTATAGAATATGACTAAACGGAAATTCGCCGACATATACGAAATCACATACAGAAAACCGACCAAACCCAGAAAACAATTATCCAATAAAACCTCCAACTATCGCAAAAGAATCAATAAAAGAAGCCAAATTTGACCCTCAAAACTCAACCAGGGACGTCTTCAATTATCCACAATACTAAAAGGAAAATGAGCCACACAAAATACAAAGAATTAACTTCCCTCTAAACCAGGACATGTTGCAGCTACAACAAAATTACAAATGAAACTCCAATTCAGACAGATGCAAATAATTTTAGATAACAACCCTTATTCAGCTACACAATTAAACAGTTCTTCCCCACCCCAAGATTCCTGGTTTATTCTGGAAAGAGTCCAACACAAGTAAAGAATATAACGAGAAAAACTTATCTGAAGCTGAAAGAGCCGGCTTTCTTCGGGAAGCTTCACAATGCTTCAGGTATTTTTCTGGGAAAAGAAAGAGAAAACTGGAAAGAATTTGGAATATGGATCGTGGAAATGGAAGAAAAGCTGACCACCACCAATGCCTTTCTGGAAAAACAGAGTTCTCTGAAATCTTAACGTCAAAGCCACAGAAACAAAATACCACAAACAAAAAACTGTTTCTTTTCTGTCTCGAAATGATGTCA
>JAOXNR010000022.1:16524770-16536970 GCA_028571225.1 Parsonsia alboflavescens
CAAGCTCAAAGGAAACTTTGTCAAATGCGACAACATAAGGGAAACACCTGTCCCGGATGTCAGATTAAAGATAAAGAGAAGATGGAATGCGATACCAATACGAGTGATGAAAAAAATGACAACAAGATCAGAGAGAAAAATCGATAATGAAGCCTAACAGACTTCTGACAACGGTAGAAATGATCTGCAGCTAAAAAGAAACAGAAGAAAAAGAAGAAAAACTTCAGCCGAAATTAAAAAAGAAAACAACAAAAATCGTACTATTTAGCACTGTTGACTACTGTTTTGCCAATTAAATATTATACTGCCCAAGAATATTTCAATAATATTATTAGGGCCTAAAGCGACTGTCAAGTCTGGACGGCCGTGGCTTCTCTTCATAAACCAACGTCTTCCTCGAGTCGAACCATCAGAGAAGAAATCAACTCATCAGATATTCCCCAGAAGATGAGAATAGCGTTGTGGTGGATCCTATTTCTTTCCGTTAATCTCTTCAATGCTATATTATCCGATCAGATATTCCCAACTCCTACAGGTTCGAAAAGGCCCTTCTTGTTTCAATGAATCTTGTGTAAAGGCTCAAAATTTTTGCCATTTAATTTGATATACGATTGAAGAGCTTGATGCGGATGGAATGTAAAATTCGCGCCTTTTAGTTTCCTATGTTAAGCAACAAAGGCTTACTAATTTAAAGATTTGTATTATGTTAGATTTTTGCATTGAAGATTAGCTAGGTGTTGGCTCTTCAAGGGAATCAAGGCTAATTTTATTTTTCTTGTTTATGGTTGACGGATTTTGTGGAGTATATAATCTGTGTGTGCATTTATCAGTGTTTTAGCTGGTGTCATTTATCAGAGTTTTAGTTGGTGTATTGCAATCAGTGATGTAGCTCCCTATTTAGGAATGAGTAAGTTTTGGTTTTGGGGCTATTGACTATTTTTGATGATGTGTCTATGTGATTGATCTTGTTAAGCCTTGTTTCAGTTTGAATGTACCAGCTGCCCACAATGACACAGCCACGACAATAACAGTAATCTTCTCTTTGTCAGTTATTTTGTGAAGGAGAAGCAACTGCATTATATACAATTTAAATCTACAGTTTAATGCATTTTGCTTATGGCTTGCATAATAGTAGCACTCTCCTACTGTATTGATGGATGGAATTTGGTCTGTTGTTGATAGTGATTGATATTAACTTTCCTGTTTACGAGCTTCTTCTGTTCTTGGCATTAGGTGGGACATTCGGTCGAAGCTCACGAGAACCTAAATACAAGATTGAATTCCATTCAGAAGATTCTCCTTTCCACCCTGTAAGTGATCATATTGTTCTTTGTTGCATCTCATATTCAAGCTATCTGATAGCCTGCAAGTGTCATTTCCTTAATTTCTGTCATTGTATGTGAAAGTATGCCAAGAGTTCGGATTATATGTGCCGCATTAGGCTCCATCAGCTACATATGGCTTTTTCACCATGATCATTAATATTTCCATTTTACAGATTCCTATATAAGTAACTGAATGCCATGAGCAGTAATTTTGATATTGGTGGTCTTCAACAAGTTTTATGCATTCTGGTGGCAAACCCGCTTGGTATTCGCTGTCAGAGGTCTCGGGTTCGAGTCCTGGTGACAGCGGGGACAGTACCCCCAGCCATAAAAAAATAATTAAAAAAGGGGTTTTATGCATAGAATTTTAGTTATTCTTTGGATTTTTATTGGAATGCCTTTCCTTTTATTGGTACTATTTCCATCTGGTAATCTGTAATGTATCAAGGATTTAGTATGAAGAAATAAATTTTCGAATTTAAAATGCACAATTTTTAATAGATTCTCCCACACAGTTACATTTTGAACAGTTTCATCCTCCCGGAACATCTCTGAATTAGGAGTATGTTTGGATAATATCTGGTTAATCTTCCACCTTCCATCACCAAGATTCAAAGTAAGATGGTATGCTCGTAATTACTAGTCTACTTTGTGAATTTCTTTTAGTTTTACTTTACATTGAAGTAAAATTGATACTTAAAAGTGGTTGAAAATCCTTTTTCATTCAACTTCTGCTCGTGGACTGTACTTGTATATTTTGGTTTGATCAATGTTTGATGGGTTAGGTCGTTAAGTATTGGTATTGAGCTAATATCTTACATATATCATCTTAAAGAAAGGTTAACTTCTTATTTGCAGGATGATGACCAAGAATCTATGGTTATGCTAAATAAAAGTGAAGAGAAGTTTCTCTGTTATTTACCTAAAGTGGAGAAATCAAAGAGTGGGAAGCCTGTCAACCAGCAAAATACAAGCAGTTTAATTTTGGAAACTGAGAGACGCATCAAATTGAAGACACCTGATGAGCTACTTGAAGTATTGAAGGACAAGTGTTTTTTGAGGGTCAGTACCAATGTTAACTACCAAGAACTCACTGAATCAATGTTTTAAACAAATTATTCCTAGTTTTTTTATCTTAGTTCATTTTTTTCATTGACTCTGTTTTTCTCCTTCTGAAGGACTGAATTACAAGAGTTTTAAAACAGCTAAAGAAAATTCTAAGCCACTTATCTTCCCATCCTAATGATATCATGAACTTCAGTAATCTTATTCTTACTGTTGATCCTGTATTCAGAAAGAGGGGTGGTGGTCATATGAATTCTGTTACCAAAAGAGACTGCGGCAAATGCATGTGGAAGATGAAAAGGTAGCCTTTCAGTACTTGGTTGGCCATTTTGGTTTAGTTTTTCATTTTATATTTAACTGAAATTTAGTTTGACAATATTCTACATTATGTTTCTTAAGGAAGTTACTATATTTCCTCTTTTTTTTGGCTTTTGCTTTTTGAAATATTGTATCACAGCTAATGATATGTAATACTAGTCCAAATCAGCACAGATGGGATCTTTATGTTGCAATATTATATACTGGAATAGCTGTAGTATCCCTCTAATTTGCATAATGTGCTTTAGGTAGTTCAAGAGTTTGTTTTAGGAGTGTACGACTCTGAGGCTACCGCAGCTTACCACCAGAACCTCTCTGACATCTCAACACTGAAAGATCCTCGCTCTAAAGATGCAGCACAGAGGTATGTGAACACCAGAGGTACAAGGTTTGATGGTCATTGTGACATGTCTAATAATACTCTGGTTTTACCTGTAGAATAGTTTTTTCTATAAAAAGCTCACTTGACTTTCAACTGTGATGTATACGTCACTAATTTATGCAGGTATCATGCTCATCAATTTACCAATGGAACTGTCTGTGACTTAACAAATCAGCCTCGAGAAACAGAGGTAGAAATGAAGTTCAATATTTAATTTTTCTCTTACTTGAGCAACTATGTATGCTAAATCCAAGTCTTACTTCAGGTGAGGTTCGTATGCTCTGAGTCCGGAGTTTTGATTAGTTCTATCACAGAGTTGTCAACTTGCAAGTATGCTCTCACAATCCAATGCCCAACACTTTGCAAACACCCGTAAGGCTCTCTCATCCTCCAGTTCTCTCTCTAAAGAACATTAATCTACAAGAAATTCCCCGTGGCTCAATTCATTGATGACTTTCTCAAGAATCCACATGCTTTGACATCTTTTTGTACAGTGGAACAACATTACTGATCTTTCTCTTTGAATTCTTTGGCAATGTAGCAGCAATATTTGGATTATACTTGCTCAACTACAATAATTGTACATTGAAACAAATGATTTCGGACACATCAAGATCTATGGCCTGCTGCTCTATAAACCTAGATATAGCTGCAGATGTTTAGAACCACTAGCAATCATTAAATTTTACATGATTGATCATTATAGCTTCTTCTTCTTCTTTACAGATTGTTTCTGGAAGAAAAACCAGTGTGGCAAACGATTGACTGTAATGTCCTACCAAAAGACTACAAGGAAGCAAATCTGAAGGAAGTCAATCTTCACGATGATAAAGTTGCCATGATTACTGACGTTCATCATCCTACCAGTTTTGATTCAGAAGAATATACAACATGATACTACCATTTCAGACAAGTGTGAAAAGTTCTGCAGCCAGAAAATAGCAAATTGGAAATTGTGCCTCCAAGTTCCTCATTAATCAGAACAGCCCAGCCGATTGATTGTATTCAAAGTTGCTGTAACATTGTAGCATATTTTTGTCCTTATTTTTCTTCTTTTGGAACTTTTTAACATATTACTGACCGACACCCCTAGAAGTTGTC
Organism: Parsonsia alboflavescens; assembly: GCA_028571225.1. Lineage (NCBI taxonomy): Eukaryota > Viridiplantae > Streptophyta > Magnoliopsida > Gentianales > Apocynaceae > Parsonsia > Parsonsia alboflavescens. Next base: position 16,528,962 of record JAOXNR010000022.1, read on the forward strand.
ACAAACGGTTATGGACATTCTCTGGATTGAAACGAACTGAATCCTTTTTTCTCGGGCGAACAACTGTGATGCCGGTTCATGAGCCGATTGTTGGATTGATTCTTCCTGATCTCTCTATTTTGAGTTCTTTTCGTTCCAAACTCGTCCTCCAAGTTTTCCTTTATATAAAATAATATTTTATATACGTGAATTTTATCTTTGATAACCTCTCTAATTTCAAATTTAAGATTGTCTTGAACTAACTGAATTAACAACTTCTTCAATGCATTCGTCTTCAAATAGATAATTAAATCTTTACTTCAAACTATTCCTTGGACTCCATCAATATGTCTTTCTTTTGCTTAGATGATGCAAGTCCCTCAAGTAAAAGGTTTGAGTTTATGGAATATTTGATTTGAAAAATACATGAAGCACAATGTGTTCCCCTGTGATACTGCGCCAATCTTAGACTTGAAAAAAATGAATAAACAAATAAAAGCTTAGCATTTTGGCAGATCAGAGGTACAGTTATGGGCAAAAGTGTACGTGTGTTACTTTAAATTTTATTAGTCTATGTCTTCACATGAGATATGAAAAATTGTTAGTAAGTAGGTCTTCATTATCTTTATTTGCAGGTAATGTGGATGCCTTTATTGGAGCATACAGCCTGCAAGCATCTCCGTCTTATGTCCTTTCAACATGAGATATGACATTAACCACAAAGAAGCATACTTTTCATGTTCAATGCCATAGATGCATGTTGTTGTAATCTTTGAATGTAGTTTTAAACAACAAAGAAGAGAGACCAGGCCATCCATTTATAAACTTTTGATGGTCCTATTATTGAATCAAGGATTGTGTCTTTTTTATTGTTATAATTATATCGAAAGATATAGCAAAGTGACTTGCTTGCTTGATGCGGATATGCGAACAATGAGAATGTGATATCTCAATCTTTTCAATTCTTCATTTATTTAATTACTTTCTCATAATTGGCTTTACACATTAAATTCTATTTGTTCACTTATTTGATGATTTTTTTTTAAAAAAAAAAGAATGATTTCCTTAATTTGTCAGAAATTTATTTATATCTTATTTAATATCTTCTAAAATTGTTGTTTAAAGAATTATTTATTTTTCTGTTCATATATTCTCTTGATTTCATTTAATACTATTATTATTATTATTATTATTATTATTATGATTATGTGGGAAATAGTTGGGGCATTGTGGAATTAAGATAAGTAAGGATAGGCTTAAAAAAAGTGCTCTGTTTAAAGCTCTCTTTGTAGAAGTACTTTTTTTTACAAATTAAGCATTTTTGTGTTTTTTATGTTTTTTGGTAAAAGTGCTGTCAGATCAGAATGGATAGAGAAAATATTTTTTAGATCGGATTGGATGATTGGTCCAACCTGTCAGATCGTAGATCGGTACAATTTATGGTTCGATTGATCTCAAAAAATGGTTTTAAAGAAAACCGTTCAAAATATTCCCTATTCTCTGAGTTCTCTCGACGTCGACGACTGAACATTGAAGAACGTTACGGCTGAAGCTCAAAAACAGAAGAAAGAATCTCCAGCTATCTAAGATTGAAGCTCCACTGCCTTGAATGCCGTTGCCGATCTGAACCCAACACAGAGTACCAGACAGCTGCCGAGCTGCGCATCTTTTTTATTCCTTTTCGGTTTGTGATTCTTTCCTTTTGTTCTCTTCATCATCTTCAATGAGCTGCAAGATTGAGCTATGGGTTTCCATCTTTGCGTTTATGTTTGTGACAGTCTCAAAGTAGATTTTTGAACAACTCTCAAAGTCGAAATTTTTGAAAGCTTGAAGCCTCTCTAATCCGAATTGATTTCTGAATGTGACATTATATTTGTGAACTGAATGTCTGAAGTTTGAGTTATTTTAAGTCTGTTCTTTTTCTAAAAATTATTAGTTCTGTTAACGATTAAGACATGGTGCTTTTTCTTTGCTTGTAGTTTCAGTCTGATTAATTCATTTCTTACTTCTTAGTGATTCTGTTAACAATTCAAGTCTTCAACCTTCTGTAACTTTGTTCCTAATTTGTGTGTAGTTTTTGACTTTGCTTTAGTTTAGAATTGAGGATTGAGCTTGGACGTTGAGGAGCTTCTAATTTGCTTGTAGTTTATGTCTTTGCTTGAGTTGAGAATTGAGGATTGAGTTTGAGCTTTGAAGATCACTTACACAAAATTATCGTCCATTTTATTGTGAGTATATATATAAAAATATATGTATATATATATTTTTATAAACTATTAATTTGAAATAAATTACATTATTTTGATATCTTTTAGCTTATAAAATAAATAATTTTTAATTTTAAAACTAACAGATTTAATTGCAGTTGAACCATTGAACTGTGAATCGGGAACTTTTCCAATTATGAAAACATTGGGTAGGGCAGGTCTCTATCTTCCTTTAGTTGCGGTTTGGGATTCTTGAATTTTAGCCAGGAGAAGATGCAGCTTGTCGCTGCTTGATTGACAGAGTTTGAGCCTTCCAGGGGATTCGTTACCTCCTGCTAGTTTGGACCTGAGTGTTGTGGTTATCTCTAGCGGCAGTAGAGAGGAAGAGAAGGGAAGAAGAAACAAGAGAGAGACAGAGAACCACAACAGAGACGACTGGGAGAGAGAGAGGAGTTTGTTGAGAGGAATTCAATCGGGACTGAGCAAGGAGCAATTGGGAAAGCCTTGGATTGAATTTGCGAAGCCCTGAAGGTGAGTGGAATAATGGATTTTAAACTCTTAATTTGTGTTTTGATTCTTGGAAGAGCTTCTCTGACAAGCTTGATTCTTTGCATCCTTGATTTTAAATCTCTTCAATTCTGGTTTAAATGTTGAACTTTATTGTTGTTGGGTGATTGATTGTGGTTACTCCTGTAATTTGGATGGGTTCTGGATTGGACTTCATATGGAGATGAGGTTCTATTCTTTTATTGAGGTGTCGGAGGTTGTTGGGGATTGATTTGAATTTCTTGTCTGGTTTAGAGTAAGGGGATTTGAAAGTTAGGGGAAGATGGGTATAACAGAAGAAGAGGATGGAGCTGTGGCTTGAGTGTGGATTTCTTTCTTGCTGGATTTGTTTCATTTTTTGTTTTCTGCAGGTTTGCTAGACCTGCGATCAGTTAATTGCAGTCTAATTTTAAGTTTAAGGTTGTAGACTTCTTGTTTCCTGGGAACCGTGAATGTCTGTTTCTCTTTGGGCAATCATGGTGTAGTATAAAGGAATGGCCTCTGTTACATTTCTCTGTTCAAATTAAGCATGGAGATTAAATCAGGAAATTGTCCTGCTAGTTTTATAAGAAAAGAGATACAGGGGTGTTTTATTTTCTTACCATTTTTTTATGGGATTTTAGAATTTGTAATTACTGGGAGTGCTGGTAAATCTTGGAGTAATCCAGATGGTTTGGTTGATGTGTCAAACATTGTACATAGAATTTCCCTTACTCCCTGTCTTTTATCTTCTGGGACATTGAGGTAAACTCTTAGTCCCTGCAAGTAGGAGTTTGAATTGAATGAAGTACCTTCCTGTTAAATGGAGAGGGGACTTTGCAGTTGGTTTCTACTTGGTCAGGTAGTACAAGAAATAAAGCTGGAATGGGTACTAATTGCTTAAGCTGTTAACTTTCAGTTGCAGGAAATTAGAAAAGAATAAATAGAAAGGGAAGGCTACTGAAGAATTCTAATATGGAGTTGTTGTGGTGCACTTGAGTTATAACTTATGGGGTGAAATTGTGTTGGTTCAAGTAGATGAACTGTTTTTTTAGTTATTTTGGTGTCAGGATCTAGTTGCCTTGTGTTTTGTCTTGTTCTATTGTATTGCATTTTTGATAGCATGATGTGCTGTAAAGTTGACGCTATGGAATTCCTTTTGTTGGGCAATTATGTTGATGTATCAATTAACTAACCTAAACAGCCAGTTTGTTCAAAACTTTACATACCTTTTGATTTGTGGTGACTCAAAATTACTTTGCTTGGTATGTTCTTAATTGATTTCTGTTATTATTTTACTTGGCCTAATCCTATGTGGAAGTAAACAGATTTCCAGAACATCTTAGTTACCTATTATGTTAAGATGACATAATAAAAAAATAAACATACTATTTGTTACCTATTCTTGATTGTTCTTCTAAATTAATAATGTGAGATTTTAAAAAAAAGGAAAAAAAAGTGGAGGGCAGGGCCAGCCCGGCCCCGGGCCCTTTGGGGCTGGGCTTTCATCGACCCCTTTTGAGTCCAGTGCCCGGTCCTGATTGACACCTCTATCTATTATGTCTGGAAATACTTTTCAAAGATGAATTTGATGGTTTAAGATTTATAGTAAATAGTTATATAATTTACTTTTTCATGTATGTGATTTGAAGATCTATGGATCATGTGTATATTTTTAGAATGGAACTACTGCTCCTTCGATAAGGGAACAAGTAGGCACATAAGGTCTGATGTCCAGCAGCATTCTTGGTTTCGTGGTCAATATCATTGCATAGTTTTTGGCCTTCTTCTGGATTGGAAGGTCTATGAGCATTAAAATTTTATTTCATTTTTAATCTTGGTATTGTATAATGTATTTAATGAAGTTGAATAGTAATTTTGGATTTATATTTCAGCTTCTCTTTATGTTGGTTGCTGCATATATATGATCTTTCATTGCCATTATAGTGGTGATGCGAACTGCTGGCAAGATGGTGCCAAAGGGGTACTCTCGCCCCCCACCCCCCACTTTTTGTTTTTGTTTTTGTTTTTTTCCAGAACTAAGGGGATTGGTGGTACTGAAGACAAGATTGCAGTATCTTTTATGACAACCTTTGACCTTGAAGATATTGCAGTTAATTCACACACACATATATATATATGGGAATCATGGCGCATCTGAACTTGAGGTTGATAAGGGAAATTATTATGTTGATATGGTGGATTTAGTTTTGTGAAATAGTTATTAGTTTAATCAAATTTATTGTAGAATTTTTTATTTCTCATGTGTGAGCGTTGTGTATCAAATTGAGCTAGACAGAGAAATTACATTAGGATTTGTGTACTTGCACAGATCAGCTACAAATGGATAGGTTAACATTTTTCAATTTGTGTCAAACGTTAAATCAATGTAATAATATATTATGGATATTGTATTTTTATCAAGCCAAGCTCAAACTGTGAATTGTCTCTTATCATGTACACAGAAAAAATAACCGTTACATAGATCTATTTTGAATGCAAGTGCAGATTATCTTTTGAATTTTTTATCAATTTTCTTTGTTCTCAAACACATGACTCTGAAGAGGATTAGAAATAATAATATGAGTTTTCCATAATGGGTTTTATATATCTAAATTTCATATTGTGATAAATATTATGTTTTGAAGGTGCAAACTAAGTTCTGGAAATAGAAATGAAGAGATTGCCATCTGAACTTTTTAAGTCAATGGATAGGACTTTAGAAAACTAAATATCCTAGTGACTTGCACCTTATGTCTTCTTGTAAAGAATTTCATTCTGATGGTTGTACTCAGGTGTGAATCCATATAGCAAGATGGCTCATCAAAAAACAGTCTTTTCTTGGAATCCTAGACTTTTGGATTTTCCCTTTTTAATGTCTGTATTTTTGGTGTTAAGGAGAGTAATGCCTAGCATCCTACAAAGATCAGCAGTTTGTTGCATTCTTAAGTTCATATAACGTTTTGCTGTTCATTTGTGACAGCATGAACTCTTTGCTGTGAATTTGAGACATTGATATATTAATTCTTGATAATTTCTACGTGACTTTTGAGTGTGACATTTTTGTGCATTATTTCATACTGGCAAAATGTATTGATTTCCCTATAGATAGCTGAGAGTACTAATCTAATTTCATTCTCTGCAGCTGAACACCCAAAAATTGTCACAGTACATATAGATCGGTTGCCTGATAATGGCTGTCAAAGGGAAAGGAGAAGATGGTCAACATCCAGCAGATGAGAAGCAAGCAGCAAACAAAGCTGATACTGCATGGATAAAAATGATACAACAACGGTATTGTAAAATCAAAGAACATGCAGAAACATACCCATATGTGTGGGGTTCTTACATTGTTGTTTATGGCGGATTTGGACTCTGGTTTTCCTATAGATGGAGGAAGCTCCGAAGGACTGAAACCAGAGTACGGGTTCTTCAGGACAGACTCCGTAAACTTGTGGAAGCTGAGGATCCATCAAATCAAGCAGCTGTTGGGAAGACACCACCCCTGAAAGATAAACTTAGAAGTTAGTAGCAACATATTCTTGAAAAGGTAAAGCTAAAGTAGTTTTGAAAGCCTTTTAAAATTTTCTGTCACTTCCTCGGCTGATCGAAGTGGAAAATATTGTTTTGGGAATATAATTGATACCCATATTGTAATTCTTTGGCTATCTTTTAGTTCAGTGGGCTGCCAGTTGAGCTTAAATAGGTATGAAAGTTTCTATTCAGTATAAATTATGGGTAAATAAATTTTATCTGATTTTAAGATGGAATGCAAAAAGGAGCAACCAAGTTGCGCAAGAAAAGCTTTTTGTGTTTTAGTAGTGAAGTTTTAGTTAGACAAATCGCTGGTCTAACTCAATCGAAAACAATGGCTTCATTATTTTTTTTAGCTGTATTGATTAAGTTAATATTGACTTGAATACTCATTAAAAAAAAAGAGATATTGATCATGAATAGCCAGGCGTGATAATTTGATTAACCCTTTAATAAATATCCAATATATCCTCCAATAAATGAATATGGATGACATATTTAAATTATAAATAGATATTTACTTATATCCCAATAAACTTAATGGATATTTTCTATATTCAATGACTACTCCTGTAAACAGCTCATTTTACTTGGGTGATGCATTTGTGGAGAATAGATTAGATATTCTTTACCATTTTTGGTTATTATGTGAGTCGGATGGAAAGAGAAGTTCTTTTGTCCTGATTTTGCATCTATCCCTCAAGCTATTGTTCTGCTTTCTCTTGTCTACAATTTTTCCGCAAGTAGAAATTTTTGAAGCTCAACCACTTGATTCTTGATTTCAGTATTTTGTGCACAGGGGTAACGATGGGGCTTAAGTGTTTAGGAGAAGGGGTAGAAATGGGCATGATTTCATAATGGGGGTAGAGTCTTAGGTTTTTGGAAAATAGACGAAAAATCAGAAAGTACGAGGGATTAGGTGTTGTATGGTTACGTTTAATGAAAAAATATTGAAACGTTGATGGGGTTTGTGTCTTGGTTGGGACTCCTTGCAGCTTGTATTTTTTACCATTGATGTTGAAAATCATCAACTTTTCATCCCAATTGGCTTGTACCGTGTTGAGAGAGGCTAACCACTGCATTCCCAAGACCAAATCTGCCCCTCCAATGGAAAAAGAGTTAAAGTCTTAAGTAATTTTGAGACCTGAGTGCTGCTGTACATCGACATTTCTGCAGATACTATTGCAGCGAATAATATCCCCATTGCCAATTTGGACTCCAAAACAAGGTATAATTTGCAATGCAAGATACAATTCTTTGACAAGAGTTTTTTATATGAAATTGTGTGTGGATCTACTGTCCACCACAATGAGAACTTCTTTGTTTCTGATCATACCTCTTAACTTCATAGTAGTTGCTATTTGCTTACCAAGAATGGCATAGAAACATATAGCTACAAATTCTAATTGTGGATTATTTTCCACTTCTTTTAAATAATCTTCTCCATGGTTTGCATCTTCTTCTTCTAAATTGGCAACCATTGACCGTGCGCCATAACACGAACAAATTAAACCTATCCACCAAAACTAATGTAATTAGGGTAAGTGGGGTCGAATCCACAAGGAATTGAATCTCAGTTTAAATAAAACCAATTAATAAGTAACAAAAAGGGAGAATCTTGAAAGAGTTTGTAAAAAATAAAGTTAAACAAAGAATTGAAAAAAAATAATTAAAAAGGAGAGAATAAAGATGAGAAAGCTGTTAACAAGAAACAATCCGTAGGTCAATTGCCATGGGGATAATCATTGATCAAATAACACAATT
>JAOXNR010000022.1:16553360-16581301 GCA_028571225.1 Parsonsia alboflavescens
TTGTGATGATATATAAATTATTTAATATATATATTTATTCGGGATGTAAACTCGGCGAGTTTACGATCCGAGTTTACTGGACCCCCAACGAGTTTACTTAAACTCTCGATTTTAAAAACCTTGATGTGGTGCTTTTTATGGTGGTACCTATGCAAGCCACACACTTGTTAATTGGGAAACCATGGAAAAATGATAGAAAGGTGAGATATGATGGAGACACAAACAACAACACCTTGGAGCATGAAGGAAAGAAGATACATTTGGACCCATCAAAGCCTCATGAAACTTATATGGATCAAAAGAAAATTCTTGAGAGATTGAAAGATTTAGACACAGAGAAAGAAAAAGAGAGAAAATGAGGGTAAAATAAAGGAGAATGAGAGAGGAAAGGTAGAAAAAGAGAGAGTTGAAGAAGAAGAGAGAAGAGGAAAAGTAGAGTGACAAAAAAGTGAGTTTCAATGCAAAAGAAAGAGAATTGAAAAGTGTTTGTTTGAGCTTAAGGCCAATGGTCCTCTAGAAGACCTGTTGATGTCGGAGATGGGAAGTGGAAGAGATACCTTGCAAACTTGCCATTGTTGTTGCCAGGTAAATTTTTGGTCTATTTCCTAACTTATTTGCTAAATTTAGAAGGTCCATGCGAGACATTAGTTGTCCATTAGAGAGGAAAGGGGTCCATTAGAGATTCGAGATACTAGAACCTCAATTCAAGATAGTAAAATCGAGATTTGAGACTCCAGAATAGAGATTCGAGACACGAAAATAGAGATTTGAGACAATAGAATCAAGATTCGAGACCCAAACTTTTCCATTCGAGATTCGAGACCAATGTGGTCCATTCGAGACCCAAGTCTTCCATTCTTAATTCTTTTTTTATTGTTTTGTTTCTTTTAAGTCTATAAGCATGTAATTAGAGATTTCCATAATTCATTTACCTTAATTCTTTTCTATAGGGAAAATGGGGCTCATTACTACACTCTATGTTGTGGTCATTCATTTGACACGGAAAAATTGAGGATGGCATATACATCTTCGATACAGCCTGTGTCCTTGTATTTGTCTTTGAATTCAATTGTAGGTATGGATGATGTGGTCTTCAATCTTCCTACTGGAAGAAGGTCTATTGGAAGATCACAAGAGGTTCATTTTCTCTTTTGGGACGAACAATACCATTGAAGGAAAATGCACTTCCTATGCAAGAGAAAAGGACATAATCATGCCACCTGTCCAAATGCTCACAACGCAGAAGAAAATAAACAATATCACGAGGAAAATGATCCAACAACGATTGACTTAAATCATGAAATGCCCATATTTCATCTGAATTCCACAAAACAATATTTCGAGACAAATTTTGTTAACGTTCATGTAAATATGTCTGTGGAATGTGTGGATTTTTATCTCGGCAATATTAATGTTGACTCGGTTAATGACATGTAAATGTTATTATTTTAAGAAACAGTGAATTTGTTGTTTAATTTAAATTGCATAAGATGTCGTTTCACTAGTGGTGCACATAGGTGCACATAAACAGGTGTACATAATAGAATTCCTATATATATATAAATATATATATATATATATGTTTATTTATATATTAAATTAAACTAAGTATCATAAATAAAATAGGCTCCTAACAATTTTTTATCGCATGAAAAGGTATGATTTAAATCTTTTTGCCAAATTAGAACTCAAACTATACCCTTTTGGCCATTTTGGTCTCTACGTTGCTTAGGGACCTAAATGCAAAAAGGATATAGTTTGAGTCTTAATTTGGCAAAAAAAAAAATAGTAGGGACTTAATTGCAACAAACATATAGTTTGAGTCTTAATTTGGCCAAAAAAAACTTTAGGGATCAAAATGCAAAAAGGGTATAGTTTGAATCCTAATTTGGCAACAAAAAGCTTTAGGGACCTAAATGCAAAAATGTATCGTTTGATTCCTAATTTGGCAAACAAAAACTTTAGGGACCTAAATGCAAAAAGGTATAGTTTGAATCCTAATTTGGCAAGAAAGAAACTTTAGGGATTTAAATGCAAAAAGGTAATAGTTTGAGTCCTAATTTGGCAAAAAAAAACTTTAGGACCTAAATGCAAAAGGGTATAGTTTGAGTCCTAATGTGGCAAAAAAAATACTTTAAAGACTTAAATGCAAAAAGGATATAGTTTGAATCCTAATTTGGCAAAAAAAAAAACTTTAGGGATCTAAATGCAAAAGGGTATAGTTTGAGTCCTAATTTGACCAAAAAAAATACTTTAGGGACTTAAATGCAAAAATGATATAGTTTGAGTCCTAATTTGGCAAAAAAATTTTAGGGACCAAAATGCAAAAAGGGAATAGTTTGAGTCCTTATTTAGCAAAAAAAAAACTTTAGGCTCCGAAATGCAAAAAGGGTATAGTTTGAGTAATAATTTGGTAAAAAAAACTTCATGGATCTAAATGCAAAAGGGTATAGTTTGAGTCCTAATTTGACAAAAAAAAATACTTTAGGGACTTAAATGCAAAAAAGGCATAGTTTGGGTCCTAATTTGGGAAATACTTCATGGATCAAAAAGAAAAAAAGGATATGGTTTGAGTCCTAATTTGGAAATAGGGGTAATAAAGTAATTTCTCATTTCTACTATAGTTTTTATTACCCAAAAATGTTGAAATTGCCTTTTGGGTAAGGATTGAAGAAATGAAGAAGAAAAAATATATATTTTCATTGATATAATATAAAAACCGAAAAAAATTATATTGCATTACTGTATTATTTATAATATAAAACAAAAAAAAAATTTACAAAGTCATCTCCTATTCGCTAAACTATAGCATGATCCAGGCTATCTTATCTATATAGGCCGTAGAAGGCAATTGGGGTATCTTCTTAAAATGCTCTCTCATCAGTTGTGACATATAATAGCACACATAAACATTGCAGTTGGTCGTGTTAGGCTGAATAGGGATGGAGTGCTCGAGCTGTCAAGTGGGTCAAGCAAAACTACGGTGAACGTCTTGACTGGTTAACTGGCTGTGCTGTCATAAAATCTGGCCTATCGGAGTAATCGTAGAAATGTCAAGGGGACCGACTCCATCAAGTCAAATCAAGACTCCATCTCAATAGGTGGTTTCATATCATACAATGTGATCCGAGACCTATGAAGATCGACCTAGAGTAACACCCAATGCTCATGGTGACAACAGGGCATCAATATATACATGCAACACAATATAAATATTAAATCAATTAGTATAGAATAAATCATAATTTAAACCTAGAGTTATGTAGAAAATGAATTTAAATACCTCTATTGCGTCCCACCATGCTACCTTTGCTGTGTCAGCATCTCCCTCGACCTAGGTAGTGACATAGTCCTCGAAGACGTAGGACCCTGGTTCCACTCCAGATGCTTTTGTCTCCTCCCATGCACCTCGGAGAATGCTCCATCATTAGAGTTAGTTGAAAATCGATGTTGTAAGTACAGTAAATGAAATATAGAGCAATATAATTTTTTAACTACGCACACCTAAGTATGTCCTAGTGCGTGCGAAGTGGAACTGGGTCAGGTAAATTGATGAGGCCTCTGCTGTCCCTTTTCGTAGTAAAGCCATGAACCCGTCCACCTAGTCGTCCTCGATGTACTCTGTCATATTCCTGACCCTCACGAGGTCAGCCTCGACAAATGACAAGATCCCTCGGATCGTGTGCCTATCACAAAAATTTGGATCAGAACAATAAACCAGAAAAGTTGTTAAATGTAAATTAATCATCAAAAGAAAGTGAATTACCAATCTGAACTTCCAGAGCTGCAAAAGTCATCCAACTGTGCCCAGTTTGGAGTGGACTGGTCCACCACGGTAGGCAGAATCTCCCTCTGCACATCTTCCACTCGAGTCGTCCTAGCCACTTTCATCCTCAGCTTCTTCCTTGACCTCAAAAACTCAATGTGATGGGTCTGGTCGTCATAAGGTAACCATACATCTGCGGACGGGACCTTGGCCTGACGTGTACGACCAAGCTCATAATAAAATAAATTACTTAATATGAGAATTACTATAGAATTACTTTATGATAAAATGAACGAGTAATAGAGACTAAAATTTACGATCCAGCGATCCAAATTTTACCTTGATAGTGGCGACTGGAGCCGGAGGGGCCGAAGCTGGAGGAGCCAGAAGAATGCCAGGATCTTCTGCCCGATTGATAGGTGCATCAACCTATTATGTAAAAAATAGAAGAACCATTTTCAAATTAAAATTTAGATAAAAAATAGTAAATGAAATTAATACGGGTTTTGGATACTATATTACCTGAGTGGTGTCGTCGGGGACTATGGGAGATGTCGGGTGGGGGGTGGCCCTCGAAAAGGAATCATGTAGTGGTGGAGCATCTCCACCACTGTCATCCCTCTCCAGCACATCGAGCCTGCCCTCGATATGGGTGAGTCGCTCTAGGATATTAGCCTGCATCATCCCAATAGGAGCTCGACCCTAGCCACGGGTAGCTCGCCCATCGAAGGCAACTGTAATTATAAAACCGAGTTAGAATCCAGGTGGGGGTTTATTTAAGTAGGAAGAGGTATATACCTGACGTCAACTCCTCTCGTGTGGAGAGGGGATTGGAGAGGGATGTCCGCTCCCCTAGTCCTCTACCGAAGGACTCGACCATGAGGCCTCGTTACCAGATCTTGTTGGACTGATTGAACGATCTCGATCAATCATCTGCTCAGCCAAATCCCAATGAGGACGTGAGATCTAAAATAAAATAAAAGTAAGTATCAACGATCTTCGCATTTATCTTTATACAAAATGAGCTTAAATTTTGGAAATTGAGATTAGTCTTAAATGATCGAATAGCGGAACCAGCAATCTCTGTCTGCACACCCCCTAGAATGAACTGGATAGATAATTACCACAACATTTCATTGCAATATGTGGGGTGCAGTTGAAATCGACCCAGTATGGCTACTGTCGCTCCACCCCATAAACGTCAATACACGGGGAGCTAGCACGGGCTTATGATTTACAATTTGACTTAGTGATAATAATGAATATATAAATGAAAGTGAATATTGAGAAGGTATTCACTTACCTGATCAAGTAGCTGGGGCCACTCCCCTCTTCCAAGTCGGGATCGACGCACCTCGGGCATTGTGGCCCTTAATGGGAGGAACCACGTCTAGCTGAACCTTAAGCGTCCTTACACAACTCAGGACACAAGGATAGGAAGTGATCGTATGCCCATCACTAATTAAAGATAAGAATAAAAAATTTTCAAATCATTATTTAAAGAGTCTAAAAAACACTATTGATAAACGAATGTAATTAATAATATGAAAACTTACCAGCAACACCCAACAGTTAGTGTACAGGTGTCTTTTCGAGGAGTCCTCCTGGATGGCCTGTAGATAGAAGTGTACTGTGTGGTTACACCCGATCGTTCCCCTTAGGAACAACTCCATAGCTTCCAACTCGTCCAACATCCTCCATATGTAAAAGGGTATGTCTGCAGTCTGCTCTCGAGTCAGGATCTAATGACCAATGATGATGTTGTATGCCAATCTAAGGGCATCATCAACCGACAACTATCCCCCAACCATGGCCTGCCATCTCTACAAGACTATCCGTGGAGGAACCGGATTCACCCCAATCAATCGAGCCATGGCCCCATCCTGATTCTGTGCCCTCTTAATAAGATGCCGGTCTACTATCCCATAACGTAGACCGGTGAGGAGAGCGTACTCCTGGAGGCCCAGTCGGTGTAACCGACCTCCAATGAGGAGCCACATCTCAAGGGCTGGGCACCCTACAGAATGAAATCTTGTTTGAAGATATGAAGGGCAGCCCTAGAATAGTACCCTCCACAATAAACGGGAAGATCCACCATGTATCCAAAAGGCACCCTCTCAAGGCACTTCAGAGCAACATGTCATCGTAGCAAGTCCGCGGTCCGTGTAACGATCGAAAACTTAGCGTATGCGCAAAGCGTGTTCCCAATAGGCACAGCAGGATCGTGTTGGAACTAAAAGGTATAATGAGTGAGATCCATATTTCTGCAGTTTAGTTTCTATATTAGTTAATAAAGAATTTCGAGACACAAAATATTTTGAGACACTCAAAAATAATTTCTAGACACACTTAACAAATTTCGAGATACGATTTCTAAATTAACCCAGACTTTCAATTACATTTCTTTCAAGATGCACATCAGACATTTCAAGACGTAAAGTAACAATTCGAGACACATAGTAGTCATTTCTAGATACCAAGTCATTTTGAGACACAATTTATTCATTTCAAGACACAAACTAAACCTTTCGAGACACAAACAAATCCTTTCGAGACATAAAGAAAAATTTCGAGACAAATCAAACCTTTGAGACAATCAAACCCTTTCGAGACACAAAAGAAACATTTTGAGACACAATCAAACCCTTTCAAGACACAAAGAAACATTTCGAGACACAATCAAACAATTTCGAGACACAAAGAAACATTTTAAGACACAGAATCAAACCCTTTAGAGACAGAATCAAACAATTTCTAGATACAACAAAAAATTTTGAGATGCAACAAACAATTTCGAGACACAATAAACAATTCGAACACAACAAACAATTCGAGATAGAATCAAATAATTTCGAGACACAACAAACAATTCGAGACAGAATTAAACCCTTTCGAGAAACAATCAAACAATTTCAAGACAAAAAAAAAAAAGAACAATTTCGAGACACAACCAAACAATTTCGAGACATAACAAACAATTTTGAGACACAACAAACAATTTCAAGATACAAATTCAAATTCATCCACGATCGTTCAAGATAGTTTCAACAAAATACAAAATCGAAGTAAACAACATTTAGCATATTCGACATAAAATCAAGGTTTAAGTTTGAAGAAAACCTACTGGTAATGGCAGTAGGGACAACGACGATGAAGTGATCTGTCGGCGAATGGCACCGTCGTGGGAGTGTGGATTTTACCGGAGTGTGTCGTGAAGATGGATGTGATCCATCGGAGTGGATTCTACTAGAATGAAGAAAATGAAAGGGAAGGAAGGGAAAGAAAGGAAATAAAATGGATGAGAGTAAAGACATATGAAGAGTGGAGAAGGTGGATAGTTTCAGTTGTTTGGCAGTGAAGAAGGTGGATAGTCTCAGTTGTTTGGCAGTGAAGAAGGTGGGAAGTCAGTCTCAAAATGGAAAGAAAAAAAATCGTTTATGCCCTTATCTCGATTTGGATATAAGGATAAGGAAGTAATTTTCCATTTCTGTTATAATTTTTATTACCAAAAATGTTAAAATTGAATTTTGGATATAGGTTGAAATTGGGACAACCTTAATTGGATAGAATTGAAATGTTTTGAGAAGTGGATAAAATTAAAATTAGATCAATCCATTTAGATATATATTGGAATTTCCACTAAAGAATCCTAAAACGCATTACCCGGCCCACTGCTACATGATACTGGGCCCCTTTTTCGTTTGAACCCGTCTTTGAAGAGATCTCGTCTGCAAGGAACACCGGCAGATTGCAGTTTACCATGGCGGCCGGCGGAGCGACCAAAGCCACCACCAAGAGAAAGAAGAGAAAGAGGTCGAAAGCCAAACCCAAATTCAAACCTACAAGCACTTCCCTTCAGAACCACCTCTCCGCCCGTCACAAAGATCTCGCCGGCGTCATTCCTCATCTCATTGCCGCCACCTCTGCTTCTTACTCCTTCCTTCTCAACCACGATCTCCACCTCCTTCCTTCACAAACTCTTTCTCTCGAGTCCCTTCTCTCCTCCACCTCTTTCTCCCTCTCCAAGCTCCTCTCTCTCCTCTCTATCTCCCCTCATTCACTTCCACCGACGCCACCGCCAGCACCGCCGCTAGCCCAATGCTGGTTCCACCGCTTCCTCTCTTCTGCCTCAGCTGAATACGATACCCGTTGGACCCATTTCTTCAACCTTTCTAAACCTTCCTTCACTCTCCTCCTTCGGCTCCTTACCCCTTGTCTCTCCTCCCTGGCTCCGGTTCCCCCTAACTACGCTCTTGCCTCTGCCCTTTTTCGGCTAGCGCATTCTGCCTCCTTTTCTGCCGTCGCCCGCCGTTTCAACTTGGATGCAACCACTGCATGCCGCGCCTTCTACACCGTCTGCAAGGGCATCAATGATAAACTCTGCCATTTGTTTGAATTTAAGTCTGACATCAACAGAGTAATAGTGGGTTTTGGGTGGATTTCTCTGCCTAATTGTTGTGGGGTTTTGGGTCTAGAAAAGTTCCAATTAGAAGGTGATTTATTGGGTGCAAATGGGTCCTTCATTGTTCAAGCTTTAGTGGACTCCGAGGGTAGATTCTTGGATGTTTCAGCTGGATGGCCTAGCACTATGGCCCCTGCAAATATTCTTAGACAATCGAAGTTCTTCTCCTGTGTTGAGGAATCGAAAGAGTACTTGCAGGGCCCGTCCTTTGAGCTAAGTGATGGAAACTCAATCCCTCAGTACATTTTAGGCGACTATTGTTTTCCGCTTTTTCCGTGGCTTTTGACTCCATACAAAAGAATTGATGAAAGCAATGAGTCTAACTCTCCAGAACTTGCTTTTAATTCTGTGCATAAAGGAGGAACAGAGATAGTGAAGCTGGCTTTCGGGAGAGTTCGAAAAAGGTGGAAACTTGTTGCGAAGAAATGGAAGGAGAACTGTATTGAGGCTTTTCCTTATGTAATAGTTACATGTTGTTTGCTGCACAATTTTCTTATCAAGTGCAGTGAGGCAATGCCAGATGAAAATGTGGAAGTTTCCAAGGATGAAGAGTTTCCAATTTTTGATGGAGAGGAGGATGAAAGTGGGAAGAAGACTAGGGATGCTCTTGCATTACATTTGAGTCGGACTAGTCTGAGGAGATAAAACTGCTTTCTGAGACTTGTTCTTTCGTGGCTCTTTCTTCCCTTTCTAGGCATTTGTTGTGATCTGCACATATATGAATGGAGATGGTAGATGGAATTTTTAATTGCTTTGCATTTTTAAGTATATCTTGCAGGCTATTTTCTCATAAGCAGCTGTGCATATATACTTTAACTGTCTTTGTTTGCCTTATTCTTTTCTTTTCGAATTTAGCTCCTAACATTGACTTGAAATATGAAAATCAACCTGTTTGCTGCATGGAACATTAGCTCTTTTTGGTAATCAAATCACTACATTTTTAGTGAGACTAAGTATTTAGTGTTAAAATGTTACTCATATTCTCATTTAACAGGATAAATATGGTACCTTGGAAGTGCTGGATTTCGAACATTATGTGTCTGTGAATTATTGTGAACTGATACTAATAATCAAATCAACAGATTAAATGTTTCGCTCCATTAGTGCTGCATGGAATGTGGTATTGGATATGATAAATTTTGAAGGAATCAGCATGATAGATTCATGAGTTCCAAATCTGGTCCTCTTAAAGCCCCATGCCGAGGGGGAACTTGTTTTGGCTTTTTCTTTCCCTCTCCCCCTTTTTGATGGTTGCTACTGGGAAGTGTGGTATGTACTTTTTGGGATTTCCTTGGAAGTGCAATTTTTTTGCTGCTTATGTCTTCATTAATTGCAGAGTTATTTAGGTGTATCTCAATGATTGTGAGTCTCTGAAACTGGTCTTGAGATCCAGGACAAGAGTTGTTAAGATAAGGAGCTAAAAGATTACAATTTATTAATTGAAATAATTGACCTGTAAAATTTTCCTGCTTGAAACAGAAGTTCATATTTCTTAGAGCTTGTGTCGGAATATTCACCTTGCTGGTTTCTTTCATGATTATTAAATTTTATGTATGTATTTCCCTTCTGTTCAAGAAGATAAACTCCATAAGATAGATGTTAATAATTCCACTTCCTATTTTTGAAAAGGTGATGTCAATGATGTTCCGCTCTTTTTTTTTTTATCTGTTGGTATTTTCCCCCCTAATAAAATGCTTCATTTGAACTCGGGATCTTTTTTATGTCTGGACGGATGTTGTATTTAGTTCGAAATGATATGAGGATCATTTAGGTATGTAACATCTTCAAGGGCACCTTTATACCGCTTTCTTATTTCTGTTCTGTACTTGATTGCATTCGATTTGACAAAAGTTCCCACCCATGTCTTCTCTGGTGACATTTCCCTGCACCAGTGTAGCAGTTTGCGGGAACAAGTTTCTTGAACTTGCATTGATATGCATTTATTAGTTGGGATGAAATCAGGAGTCAAGCACATCTTAAGTTGTTTCTTTGAGAATGAGTTCTTGGAAACCTTCAATCGTAGAATTGCTTAGTTGAATGTGTTAATGAAGTAGGTTCGTGCAATAACTTTTCTGTTTTGATCTACCGAAAGGATATGGAAGAAAGGTAGAGTGATTTCTCTTTTCTACAATATCTTGCTGCAACTATATCCTTTTGAAGATTTGTGAGCATTACAAAATGGATAAAATGTAGACCATGAATCACCAAGGGATCCATTGCTCAAACAGAAAAGAGAAGTGACCGGCAAGTAATAGGATTAGTTCCTTTCTCTAGAGGAAAAGTACATAAAATCATTCCTGTAAAACTTTTTGATTTTTCTCCAACTTTCTGATTTTTCTCCAATTAGCCCACTCATTTGTTAGAAACAGTTGGCCAATGAAGATAATGAACTGAACTAGAGACTAATCTTTGGAGAAGAAGAACGACCTTTTGTACAATCGAACCAACAAGAAAATAAATTTGTTGTTTCTGCCATGTTCGGCTGTGAGACGAGTGTCTCCCGTCTGTGTAAAACCCTTAGAAACTCATCTGAGCTCAGCTGCCCGTCACCATTCGTATCAAATATGTAGAATATCAAATTCACTAGATTATCTGTAAGGGAGATGCCACAGACCTGTTCATGGGGTAAAGTAGTAGTTCTCCATTAGTAGTAGAATGATATTCATAGAAGAAAAGGTAGTAATACTAATATACATACCTGACTTGCAGCTCTCTGTAAATCTTGCTTGGTCAGCAGTCCATTCACTTTTCCATAGCTGAAGACGGCCAAAGAGAATGGCTGCAGTTGTCTACGCAGCTCAGCGAAATTCATGAATTCTTCAAACTGAATTCGTATGTCTCTGAGATTTGGTTCATTGCCTAGTTCATCAACTCGATCAAGAAACTTATCAATATGACTCATGTCAGCAGATGCAACCATGGATAGTGCAAAATCTTTAGCAGAAATGGTTCCTTGAGACTTGCAGTCGTAATGAGCAAATTCTAGCCGCAGAATCTGTAGAAGAATGAAAGAGTTTCAGAGTGGGCATATAAGCAAATGTAACAAGAACAGAAAAAGAAGAACATACTTCATGTTGCAGGTCTCTGAGGAACTGGACAAAGCTTGCATGTTCCAGACGACGTTGGCCATCTTTCCCGAAGAAGTACTGTAAGATTCCTCCGTTCCTTACTGAACATGAAACTTTCTTACCGATTCTTAACCCATCTCTGTGGCGTGCACCCTGTCTAGTATGTGTTCGCATGAGCCCCATCACTTTCTTGAATTCCTGCTTATCTATTCCACTGTTTAAACCAGAGAACGAGTCCCAGAATCAGGCAAGGCAAAGCAGATGCATTAACATTTGATAATCAGACTTACCCATCATTATCGAGATCAAACATTTTGAATGCCACAGAAAAACTTGTCTCCGGAATGCTGAGTAACGTAACAAAAAAGATATACCTGTTACCAGAAAATTGAAAGAGGGCTTTTAGGAGATTCATTGTTAAGAAGAAATATGAGCAGCTTGAGTGGAGTAAAGAGAAGAAGCACTGACTCAGGAAATGATATAAGTCCGTCGTTGTTAGTGTCAAAGAGCATAAAAAACTGTGAAGGAGCACAATTTAACTCGCCATGAATGGGTTCTCCTTTCAGAGATCCTGTTCGAATGCCAGTCGCTTCGGACGGAGGGAATACTGGAACAACTGCTCGCATCAAGTCTGCTGGTGTCATGAAAATTTCTCCAGTAGGGGATTGAAAAGATGCAAAGTACTCGAATACCTTCAACATAATTAACATATTGTTGTTGTGAGAGGAGCACTCATGCAAGGATATTGGAAGTCTAATTCAATTTAACTATTCAACTTTATCGGGATATAAAGTACAAAGAAATCCATACCTTTTCAGGAGGGCTTTGTGCCCTCAGACGTTTCTCGTACTTAAAGAAAACCTTTCTTCTGTATGTATCTGAAAGATCAGTGAAGGTTAACAAAGTCGGAACCAACCACTGCATACAAAGAACAGTATGGTCAATCAAGTGCATGTTTAATGGCCTAAATTATGAAGTGCATGGTGAAGTTCGGTGGGATCTGGATGATGGTTTCCTTTCTTAGGGACTAGTTCCATTCGGTAATTTCTTAATGCGAGTGCTGGAAGAGAAGTTCCGGTACCTTGGCTGGCATATGCCATAACTCAGGCAACAGGTTAGAACCAGACTCCATTGCTCTTCTATATATAAACTAATCTATACATTTGATAGAGCTTCATAACTAGTACCTTTTTCTATACTATACATTCTGATTCTATTTTGCAAATTACAGCATATATATAATTTCAAAACATCAAATTTCCACATATATATATCAAATTACTGTTCCCTCCATCCACCAAAAAATGATATCGCAATCCATCAGGTTACTAATATGCAAGTTTTGGACCAAATGAG
The DNA here is from genome assembly GCA_028571225.1 of Parsonsia alboflavescens. Taxonomy (NCBI): domain Eukaryota; kingdom Viridiplantae; phylum Streptophyta; class Magnoliopsida; order Gentianales; family Apocynaceae; genus Parsonsia; species Parsonsia alboflavescens. The sequence continues at coordinate 16,566,013 of JAOXNR010000022.1, forward strand.
ATTCGCATCAAACAACCATAAAATCCCCATTTCAAAAGAAAATGTTACGTGCTCTATCGTCTAAAATTGGATTTCTTATTTAGACTTTAATAGAACTATTTGATTTTTGTTAATTATCCCTTTATTTCATTAATATAATTTGTTATGTGACATTTGAATGAGTAGATATAAATTTTTAAATTAAGAGGTAATCAATAATATTTTGCATTAAAGATTTATTTATTTTTTTGAAATAAATGAAATATCCAATTTTAAATCAAAATAGAATCTTGATATCTGGCAAGAGTGTAGTATCTCACCTTTATGTAAAAGCCATGCGTATGTACCTTTTTCTGTGAGGTAAAGAGGAAAAAATTTATTGTATTATTATTTTTTTTAACTCTTCCTCCGCTCAAAAATCAACTCATTTATCTTCAACGTGGTCTCACCACTAAACTATCTATGTTTGACAAATTTGTTGTATTGTTTCAATGAAGAAGGGAAGTAAATATAGATAATATTATATTATATACTCCATCCATGTTAGTGTTAGTGTTTGTGTTTGATCCCTTAATTGGACGAATTGCATGACTTCTGTGAACCAAACAAAGCTTTTTTTTTTCCCATCTGCCTTTCTTCTACGAAGTACTGATGACCTTTATAACCAAAAAACATCAAAGTAAATTTACAGGAATTTGTTTTCCTCCATGAAATATTTATAACAGAAAGCAAAATCAACTGCACACCAAAAAAGCAGGATGCATGTTGCAGTAACCCAAAATGGAAAGTATATTACCTTGGAAGAGGAACTTCGGCCTCTTTTCAGGCTCTGTGGTTCCGTTTCCGGAATCAGCATAACAGAGGAGTGAATTCCAGTCAGAGTGGGCAGACCAATAACAGAGGCCTAAACTTGAGCCAATAACCAGTGCCACAGAAGAAAGTGATCTCAAAATAAACCCAGGAATGGAACCGTCCTTTTTACTGTCATAATTGCTAGACGGCGACCCTCCAGCCCATGAAGATGTGTTGTTTGATTTGGTAAAGATTAAACGTTGGTTGACGCACAGAGTTGCCAAAAATCGGATATTTGTATTGGGTTTCCCAATTAACATCCAAGAACTCATGATTCAGTCCTCAAACTAATGCAATGCGAAGGGGGGTAATGATAAGGTTGGGTTAGAGTTATGGTTCTTGAAATTATTGTTTTGAAGCAGTGCATTGGAGGATTTTTTGGAGAAGAGAAGAGGGAGCCAAGAAAAGCAGAAAGTACAGTTTTGTTTGAACGAGAAAGAAGGGTGAATTGATTAGAGTGTTTGACTGGACTGTCTCGAGGAAACTGTCCATGCTTAGAAAGTGACCGACCCAGATCTATTTTTACTAATCCAATCCCAAAAATTTGTCAATTCTTTTTAATATTTATTCTTCATCCCACTTTAAAAGGGGTTATTAATTGTCATTTCACATGAATTAAGAAATATTAATTGTAGCGATGTAATGTTAAAAATATCCTTTTTCTCCATTCTTAATAGTTGTATTTATTTTTCTTTATAATAAATGAATGAATATAAAAAATAGAAGGTAAGAATTGAAAAAAAAAATTATAATTATGCATTGATATTTACAAAATAACTTATATTATAAGATAAATAAAATATCCGATTTATATTTTGAGATGAAAATATATTTTATTTCATCTTTGATCTTTTAGCCGCACATTGAACATCTGTGTAGTAATTCTAAGTAAACACGTGGAGGGGCAGATTTTTAGAAAAAAACCACAAAAAGAGAAAGAAAAGAGTCAATCAAAACATGGAGTAAAATAAAAGAAAATATACTAGAAGGAAGTCCGTCGTAATAAAATGAAGAGGGTAAAAAAGATTTACGGGGATGTTGAACTAAGGCCAGTATTCATATCATTTTTTGACTTGCGTGCCTTATCTTAAATGGATAAGATTTTGGTTGGACTGTATTTGAAATGAGAGAAAAATAAGTCAAATTATCTATTAAATAAAAAAGTAAAATCATTTATGAAAAAAATTATTTTTTTATATATTTTTTAAATTGGATTGTAAACAGTAAATAAAATCTTAGGATATGGATTAATATTTTTTAAAATTAAATATTAATAGGCTCTCAATTTATAGAAAACGTTTATTATTTTCATTCTTTGATTTTTAAATAAGTCACATATCAATGTTTTTTCAAAAAAATTAAAAGGTTTATTATAATTTATTTAAATTCAGCATTTCTTATTCATTAGCTTTTAAATATATAGAACAAAAAATATTTATAATATAATAAAGATTCAATGAATTTATTTATATAAAATTAATTATTTTTAAATTATAGTAAAAATCACATGATTATTATTATTATTTAATGCAATTTCTATAATTTATGTTATATAAGCAGATATTATTAAATTTATTTTTTCTACAAAATACCCATGCATAGTTTACCTAAGTGGTATGTATTTTATTCCACATCTACTAACAAATTGCAAATTTACAATCTTAGAAAAGGTTAGCGCAATAGCGAGGGTTTGTTTACACCCCTCTCCCCGGTGGGGTAGTTTTTGAGATTCAGCTTCAAATGGGATTTTTTTTTGTGTTACAGAAATGGGGGTCAAAGCCGCATTTACAATTTCGTGACACAAAGTGCAGGTTATTAAAAGTTTCACTTGAACAACAAATCATCAGAGTGGAGCTTTTCTTAGGTCACGCCTATCCTAGTCCTCTATGCCTTTGTGGAAAATGTATGCATATTTAGCAACTTTTGCATCTACATGTTATTTAGTACCTCCAATACTTAAGTGCTTTCTCATATATAAATTTAAAGGTAAAAAGGCTGGTAATCCCCTGAACTTTACATTTTTTTGTTTAGACATTTGAATTTTTTTGCATGTTCCAAACACTCGAACTTTTCAAATGTATCTGAATTGGTCGTTTCGTCCAATTTGGTCATTAAGTATTAACTGAATCCAATCAGACCCATTTTGTTTGACCTTTTTAGGAGGTAAATTTAAAAGAAAAATTGAAGCACAAGTATGATCTCCTTTTTCTTACCCTGTTCACCGGATTTGGTTGCTTCTTGTTTGTCTAGTTAAGAATTGCACGTTATTAATGTATCTAGGTTTTTAGTTCCATTCATAGTTTGTCTAGTTATTTAATTGTGATTTATTTCTAGTCTAACTTTATCCTATATGTTATGATTAGTTTATGAAAAATATATCAACAAACTTAAGATAGATTTTTATCTATATTAACTTCTATAAATTTGCCTTTATATTATATTTGTTGTATATCTAGTAACATAGTTTTTTTTACCTATTATTATTTTTCAATTTATAGTTTTTCACTATGACTACTTCCTCAAGTGTTGGACCAATAACTAGGGCTGGAGATATGACTCACGCAATACCTTCATTAATTATTTATGGAGTAAAACCTGAAAAGTTCTTGGGGACTAAGTTTAAAATAAGGCAACAAAAGATGTTTTATTTATAAACATTAAATTTGGTTAGGTTTCTCCGTGAAAATCCACCCGTTGTTGAAGCTGATTCAGATGCCCAAGCCATTGTTGCCAAAAAAGCATGGTTTAATTCAGATTTACTTTGCAAGAATTATATTCTCAACAATCTGAATGATACATTTTATTCCATTTATAACCAAAAACAAACTGCATAAGAACTATGAAAATCTCTTGATAAGAAATATAAAACAAAAGATGTTGGAACAAAAAAATTCATGGTTGGCAAATTCTTGGATTAGAAAATGGTGTACACCAAAACATTTTCACATCAAATCTAAAAATTTCAAATAATTATCCATGAGATTCTTAAAGAAGGTGGGTCTCTTCGTAGACCATTTCAAGTGGCAACTATAATTGAAAAATTATCTGCCTCGGGAAAAAAATTCAAGAGCTATCTCAAGAATAAGCGAAAGGAGATGAATTTTGCAGATTTAATTGTACAATTGAGAATTAAAAAAGATAATCGTGCATCTGAGAAGAAAAGGGCAACTCAACCTATTCAAGTAAAAGCAATGTGGTTGAACAAGCTGATCGCCCAAATAAGAAGAAGAAATTCTTATTAGAGAAAAAAAGAGAAAAGCACTAAGAAAATCAATGGCAAGTGCTTTGTTTGTGAAAAACTTGGACATATCGAAAAAGCTTGCCACAAGAAGAGGAATACTAATCAAATGGTCAACAAGAAACAAGCAAACTTAACACAAATTGAAGGTTTGTCTCATGATATGGGCGAAATGAACTTTTTTACTATAGTTTCTGAAGTCAACATGACGGAGACAAATCCAAAAGAACGGTGATTTGACATTTGTGTAACTCGACAAATCCTTAAAAGGTGAAAATAGGTTCAAAAACTACAAATTTGTACATTCATTAGATATACAAAAGATAGCACTGCATATACATTTTTGGTATATAAATCTAATATACTAGATGTGTATAAAAATACTATAATAGAATGAAGAGATGCATAATTTTTTGAGGACATATTTTCTTTAAACAATAGAAAAGAAGATGATACAAATAAAAGAAAGTATGAAACTATGTATAAAAATTCTACATCAAATGAAGAGTCAAGACATAATAAAAGATTGAAGACTTCTAAATCTTTTGATCCTAACTTTTTAACATTCATTTTAGAAAATGAACATACATATTCCAGGAAGCTATGTCTAGCCCTGAAGTCCCTTATTAGAAAGAAGCTATAGACAGTGAAATTGATTATATTATGCAAAACCATACATGGGAATTAGTAGACTTACCTTTTGGTTTTAAACCATTAGGTTGCAAATGAATCATTAAGAAAAAGATGAAAGCAGATGGAACAATTGATAGATATAAAAGCAAGACTAGTGTCTAAAGATTATAAGCAAAAGGAAGGCATTGATTATTTTGATACATATTCCCCAGTCACTAGAACAACATCTATTAAATTACTAATAGCTATTGCATCATTTATAACTTTGAAATTCATCAAAATGGATGTGAAAATGGCTTTAGTAAATGGCATTTTAGACGAAGAATTTTATATGAAACGAGTTGAAGGGTTTGTCGTTTCTGGACAAGAGAAAAAGGTGTGTAAATTGTTAAGTCCTTATATGGTCTAAAACAGTATCTAAAGAATAGCATGAAAGATTTGAAAAAGTGATGTTGTCAAATGAATTCAGAATAATTGAGTGTGATAAATATATTTATGTTAAAGGCACTCAAGACGAATTTATAATTGTTTATCAATATGTTGATGATATGATAATAGTTGGAAGCAATATCAATGTTATCAATTCAACCAAAAAGTTATTAGCAAGTAGTTTTGATATTAAAGACATGAGAATTGTGGGTTATTAAAATTATAGAGACATCTAATGGATATATTCTATCACAATCTCATTATATTGAGAAAGTGTTTCAAAAATTCAACAAAGGTGACAGAAGCATTGCAATAACCTCATGTAGATGTCAATTTACATCTATCAAAAAATCATAGTGAGAGAATATCTTAATTGAAGTACTTTGGAATAATAAGGAGTTTAATGTATATCCAAAACTGCACTAACCCAGATATTGCTTATGAAGTAAATAAATTAAGTAGCAATCTAGGAAAAGATCATTGGACAACCATAACTAGAGTATTGAGATACCTAAGATATACTCAAGATATCGGTTTAAATACACTAGATTCCCTGTAGTATTAGAAGGGAATAATCATGCAAATTGGATATTTGATGCAAAAGAATTAAAATCCACAAGTGTTTACTTATTTACATTAGGAGGAGGGACAATTTCTTGGAAATCCTCAAAACAAACCTACATTGCAAGATCAACAATGGAATCTAAGTTCATGACTTTAGACAAAGTAGTAGAAGAAGCAAAATGGCTTCATAACTTTTTAAAGGATATACCAATATGGACATAGCTTCCTGCAATTCGTGCACATTGTGATAGCAAAACATCAATAGGAAGAGCTAAAAATGCTAAGTATAATAGGTTAGTCTCTACACATGCGTTGAAGACATAATACAATTAGACAATTACACCCTTATGGCATTATTTCGATAGATTCTGTGAGTTCAAAAGAAAATATAGCATATCTGCTAATGAAAGATATACCTTAAGAGAAAGTGTTTAAGTCACTGAGAGGAATGAGATTAAAGCCTATTACTAAACATTCATCATGATGGCAACCCAACCTTGCTGACGAAATATCCCAATATCTTGGTTCAATGGGACAAATGAATTGTGGTGAAATTTTGAAGAGTCACTAAGGAGTTTAACTCTTACCCATTCCTAGGGTGAGAAGAGTGACTTAAAAATATATAGGATAAGCTATGCTTTTAATAATTTCTAAATCTTGAAAGAGTCAAGAAAAGTATGATGAGATACTTCCATTAGGAATTACCTATGTGAGTGTGAATAAGGTCAATTCAATGATAATGATTAGGCTAAGTTATCTAAGCACTCATGAAACCAGGAGGTGTCCAAGGCCAAACAGCAAATCCAAACTAGATCGATAAACACCTCTATTTTTTTTTTTTTCTGTTAAGGAATTTCTTAAAGACTTAGGACTAAGTCAATAATAATAATAATTAATTATTATTATTATCATTATTCTTCCTTCCATCCGGACATCCAGAATTATATGTTTCATTTTCTAAATTAGTGAAAATTTTATAAAGACATTGATATTACTATGTTTAAAATGAGACATTTAATTCCAAATAAAATGAGTATTTTTTTAAAAAAAAGGGTTTATTTTTTAAATTAAGTTGTTTTATATTTGAGAAGAAAAATAAGCAGTGGTACATGTTTTGTTTGTTACTAGTGATTAGAGAATTTCGTGCAGATTTTGCCTCGAATGCCGGATAGCATGGAGGATGTGCTGAAGTTTTTTCAAAATCGATTCAACCGATCAAATCAAATTGAATTTAAAGTTTTATATTTGAATTGAAAAATTTGTTAATCGAAAAATTGATTCGATTACTAATTTTATACTTTCAAATTGAATCAAACCGATCATTTATATTAAATTATATTTATTATTTTACTTATATGATAACTTCTAATTATTCCCATTTTTCTATTCTATATATTTGAGAAAGATATCAATTAGCATTTCTTTATTTTTTAAATATGTTTTGTTTTAATTTATTAATTTATTTGGGATTTGTATAAAATTTAAACTAATATAATTGCATATCTTGTGAGTAACTTTTGTCTCTTTAATTTATCTATTTTTGAATTAGCATTTGAATTCTTATAATTTGATGTTGATCTTTTCTCTTAAAATGTGTAATTATTTTTTCTTTTGTAAGATCACTTGAATTGTCTATGAGTAATGCTGATAGGGTTAGAAATGGACTCTGAGTCATCAAACGGATCCTGATGGAACTGCGAGGTTAGCAGCTTGAGAAAATGACAGAAATCATCACTGGAGGGGCCTGTCGCCTAGGAAAGAGTTCTGATGCCAGAGTTAGTACTGTAAAGAATAATCAAGGGTAAAGACTATTCTCGGAAAACTATCGTGTTCCAGGATGCCTTACTTGCCTGTCCATAGACTGATTGTGTGTTTTGATTAAGTAGTCCAAAGAGAAGATTAGTTAAATCCTAGATCTCTGCCCTCTCTTATGTAACTATAGGCCATTAGGATAATTGTGAGATTCTGATGAATCCCGCCAATTGTTCATAGAATCATGGAGTTTCCCTGGGACGAGAGATCTTGTCATTCACATCTCCGTTGAGAGCTACAGGCTCGCTAACCAACCTTCAGACCAATTTCGCGACCTCCCCGTGGATGTTGAGTGTCTCGAACATCTCTTCTGGTGAGGTCGCGCTGAGTAGTCCTTGGCTCGTGGGAGTGACTAGGAGTCACGTATCGTTGGTCATAGTATGGAAGATTTATGAGAGGAGTTGGGAGTTACCAAGTCATGGGCTGAGCTCTGGTGGTACCTCTCTCGAGCTCATTTAATAGGTCGGTAAACTCTAGGTCAATGACCTGGGAGGTCGGCAGTAGTGGGTCACTGCCCAACTTTTCTCGTTGACTCCATGAGTCTGATTTTCAGGTATTGAAGGCATGGGTCCTTTATCCCATTTGGGTTGACTTTTATCCAGGTCCTACCTGTGTATATTGACTTATTCGGGTTGTATTCGTTTCACCATCATTACCCGCCTTTAAGCCCAGTGAGCTTAGAGATTGTTGGTGCCTAAATTACCATCTTCAAGTGACAGCTGCTGATGGGTCAATCGATTCCTTGTAACAACTAGCTTTGGAGGTACCTTTCCATCCGCGCCTTTGGTCTAGAGTCGCAAGCTGGCTAATTATTTTTTTGCCTCAAGAAGAGTTGTGCACACTTGGTCACGGTATGGTAGGTACATGAGCAAGGTTGGGGCTCACGAGGTCGTAGGTCGTGGTCTAGTGATTCCTCTGTTATGCTCATTTGGTGGTTAGTGACCTCTAGGTCCGTGACCTGGGAGGTCATTGGTAGGAGGCCCCTGTTCACTCGTACCTTGAGACTCGCCAATCTGACCTTCTGGTATTGAGAATTACCATCTCCAAGTAGCAAGTCTGACTTCAAGCATTAAGGATTGCCATCTCTTGGTCGGGGGCTTAACCTTCAAGTATTAAAAATTACCATCTCCAAGTCGAGACCTTTGAAGGGTTGAGCTATTTTCTCCCAACTACTTGTCAGGTTGACCTTCCGGTATTGAGAGTTACCAACTCGAGGTCACGACTCTTTGTAAAGTTGTGATATTTTCTCGCAGCAGCAATTTTTTTGAGAGAAGATGCGTTCTCTAAGTTTTGGAAAACTGTTGGGTAGTTTGAACTGGAAAGTCACCCTGCTTTATTTTTAGCAATATCCGGCCCTTCTCAGACTTGAAGAAACGGCCCGCTTTTATTTTAGCAGGAGGCCGAAGCGGTTTTGGGTTCTGAACCGATGACCCGTTCCAGATTTTGGGAGATTGACTCGCTTTAGTAAATCCAAGGTTTCCTTATTCGATATAACCTGAATACCTTCAAATTTGGGATTTACTTGAACCTAAATTCATCTTCCATAGGTTTTTCAGAGCTTTCAGCTTAGTTCTCTCTCCTCCTCCGAGCATTTAGCTTTCCCAAGATCGTCTTTCTTTCTCCAAGACTTCAGTAAGTGAGTTTTCTTTCTCTTTTGAAAAAATTGTACCTTTTTCTTTTTCCAATTTGAGGACTGTGTCTACCTCTCGTTCCTCTTTGTCTAGTACTCCTTCTCCCTAGTCAGGAGAGATAGCACCCTCTTCTTCCTCGGTTGATATGGAAAACGGAGTTTTTTATTTTCCTCCGATGTTATCTAGAGCTAACTTGGTGAAAACTGAAACATTTGAGCTTTCTAAAATAGAAGCCTACTCTATATCCCCACTTCGGAACCCTAGTTCCGTCTTTGAGCTCCATAGTGAGTTAGAGCTAAACAAGGATGCAACCGTTGTTGCTAAAAGGCATGAGCGTGCCTACAATAAACGCAATGGACAAATAGTCCTTTATGCTTCTATTCTCAGGGGAGGTGTTCTTTTACCTCACATTCACCCCTTGTTTTTTGATCTTGCTTACTTTTGGCACTTTTCCTTAGCCTAGCTTGTTCCCAATTCTCTCTGGACAGTGGGTGCTTTTATTACGACCTGTCATCTCTACCGAGTTCCGATCTCTCTGGAGCTTTTCAAGTGTTTTTATAGACTGGGGATCTATTTGGCGTCTAAAGGTGCTAAGGGGTACCTTCAATTTCTCGCCAGGCACAAGTCGGTTGGTTCCTTCCAATCCTCCGTGGGGGAGTGGAAACCCTTCTTTTTCTTTGCTCACCTTTCAAGCCACTTGATTCAATTCGAGGCTTACCCATTGGAACCTGAGCCATATATTCCTCAATGAGCTTCCCAACCTATCCGTTGGTCAAGACCAGCATATTGATTTCCTTATGGACCTGGTCGATTTTGGCAAGCTTAAATTGGGGTGTGCTACTCCAGTTTGGCCTGAAGCCTTAATTCGCTCTGCTGGGTTAGGAAAACCGGCAGAGTGCAATCTTCCGTCCCTCAGGGAAACTGTTGGGATATCTTCTTTTGGTAGGAATAACTCCTGTGTTTACTGAATTCTGATTCTAACTGACCAGGTCCTAACAGCCTCTCTTTTTGTTTTTTGCAGTAATGAAGGCACCCGAGTGGCTCCATGCTTCCGGATCTTCCCAAGCCTCTGTGGGTAGAGGTCGGGGCAGTACGGGTGCGTCCGCTGCCGGTGCTCCTGCTACCAGGATTCCTATTCCCCAAGGCAAGAGGATAGCAATGATGGTCGAGAGGACTCGAGGGGCCTCCAAAAAGAGTTCCATTGTTTCTGGGATGGGCCCCCTTGAGTGGCCTATCAAGATTTCAACCTCCTAGACTTCTTAGTCCTCTCAGCTTACAAAAAATATTGCTCCAAGTCATTCTGGCAAAGGAAAAGGCTTCGTGTTTTCAGAGTCCTAACCAGCATTCCCAGGCTGTGCAATGGAGGAGGTCACGGAGACCTTCAAGAGGCTGGGAGGTGCTGCCCTGGCTTCTCACACCATTGAGAGGACTGCAAGGTGGTTCCCTGACCTGGCTGTGGAGGCATCGGACTCCTTATTGCAACGGCTCCATCCTCAATCCTTTTTGATGGAGTGTCCTCCGACAGTTGATCGGGAAATTTGCCAGCAATTGACCGACGAGGAGCTTAACAGGTTTGGTGCCTCCCTTCTTGCCGGAGTGAGCTCTTGCAACTTTCTGCCAACCTATGTTTGTCTTTGTTCTACTTTGAGTATGCTAACAAACTCTTCCCTTTTTCTTTTGTAGGGTCACCTTGTTTTTGGCAAATGGTTGAGAAGGGAGGCTGAGAGAGCTAAAAAGGACAAGGAATTTGCCTCCTTGCTTTCTGAGTTGCAGGATGCTAAGGTCTGCTTGGAGAAAGAGGTCGTTGAGCTCACTACCTCTGCTGAGTTGTCCAAGGCTTCTGCCGTGCACTTCAAGCAACTCCTTGTAGCATGCCAGAGGGATATTGTAGAAGCTTAGGCTTCTAATGACACCATCTCCAAGGTTCTGGACAGGGCTGAAAAAAGGGCAACTGAGTAGGAGAAGCATATCAAGAGGCTCGAGGCTAGGTTGGAGGAATTCCAAGGGCTCTGCGATGAGGAAGGCAGCTTGGTGCTGGAAAGGCTGGAGGGGGTCCTCGCTTTCCAGGAGTACATGCAGTCTCTGTTGAGGGCCCCAGCAGATCTCCCTGTATGCCAAGGTGGAGGATGACCTAAAGGGGCTCAAAACGAGGATGAGGACTAACTCAGATTTTGATGCTAATTTTTATCATCTGGAGTTGGCTGCTCCCCTCCCCTGGGAGTAGGAAAGCCAAAAGCAGGCTTCCCCTGAAGAGGTCACTGCTGCTGAGACCTTGGCTCAGGTTGGCCAAGCTGATGAAGGCCCAGCGGAGAAGGGGAAAGGTCCTGTTGAGGCTACCCCCGAGGTTGTGGAGATCCTAGATATCAACCCTCGAGCTATGGTGTCCCCTGAAGGTATTCCTTATTCTTTGCACAATGCTTTTGAAAAGATGTTTCCTCAGCTTGTGAATGATTATTTTGGGGAAGGTACTTGACCTTTTCCCAGTTTTCCTGCTTGCTCCCAAAGTCATGTTATCTGCTTGTGTTGTTGGCTTGTCTAACAGGAACTTCAGATGCAGCCTCTCCGAGCAACCCTATGGCTCCTCTGAACAATTTCATCCCAGCTAGCATCCCAACCGGAGAAGAGGAAGATGTGCCGCTTGTGCAACATTCCCGAAAGTAATCTCAGGCTTCCTCTAGTTTAGGGCTTTTAACTCGTTATTTTTCGCAAGCACAATGAATATCCTATACAGGTTTGTTTGTGGCCTTTTGTTTCTTTTTTCTTTTATACAATTTCTTCATTCGTTTTTCCAATGCCTTGAGCTTCATACTTGCTTCATATTGATAACCTTTCAGCAAATTCATAATATATTTGAACTTGTTTAAGCATAACAGCAAATAACATAGGCGTAATATCTATACAAGCCTTGGCACTAGAGTAAATAACATGGCATATCATCTACATAAGCCTTGAAAACTTAGCTCTGTTGGATTTGAGTTACTGAGGTTGCTATAGTACTTGGCAAGGTCCTTTAGACTGGTCCTCCCGAGTTTAGTGAGGTTTGCCATGTCTTAGATGACTTTTAGGCTTAGCACTTTTTTAGATGATAGGCATTACAAGGTCTTAGGAATTTCCTTCTTTCAGGATCAGCGAGCTTTGTAGCTGCCTCCCTTGTGCACCTCTTGGATCATGTAAGGTCCTTCCCAGCTTTCTTGCAGCTTGGTCAGTTACTCTTGTTCGCTGATATCTGATCTATTGAGGACCATTTCTCCAACTATGAAATGTCTTTCTTTCACTCTTTTGTTGAAAAAATTTGTTACCTGCCTTTGTAAGTTCTATCTGCTTCCATTACTTTGTTCCTGACCTTTTCGAGGAGGTCGAGGTCTGCCCTTCTCTCCTCCTCGTTTAAGACTGAATTGAATTCGATCAGTTTTAAAGATGGCATCCCAACCTCAATTGGCATTACTACCTCTGCTCCAAAGCACAAGCTAAATGGTGTTTCTCCAGTAGCCTTTCTTGGTGTGGTTCTGTATGCCCCTAGTATACTTGGGATCTCGTTTGGCCAATTTGTCTATCGACCCTCTTTCTCGAGCTCGATGAGTCTCTTCTTCAGCCCTTCTAGAATGGTCCTATTTGTGACCTCAGCCAAGCCATTAGCTGGGGGGATAAGCTACAAAGGTCAGTCTCTGTTCAATGTTGAGATTTTTGCAGAAGGTCTTGAATGGGTGGCCAATGAATTATCTCCCATTGTCTGATATGATAGCATGAAGAATGCCAAATCTATAGACAATGTTTCTCCATACGAATGACTAGACTTTTGGCAATGAGATTAGTGCCATTGGTTCTGCTTCAAAACATTGTCTGATATGAGAGCACAAGGAATGCTAAATCTGCAGATAATATTTCTCCATATGAATGACTGGACTTTTGGCGATGAGATTATTGCCATTGGTTCAGCTTCAAAACATCGGGTGAAATATTCCACGGCAACAATGAGGAACTTCACATCCCCCACTCCTTTCGGGAAGGGCCCTAGAATATCAATGCCCTATTTATCGAAAGGCACTAATCTGTTGATTGACTAGAATTTCATAGGTGGTAGGTGTGACTTATTCCCGTGCAATTGGCAGCTCGTGCATTTCCGTATGACCCCCTCAACGTCTGAAACCATTAAGGGCCAATAATATCCTGTAATCAAGATTTTCTTGGTTGCAATTTTAGCCCCTATGTGTGATCCACATATTCCGTTGTGTACCTCTTTAATGACATATTTTCCTTCTCCTTCGCTTAAGCATTTGAGCAGTGGCCAAATGTATGACCTACTGTATACCTCGTCATCTCCTATTAGGACGTAGCAATTTGACTATCTCCACACTTGGCGAGCTTCTTTTTGGTCTTGTGGGAGTTTACCATGCTTAAGGAATCTGTAGATTGGATATCTCCAGTCTGCCTGATCCTCAATGACCAAACCCTCCTCTTGAGCTATGTTGGGAGAAGGTAATTATTCCATGAGTAGCTCAACGTTTGCTCCAACCACTTCTCGGTATACTTTAGACAGTGCTTCTGCCTCTGAATTCTACTCCGTGGGGCCCTATTCGATAAGGAAGTAGTCAAGCTTAGACATTATATCCCTTACTCTTTTGAGATATTTGATCATGTTGTCTTCTCTTGCTTCGTATTTTCCAGCGACTTGGCTAGCTACAACTTGTGAATCTGTTTTGACATGCAATTTCTACACCTTGAGAGCTCTTATAAGCCTTAGACCTGCTAAGAGAGCTTCATACTCGGATTAGTTGTTCGAGGTTGGGAAATTGCATTTCACAGAGTAAGGGATTCTCACTCCCTAAGGGCTAATCAGCATAATTCCCGCATCTAAATTTTCTTTATCCCTGGAACCATTTGTGTACATGGTCTAGATACCAACTTCACAAGTGCTAGAGAGCTCCAATGGAACTCTGGTACACTCTTCTATGAAGTTTTAGAGGGCTTGAGCTTTGATGGCCTTTCTTGGCCTTTCAGTGGTAGGTTGGTTAAGACTCTTATCGGGTAACCTTCAAAATACGGCTTTAGTTTCCTTTAAGTAATAATGATGATGTACATTGACGGAGATCAAGGAGCATACATGGCACGGGATAATTCATGGAAGATCTCATATGAAGATGCTTATGGAATAAAGGAGCTAACGTACAAGAACATGTATTTCAAATACAAGGTTGGAAGATCAAGAATGAAGAAAGACTTGTTAGAGATTGAAGATGATATTAGTAATGATTGGGAGTTCTTGTACAAAGATCAATATTTCAAGTATAAGCATGGAACTTAGAATTGAAAGAACAAGGCTGGAAATTAAATGAACAAGGCTGAAACTTTCAGCAAATGTGTTGAGACAAATGTTAGACTTTACAACATTGTTTGAAGCACAACCGTCAATGGAGGCTGAACCAAGGAAAGAGCTCAACAAGTGGGTGATAGAAGACAACAAGGAGGAGACATTAAGCAAGGAATCAAGCCATTTAAAATTTTGGAAGTGAGGCTGCACGAGCTGGACAGATTGGCAAAATTTGCCCAGAAATTTCTTTTTTGGTCCTCTGTTTTTACAGCCTTGTTATCTTCACTTTAGTTAAACTTTTCTACTTATTGTTAGTTGCTTTCTTTATATTTTAAGCTAGCTTTAGGTGGCTAATTGAGTCCCTAATCATAATTGATGCTGAGCCTATAAATAGGTCATCATTTGTATTGTCTTTTAACAATTAACTCAGCAAACACTTTTCAAAAATTTGAATGAATAAATTTGGATTCAAGGTTACCAAAACCGAGAGTGTGGCTTAGAGCTCTTCTAGGGTTCTTAGTTAAACTTTAGGGATCGCAATGCTTGGCTAGGGTAATTGAGTTGAGTTGAGTTGATGGGACTCAATCCATTAGATCATATTGGACGACAATTAGTCAACGGTTCTAGCTTGAATCTCTTGCATGAAGTGTTGGGGAATCATGAATTGAAGTGGTCGAAATTTTGGATTTGATGAATGATGAATTCGTTCCAAATTTGAGATCAAATCAACTTTTGGTATCAGAGCCCTAGGTTTATTCATCAAGATGTTTGCCTATCCTTTATTTTCTTTTTTGTTTAAGTGTTAAGATCATGTTGTTTCTTTGAAATCTATGTGATCTTATG
>JAOXNR010000022.1:16581401-16629397 GCA_028571225.1 Parsonsia alboflavescens
GCAAAGTGATGAGTTCTAACATATGTGAAGAGTATTTTCTTATTCCTTTTATACATATGTTTAATGCTTTTGATGGACGACATGTATATGCTATGATAAGGGATTGTTACTTAAGTTTAATGAATATGAATTCAAGGTTTAGAAAACCTGCATATCATGGTTTATGGGGTCATAGACCAATGGGAAATATGTCTTGTACTTTAAATGATAGGACTTTATTTCTTTGTTGTTCTAAGAGGTTTGTATTATTTTTCTATGATGCTTCTTCTATTGAGCTTAATGAAGGTGAGAAGGAATATATATCTATCAAAGAAAGACCACCACCTTTAAAGAAAGGTATGGCAAGACATTGTCAAGTTCTAACCTCCATGAAGGAGAACTTGGAGTTAATTGGTAAGTATTCTTTTAAATCTTTAATCCATGTTAGTGATCATTTTCTTTTCGATGTAGGACTTAAAGATTCGAGGTTGAATCCTTTTGAGCTGTGGTTGAATGATGCAGATCAAGTAGCATACATGGCATGGGATAATTCATGGAAGATCTCATATGAAGATGCTTATGGAATAAAGGAGTTTATGTACAAAAGCTTGTATTTCAAATACAAGGTTGGAAGATCAAGAATGAAGAAAGACTTGTTAGAGATTGAAGATGATATTAATAATGATTGGGAGTTCTTGTACAAAGATCAATATTTCAAGTATAAGCATGGAACTTTGAATTGAAAGAACAAGGTTGGAAATTGAACGAACAAGGTTGAAACTTTTAGCAAATGTGTTGAGACAAATGTTAGACTTTACAACATTGTTTGAAGCACAACTGTCAATGGAGGCTGAACCACGGAAAGAGCTCAACACGTGGATGGTAGAAGACAACAAGGAGGAGTGATTAAGCAAGGAATCAAGCCATATAAAGCTTTGGAAGTGAGGCTGCACGGCTGGACAGATTGGCCAAATCTGCCCAGAAATTTCTTTTTTGGTCCTCTATTTTTACAGCCTTGTTATCTGGACTTTAGTTAGACCATTCCACTTATTGTTACCTGCTTTCTTTATGTTTTAAGCTAGCATCAGGTGGCTAATTAAGTCCCTAATTATAATTGGGGTTGAGCCTATAAATAGTCCATTATTTGTGTTGCATTAAAAATAATTAACTCTACAAACACTTTTCAAAAATTTGAATGAATTCCATATGGATTCAAGTTGCTCCAACCGAAAGTGTAGCTTAGAGCTCTTCTAGTTTTCTGAGTTAAACTTTAGGGTCATCAATGCTTGGCTAGGGTAATTGAGTTGAGTTGATGGGACTCGATCCATTAGATCATATTGGAAGACAATTGGTCAATGGTTCTAGCTTGAATCTCTTGCATGAAGTCTTGGGGAATCATGAATTGAAGTGGTCAAAATTTTGGGTTTGATGAATGATGAATTCCTTCCAAATTTGAGATCACATCAAGGTAAATGCAAATTTCCACACCTGACCTCAAAGAAACGAGCTGAGGGGGCTTTCCCGGGAAATCTTTCAGCTTGACGAATGCTGCCTGGTAGTCTTTGGTCCACTGGAAGTCCTTTAGCTTCTTTATGGTGTCATAGAATTTCTCCCTTTGTTCGCCATTTTTCTAATGAAGCGCACTAGCACAGCCATCTTCCCTAATAAGCTATGCACCTCCTTGAGGTTTCTGGGGGGTTCCATATTTAGCGGAGTTTTGATCTTGTCTGGGTTGGCATTAATGCCTCTCTCCGAGATCATGAAACCAAGCAATTTGCCTGCTGAAACTCCAAAGGTGCACGTTTCCGGATTAAGCTTCATGTGAGTAGAATTAACTATCTGAAAAGTTTCCCTGATGTCTTCGATAAAATCCTTTGAGGTCCTGGACTTCATCACTATGTCATCCACATAGACCTCGATGTTCAACCTGAGCGGTTTCGTGAAGACTTTATGCATTACCCATAGGAATTTAGCTCCTGCTTTTTTCAACGCAAATGGCATCTTTGTGTAGCAATAGGTCCTGAAGTTTGTAATGAAGGAGGTCTTCTCCATGTAATCAATGGCCATCGGGATTTCATGGTACCCCTTGTAAGCATCTAGAAAGCATAGCTACTGGTATTCGGCTATTGAGTCCACCATCTGGTCTATGCTATGAAGGGGATAGGAGTCCTTTTGGCAGTACTTGTTGAGTGTGGTGAAGTCCACGTACATTCTCCATGTCCCTTCCTTTTTCGGGACCACAATCGGGTTTGCCAGCCATTAAGGGTATACTACTTCTTTCAGAATCCCAACATCAAGAAGAGCCTGGACTACTTGAGTTATGACCTCATTGCGCTCAGGGGCGATGGTCCTCTTCTTTTGTTTCACTATTTTGACTCTTGGCTTGAGCCTGACCCGATGTTTACAATTGCTTGGTTAACCCCTTCGAGGTCGCTGGGTTGCCAGGTGAAAACCTTCAAGTTTTCTTCAAGGGAATCCACCAGTTTCCTTTTGATCTTTGGAGGTAAGAACTCAACAATTTTGATCCCTTTCTCAAGGAATCTAGGGTTTAGGAAGACTTTCTCTCCTCTACCTCCTACCTGGATTCTAAGGTGATCGTCCTCCTTTGGCTGTTCTTCGTTACCGTCAGCTAGGTAACATTTGGCAACAGCTTGTCTATCACCTTCAAGGACGATCCAGGTGTCTCCGACCTGGATTCTCATGTTGTAATTGAGCAGGGAGATTTCTGCTCTCAGGTCCATGACGCCCCTTCGGCCTAGGATGGCATTGTAAGTTCCGGGGGTGTCCATAACCATCTAGTCCATCATCTCGGTGATTTCCCGGTCGCCCATGCAGACGGTGGTTGGGACCCATAGGATTCCATCGGCATAAGTTGTGCTGCTATTGAAAATGGTCAGAGTTGTGTCTGACTTCACTGCTGTCAATTCCTATCTGATCGAAAGTTCTGCGATATAAGACATTAACAGCACTCCCCGTGTCCACCAGAATTTTTCTCACAAGGAAGTCACCAATTTGGAGTGACATTGTCAGGGCTTCTGAATTCCCCCCTCAAGCTCGCTTGGACCTCTTTTCGATGTCATTTTTTTGGCTAACTGGAAGTCTCGGATTGTGTGATGCTGCTGGTGGTGGATTTTCAGGGCAGGCATTCTTGGCCAAAAACTCTTTCAAGTGGCCCTCCTTTATTAGCCTTTCAATCTCACTTTTGAGGTCGAAGTAATCCTCCATGAGGTGATTGTGATCCTTGTGGTAGTGGCCCAATTTTGCGGAGTCTCTTTTGGCCACTGGACTCTTGAGAGGCCTGGGTGGCTTCAGAAGGCCCCTCTTCTCCATGACCACTATGATTTCAGCTCATGACGTCTTGAGAGGAGTGGTCACGAGGTCGGCTGTGGTTATCTCCTCTTTTCTTAGGTCCCTCTTTTGGGGTGAGGGTCTTTCCTATCATGCTTTGACTTTTGAGGGCTCTTCGGATATCCATTATTGTTTTTTACGGTCACTGAGGTGAAGCCAGGGATCTTCTTCTAGATCGTTGGTTCCTCAGCCTTGATCAGTTTTTCTAGGAGAGTCTGTAGCTCATTGATTGTTTTCATCGGCTCTTCGACTAGGTTGAGGGTCACGTATCCCCCTTGCAACCCTTGCTTGAAGGCAGTGATGTAGATGGCATCATATTTCTGCTCAATCTCCACTTCTTTGTCGTTGAAACGACTGTAGTAGCTTCGGGTGCTTTCACCAACCTTCTGCTTTATGAGGAAAAGTTTGTTGATATCTTTTTCAAACCTCGTGCTGCTCTGGTAGTTCTTCAGAAATAGCTTCTTCAGCTATGTCCAGCTCGAGATGCTTGCTTCTGGAATGCCTTTGAACCAGGGCTGGGCCTTTTTTATCAATGTAGCCCAAAAAGCTCTGCACTTGACATGATCGGGGTGCTCAAACATCTCTATATAGGAGACGTACTTATCAAAATGCTGTTGTGGTTCTCCGGTACCATCATATTTTTTCTCCAATTATGGAGCTTTAAATCCTAGTGGAATCCTGGCTATTCGAATGCCATGGACAAATGGTGATGGCTTGGTAAGGTTTACAGTGCTCTGCAACTTCTGATTGGCCGAGTTAGTTGCTCTCCTTAGTGGATTGGGGACTACCCCTCGAGTGTTTTCGCTTGCTATTTAAATCAGGCTACAACCAGAAGGCATCCTTGCTCCAAGAAGAGATTGTAGCGAGCTCCCCTGATCTTCAAGAATGACATCCTGTCCTTGACTGCGTGACATGGATACTCGGTTAAGCCTGTCTCTTAGGTCATAAACTCGTACATGGTTTAGGGTTTCTCTAAGGTCGGTAATCGGCTGGGTTGCTCCCCTCTATGGCCTTTCTTGCTGTCAATCTACTTCCCGATGTGTTTCTTGAGGTCGGGAGTGATTCCTCGTCCTGGAGGGTGATGGCTAGCTAGGCTGTGCCCATTCCGTCTGGCCTCGGGATGGTTGTGAACTTCTCTGAGAGGGTTACAGAGTGCATCCAATGGACGTATAATCTTGTCTGTTGGTCACCCTTTCCAGGGCTATCACCATTTGTTCCATGAGGTCAACCGGCATCGATATCGGAGTCCTCCCAGATCTCTATGACCTAGACGGCCTAGGACTATTGTCATTGATAGTGGGATCTGGACCTCCCTACTCCGGAATTTCTTACATTGGTGGAAGGCTAGTTGAAGCCCTTTGGGATGGATCAGACTGTGGTAGGCGTTGATGGTCCCCCTTGAGTGCTAGGCCTTGGATTATCATTTTCGGGGGCTTATGCTGGTGTTGGTGCTTCGGGCACTATTTCACTGATGCGCAATTGTGTTCTGGTAGGTGGTCTGCCACGGCATGACAATTGGACACGTGAATGCTAAGATTCAGCCATCAAGATTGTTTTCCTTTGTTTGTATGGAAAAAAGGGCTAGGTTTTTTGTTTTAGGTTTCCCACAAACGGTGTTAGAAGTGATGGGGTGACAAATGGACTCCGGGTCACCCCATCCGCAATCAACAGCTTGAGAAAATGAGAGATATGGTCATCGAAGGGGCCTGTAGCTGGGGAAAAATCTTCGATGCCTAAGTTAGTACTCTGAGGGATAATTAAGGGTAAAGACCGTTCTCAAAAGCCTATTGTGTTCCAGAATGCCTTACTTGCCTGTCCGTAGACTGATTGTGTGTTTTGATTAAGTAGTCCGAAGAGAAGATCAGTTACCTCTTGGATCTTTGCCCTCTCTTGCGTAACTGTATTCCATTAGGATAACTATGGGATTCTGTTGAATCCTCCTACCAATTGTTCCCAGAATCATGGAGTTTCCCTGGGACTAGAGATCTTGCCATTCACGTCTCTGTTGAGAGCTACAGGCTCGTTAATCAACCTTCAGACCAATTTCACGACCTCCCCGTGGATGTTGAGTGTCTCGAAAATCTCTTCTGGTGAGGTTGCGCTGAGTAGTCCTTGGCTCGTGGGAGTGATTAGGAGTCGCGTACCGTTGGTTGTGGTATGAAGATTTATGAGACGAGTTGGGAGTTATTAGGTCATGGGAGTTATTAGGTCGGTAACCTCTAGGTTGATGACTTGGTAGGTCGGTGGTAGCGGATCGTTGCCCACCTTTCCGCATTAACTCAATAAGTCTGACTTTCAGATATTGGAAGAATGGGACCTTTGGCCCATTTGGGTTGACTTCTATCTGGATCCTACCAGTTTATATTAACTTATCCATGCGTACCCGTTTCACCCATCAAATGCATAGTTCACTACTTGTCTTCTACATCTCATAAAATAAAAAAGTCTAAGTATTAAGTAAAATTTTTACTATATAAAATCTAAAAAAGTACTTGATAAAGCGTTTTTGTTGTGTAAAAAATACAATAAAATCATATTATCTTTTGGATTGGAAAATTTCATATCGAATGGAGATAAAAAATAATTAAATATAATTTTTTTGAAACAGATCAAACCAAATAGATTCAAATCAAATTTTATGGGGGCGTTTTCACATATATCCAATTTGAGGGGAGCGATTTCAATATTACCCAAATCTGTACAATATTTCATTATTTATCCAACTCTAAAAGTAACTTTTCACTCTATACCCTTGGCTTTTTCCAATATATATATACAAAACTAACCTTTATTCACTTTTATCATGTAGTTACTATATTGCCATCAACATTAAAAACAAGCCAACTACCTCTGTAACTGCTGTAAAACTGAATTGAAAACCATATGGATGAAGTTTCCTTGTTGAAAGTTGAACTTGAATGAACTCATTCTGCCTGTTGAAGAAAAAAAAAAGTCGACACTTGTTTTTGCGAGAGGAGTTGGTTTTTTTCTTCACAAGATCAAGCTTGCGTCGTTTAGAATACAGTTTGAGTTCAGTTTTTTTTTCTTTTTCTTTTTCTTTTTTTTTGTGCTCTTATGGTGTTTGCTGGTTGTGTTTTGATTCCTAAGTGCCATTGGGTTTTTTTAGTCTGATGTTTTGTGTTGTTTGTTTGGTGTTAGGTAGGAAAGAAAGAAGGTTGTTTGTGTTAAGTGTTTGAAGTAATGACCGACCTTCGGGAGTTCTATTCAGCCTTCGGGATGTCTATCCGACCTTCAGTAGTATAAGCTGACCTTCAAGCCAAATTTTTTTTTGTTATGTCAACTGACCTTACATTTGATCCTTTCGACCTTCTAAGGATTATATCGACCTTCAATTTTATTTTATTTTTTAAAGTTCAATAGAATTTTTAAAAAAAAGTTCAATAGACCATCTATAAGGTCAATTAGACCTTCAAAGGGATTATGTTGACCTTCCATATGATCACCTTGACCTTCAATCATTTTTTTCCAATCCCTTTTTTTTTTCAAAAACTATGTAGACTCTTTTTTCTCTGCTTTCTTTTTTTAATCAATATATTTCTCCCCTTTGCTTTCTCTTATTGGTTGTACGTTATGCTGAATATATTTTTCTTTGGATTCTTGTGGAAATGGGCTTAATTAGAATTATTCTTTACGATGGTTCTCTAAGTGGAAAGGAGCGTCCGGTAGTCATACCAGACGACATCAGTTATTAAGATTTTAGGATAATCATGGTAGGCTGCATGAAGATTTATTGAAACCAATTTGATGTACAAGTCTTATTTGCATCTAGATTATCCGATAGAGGTACTAAATTATTAGAAATTGAAGATACATAAGGGATCATGTTGTTGATGGGGGAAATTGATCCTAAAATGGTGGTCGTTCACAAAATTGAAAGATAATATCAGTGTGGTGCTGATCCTACAATGAATGATTTTGTTAATACGTACGAAATGGGATATTCCCACCTGTAAACGATGAACTTGGGCCATCTAGAAATATTCGCATCGATGCTGATGTTGATGATTATGGTGATGATCATTACGAAGAAGAATATATCCGCGGTGTCAATGAAGATGTCCCTGTGAACTTTGACGATGGGGTTAGACACGTAGTTTTCTTTCAACCGTTTATACTAGACCCTTCTACTCAGTTCACGGACATGGACTTGGGTGACAAACTAGAGGTGCATTATTCCGAAGATGAAACCATTCCTCTTGTGGGTGAGATAGGCAAGGATTCAATTTTTAATAGTAAGGATGAATTGACAACAGCAGTTAGTTAATATTTGCTCGAGCATCGATTTTCCTATCTCGTGGTATGTTCGGATGAGGCAAGATTCAAAGCGCGATGCAAGAATAAAAAAGATTGCACCTTCATGATATGTGCATTCTGTAGAGCTGGATGCCTGATATGGGTGTTTCACAAGTTTGTCCCGACTCACACTTACTTTCAAACTATACAACAAAGCCAAAATAGGGATGTAAGTGCATTAACAATTGGTTGTTTGTAAGCTGGTAAAATCATCGATGCAAATCACACCCCCAAAAAAGTGATTCAAGACATGGGGGAGAATTATGGTGTGAAACTAGGATACACCAAGGCATGGAGATCTTTGCAGCATGCAAAGGAAATCGCTTATGGAACTCCAGAGGACTCACTAAAATAACTTCCAACATACTTCTACCTCTTGGAGCGTACAATGCCCGACTTAGTGACCAACGTAGCATTGCCGGAGGAGCATTTTGTGAGGTCATTTTGTGCACTTAGTCCTTTGATTGAGGGTTTCAAGTACATGAGACTCGTCATTGTCCTAGATGCAACATATTTGAAAAATGCACAGGAGGGCAAAATTTAAGCAGCTGTGTGCGCAGATCGAAACTGACAAACTTTTCCACTCGCATTTGGATTTGGTGAAGAGGAAGGCAATGATTCATTGGAGTGGTTCTTAAGAAGACTAAGAACTGCATACGGATCCCCCGATAATTTGGTAATTGTATCTGATTGACACAAAGGCATACTACAAACAGTGAGAAAAGTGTATCCAAAGGTTCAATATGCCTTTTATTTTCGACATTTGAAGACAGTGCAAAAATTCTCATGTTCAAACGATTTTCAAAAGTGCTGCATATGCCTATGATAAGCACAAATGCAACCACTACTTTACGGAGATTGAACGTATATAACCTAGGGTTCATCAGTAGTTGGATGTTGAGGTAGGGTGATTGGGTTGGTCACGTGTTTACTGTCCGAAGAATCGATACAACCAAATGACAAGCAATCTCGTGAAGTCCTTCAATGAAGTGAACAAGAAAGCTCGGAAATCGCCGATTACATCCGCTCACGAGTTTTATAAGGGTATATGTCAAAGTTGGTTCAATAAATGTCGAGAATGAGCCATTGTAATGCCTGCTATTATTACCAAATGTGTTGTGGAACGGATTGAGAAGGAAGGTGTTTTGGTTAACCAACAAAGGCCACGTACTACATCCTTTCGAGCTGGGAGGGAGTATGTCGTTAATAATCCCAGACGAGAAGCAAATGTTGTTGTGGATATGATTCAGAGGACTTGTGGATGTCGGAGATGGGATCCAGAAGGAATTGAGTGTAAATATGTCATTGCTATTGCCAGGTATTGAAAAACCTTCGTATAATTTAAACTGACGTTCTAGACGATCGAACCGACCTTGCGGGTGGCCGAGTAGACTTTCTGTAAAGAAGGTTCAACCTTCCAGACCATCTCTATTGTTTGAAAAATAGATTTAAAATCATAATCCCAATTTTTTTTCTCATCTTTAATTCGTTATAGGAAAATTGGGGCTCACTACTATTCTTTGTGCTGTGGAAATTCATTTGACACGAAAATATTGAGGAATTCATATGCACCTTTGATACAGCCTGTTACATTGTCTTCAACTTTGAGTATAATTGTAGGTTTGGAGGATGTGGTTGTAAATGCATCATTTGCAAGAAGGGAGGTAGGAAGACCACAAGAAGGCCAGTTCCTATCTCGAAGTGAACAATTTCGACAAAGGAAAACTTGCACAATATGCAAAATAAAAGGACACAATCATCAAACTTGTCGAACCGCGGCCGTGGAAGCAACGCCACCCGAAGTAGAGGTTCCATTATCATATGATCATGCTCAAGAAGGGCACCCATCTATGAGGAGATCTACATAAGAATCTCGGGTTTCTGGATAAACATTGGAGGCGACAATTGAAGAGGAAGTATTTGTAAATGTTAATGTAAGCGTCACCCTTGAGAGTGTGGATGTTTTTAAAGGCGATGTTGGTGTTAAGACGATTCATGACTTGTAATTGATTTTCATATTCTTACTAGTTTGCAATATTTTCATTTATCCTACCACATGTTTTTTTATTTTTCTCGATCATATTTCTTCTTCTTCTTCTGCAGTGATGAAATTGCGTGCAAAAAATTATGATAAACAACTGGGGAGGTGAGAATTGGGATTGGAAATGGGAACGTGGCTTTTCTCGCTTGAAACTGTGGAAGGTTTGGATGATCTTGTGGAAGGTCGGGATGATATTTCGAAGGTCGGTACTAACTTCAGAAGGTCGAAGAAACACTTTTCACATGTGAAATTGGCCAAGTCCTTGCATCGACCTTCAAAGGATAATACCGACCTTCAAATAATTATACCGACCTTTAGAATATATTCCCTACCTTCCACCATTTCAAACAGCTAAAAAGCCTTTTTCCCATTTCCAAACTCATGTCTCACCTCCCCAATTGTTTAGGTAGCTATTTTGCATCCGAGGCATGTTAGTGTCACTGTCAAACCAGATTCTGAGGCATGTCACTGTCATATATTCATGACTTGTGATTTTTTTATTTTTAGTAATTATCTGCACTTGTAATTATCTTCATATTTTTTTCATATTAGTGAATGTCTTTTCATATTTTCATGACTTGTAATTATCTTCATATTTTTACATATTAGTAAATATTTTTTTCATATTTTCATGACTTGTAATTATCTTCACTTGTAGTTTTTTTATATTATTTTTACTTACACAAAATAAATAAAACAAGTAATATTTCATTTACATAATTTACACACTATCCCAAATATATATATGAAATAAAACAAAAAAATAACTAATATAATATAATTTTCATTGACATTATTTGAATGCTATCCAAAATATATATACATGATATAAACAAAAAAAATCATTGGGACATCTACATGCTGCTATACCCCAATCTGATCGAAGCCTTCTCGTCCCTGAGGCACTGGGGGTGCATCTGGAATGCTGTCTAGTGATGGCATCGTCTCGATGTTCCGGTCAAAGGAGTGGATTCCCCTTGTCGATAAAATTATCAGTTGCTTTTGTCTCAACCTCTGTCAAAGTCTTCCTCAGTAGGTTGTTCTAGTTGCGTGGTGTGTGACCCTCATCAACTATCAGAATACCATGCATCAAGTCCATATCATTAAATTGTAAAACAGGATACTGACTTTCCATCTCTTCAACACGTCAACCCAGTATGGAGCATGGTAATAAGAGCCATAATTACTAGATGACAACTTGGAAGCTCTTTCACGAATGCCATTAGGAAAATGATAATCACAAAACTTTTCCCCATACCACGGGCATATTGCTCAGCACGGCAAAAAGTTCCCTGACTATAGTTACCCTCGTGACATCCAGGAAAGTGCTTCCAAACTGCCGTCCTGTAATTATAACTCCTATTACCAAGCTCCACAGCTAGGCTGACAAGCTTGCAAGATGGAAAGTCAATATTCTGTTTTATGATTTAAATGATGCGGATTTGATGCTTAACATTCTGATACTTGATGAGGGTCACACACCACGCAACCAGAATAGCCTACTGAGGAAGAATTTGACAAAAGTTGATACAAAAGCAATAGGAGGAATACTTGCAAGAATACCAAGAATACTTGTAGTGACTAGGGTCCATATCTGTGCAAATATAAATAAATAAATAAATAGCTAGATTATCACTAAATTAAACTAAGTACAATAAATAAAATAGGCTCCAAAAAATTTGTTATCACATGAAAATGTATTATCATAAATATAATATTTCATAGAATAATAACATTTTTAAGTTAATTTAAAATTTAATGAAATTAATTTTTATTTAATTTCAAGTTTAATAATTTATTAATAATAATGAAATAATAATTTACCTACCTTCCATACCATCCCGACCTTGCATATATTATTATGACCTTTTATAGATTATCCCGACCTTCCATATTTAAAATTTTATAATATTAATAATAATAATAATGAAATAATAATGGCCAACCTTCCATAGATTATCCCGACCTTCTATATATTATCCTGACGTTACATAGATTATCCTCGACCTTCCATGGATTAACCCGACCTTCCACAATTTCAATCCAAAAAGTCTAATGCCCTTCCCAAATTGTTTATCAAACAAATATGCCTCCAAATAGGCTTAACAATCCCCAATTATTATCAACAAAATTTTGAAAGGATGATAGTTATAATTTAAAGTACAAACCGATGCAAAAAACCACAAGATGATAGTTAAAATTTCTGGTTCAAAAGCAAAAAACAAAAAGATGACAGAAATGACGCAAAGGGGAACAATTACACAACCATTTTCATAATCATGGAGATTAAAAAAATTTTAAAATGACACAAAGGGGACTTAACTGTAGTCGAGGAGATGACGATCTAACTTTTTCTTTTTTGCAGCGGTCTAGCTTCTTCTTCTTCCCCGGCAGCGGCAAGCTAGCGGTAAACAATTTCCATTCGGCGAGCTTGAATAAAATAGGTTGTGAGAGGACTGAGTAAGGTTTCCAACACAAAATCTTGAAAAAAGTGGATTGTGAGATTAATAATGAGTGAGGAGGTTTCCAATCGGCGATTATATTTCCTTGTCGCGGGAAGGTCGAGTGAATGAGTTCCAAGAAACCCATTACCCATTGGTATTCGTATGATCCTATAGAATTTGGGGAAGGTCGAAGCAAGACTTTCAACGGTGAAATTGGCCAAGTCCTTTCATTGACCTTCGGTGATAATATAGACTTTCAAATCATTAAAACAACCTTCAAATAATTAGATCGACTTTCCACCATTTCAAACTGCCAAAAAGTATTTCATCAACCTTCAATTATAATACCGACTTTCAAATCATTAGAAGGACCTTCAAATAATTAGACCAACCTTCCACCATTTCGAACAGCCAAAAAGCATTTCATCGACCTTTAGTTATAATCCTGACTTTCAAATCATTAGATTGACCTTCAAATACTTAGATGGACCTGCCATCATTTCAAACCGCCAAAAAGCATTTTTTACATTTCCAAACCGAATTCCGAGGCATGTCACTGTAAAACCAAATCACTGGGATGTCACTGTCATTGCCATATATTCATGACTTGTAATTATCTTGATAACTTGTAATTTTTTTTCATATTAGAAATTATCTTCCCTTGTAATCATCTTCATATTTTTCTCATATTCGTAAATATTTTTTTCATATTTTCATGACTTGTAATTATCTTAATTTGTAATTTTTTTCATATTATTTTTAATTACACAATATAAAAAAAAGTAATATTTCATTTACATAATTTACACGATATCCCAAATATATACATGATATATAAAAAAAAAAAATCACTAAGATGGAAAACTATGTTCTGCTGGTATAATCAAGCTTGATCAATGTCATTTCGTCCCTGATGCTCTGGGGTGCATCTGGAATATCCTACAGTGATGGCATTGTCCCCCCAACATACCTTCACAGCAGCTACACCATGTAATGTGCAATTTAGGCCAGACAACTAGTTGAATCAGGTTGACTCGGGAGGGCTTTAATGCCCAAAAACTCATTTATGAACTTGAGGGGTGGAGCAGCAACTCCCATCTCGAAATAATAGCCTGCTTGTACCAGAAGAGACGGAAACATCCTACAAACCAGATTTATCAACTCTATCCTATGTGCCTTTGCCACTTTATCCCATGCTAGCCTTGGATCATATAGAGTGACCTTCGCCTTCTCTGGCGAGATCCACAGGAGTACCTAGTGACCCTTGTATCAACATGGCATCAAGACCTACAAATACATGGGGAAATATTAATTATTTTAAAATGAAATGTAACTTAAAAATAAATAAATAAATATGTTTATTACCTCATCCCACCACCGGGCGACCTCATCGTCATCTCTGACTCCTTTAACCCAACCGATGGAACCATCATCGAACTTGTGGGTCTCAAGCTTCCCTTGAGAGGATGCAGAAACGAAAGCGGAATGAAGCATACCTTACAAATTGAGCAATATTTAAATGATATTATATGAACAAAATACTTTATGCACTTGATAAAAATTAAACAAAATATTTATGTAGAGATAAGGTGGGACAATGGCAAACCTCCCCGCCATATGGTAGGCAGCCGAATGGGCTGTAGCTACCCGTCGAAGCCCTCCGATGAACTCATTGACATGAGGGTCCTCCAGCTCCTGAGTGCAATTTCGAACAACCCTCAAGAAGTTCCCGTCAAAGGATTGGAATCCTCCCGTCAAGCGGCTGACCAAAAAAAAAAAAAAAACCACTAATGTTAGAAAATATGAATAATTACTCCCGAATACTAAAAACGGCACAGTAACTTAATGATGAAGAGAAAGGTAAATTGTATTAACGCAACGCATGTAAATACCTCTCCAATTCCCCCAAAGAGTAGAAACTATCCAAGCGGCTCCGGTTATGGGGACTATCCACTCCAAGAAACACGAAGCCCTCCCTTGGTATGCCTGCTGAAACTACCTCTCTCCCTTTATTTGTTCTGGGTTTCTTCTTTGGAACCCCAGACTCTATATGATGAGAGGGGTCCGTGAACGGAGACATGAGGCTTGCAGCTCGGACGTTGGTCCGAACAGCACGTCCTCCCTCCTGAAATAAATTAAAATCCAATTATTGGAATGTAAAGAAATTAAATTAAAGACACTTGAACAGGACATTTAAATTTGAAATTAAAAAATAAAACTAATTAACTTGTCTAATTAGGTCATGTCTAACCTCAACAACAGCATCGGATACAACACTCCTAGATGAAGCGGGTGTACCCTCCCTGTCAATGGCATCCCCCTCATCCTGCTATTTAAAATAAACTATTTAACAATGAAAATCGAAACACATATGAAATATTCAAAAAACTTAAATGTTTAAACTAATTTGGACAGTCGTCCGGACCTCGACTGAAGCAGGAGGATCTGCCACTCCCCTCTCACGGACATCCCCCTTTGGCTGTTATTTAAAGTAAATTAACTAACAACATAAACCAGTTTACATATGAAATAATAAAAAATATGAAAATTTTAACTATCCTGGTCAGTCGTCCGGACCTCGACTGGATCAGGAGGATCTACCACCTCCCTCTCGCGGACATCCTCCTCCAACTGTTATTTAAAATAAATTAACTAATTACATAAATCAGTTTACATATGAAATAATCAAAAATAGTTAAATGTTTAAACTAACCTGGTTGGTCACCTAGACTTCAAATGGAACAGGTGGATCTACCACCTTGAATAGAACAGGTGAATCTGCATCAAGCCCAGGACCAATCCACTACTTCTGCTAGTTTCAAGGAAAATAAATACGATTAATTTCAATACCAATAACTAACTAATTCAAATTGCACAGCACATACTAACCTGATATGAAGGAGGAGATCTCTGACCACCCTGCTGCTCCCAGCCCCGTCGATGCTCTAGCTCATCCAGTCACTAAAGGACAGTCGTGTGCCGAGCCAGGGCTATCTGCTCCTGCTACTCCAACTGACCCCCTCACCCACTGATGCAACTCCACAAAGTGGGCATCGACATGCTTGGCAATTTGGGTATGGACCAACTCCTCAAACTCTCCTAATAGAGTCCTGAGTTGGGCCATCATGTCGTCGCCGGTAGGAATAGGACGACAGGGCCTCCCAACGCTCTCGAGAGCATGCTATAATTTTAAATATAAATTATAATAAATATACAGATTGAATTGAATGCTTGATTTTAAACAACATGAAGAGATACATACCTGGTGGCGGTCCTCATCCGCCCCATGATCCTCTGATCTCACAGGGGATGGACGTCACTCATCAGAATGCTCCTCCTCGTCTCCTGGGATCTCGACATCCCCAACTCTCGAGGCAGGTGACTAAAAATAAAACAGATATAAAACATTACACACAATAAATCATCTCTATTTAATTTACAATTTACTAATTCAATTATCATTAGACCAACCTCTATAATCGCACAAGGGGGCGGCTATTGTCGGACAACTTGCCAAAATGAGCTGGGCTTCGAAGCCCCCAACAAACAGGTGGAATATACGGGAGGTGATCAAAATCTATCCAATAAAGCATCCGCAGCTCCTGCATATCTGGTTCAATGTATGGTGATGAAACAAATGCCTGTGTAAGTTGTAATTTTGTTTAATGAACATCTTATTTTGAAAAAGTAAAAGAAAAAAAATATACAAGTGGAAAGATATATTGCTTACACTATCTAATAGACCATGCCACTGAACTTTGGAACTAGAGTAAATCGACCTACGGAGAAGAAGGCACCTCGGGTGTCGTGTAGCGCAGGGTCTAGAAGCTTTGAGAGGAGCAGTAGAGCACAAATACGGGCTCAAGGATGAGAGGTCGGCATACAACCACTACTGAATTGATAGAGAAAACATCAATAAAGGACTAAAAGGTGAATATAAATCGTAAGAATTTACAAAAATGGTAAATTTGAAGTATACTAGTATCATCCAAGCATTGCCGTATAAATGCCTTTTCACCGCCTCTAACCCGTCATCACCAGCGTGCTGGAGGCAATGCTGTGTCATGTTCCATCCCATGGTGCCCCATGGAAATACCTCAGCTGTTGGCAATTCCTCAAGGATGGACCACACGTAATATGGAATAACTGTAGAGGACTCACGTGTCAACATTCAGTATCCCATGATGATACCATAAGCAAGCCTAAGAACATCATCCTGCTCCAGAGATCTAACATTCTTTGCCCTAAACATGGCAAGGGCCTATGTCGGGGTCAGTGGATCAGGGTCCAATTACCTATCAAGTGTGGAGTCTCTCGACAACTGCCGCCCTACAATCTCCGCATCCATCGGGCCAAATCGAAGTTTGGTGATCAAGGCATACTCCTGAGGCCCTAATTGAAGTCGTCTACCTCCAATGTGGAACCACATCTCATTGGGGCGACCATAGAGAAAGTGAACCTCCTGTCTAAGCACATGAAATGCAACACGGGAGTAAAAACGCCCGACATATCGAGGTAGCTTCCAACATATGTCCAAATAGACCACTCCTGAATCGGTCCTCTACCCCGTGGAGCCTGACCAAGTTAATGACTTCTGCCATTCACGAATACTTGTAGTGAGCACCCATAGTCCCACTGGGAGGAATAACACGACTATCTTCCTCTAACAGAGTCCATATCTTTGCAAATATAAATAAATAAATACCTAGATTATCGTTAAATTAAACTAAATACAGTAAATAAAATAGACTCCAAACAATTTGTCATCGCATGAAAAAGTATTATTTAAATCCTAAACATTCACAGAAATATCTATAATCATTATAATATTATTATTTTACTTTCTAAATAAAAGGTACAATGTATTTTTATTTTATATATATAAGTCCGGACAATCATTATAAAATATTAAGTATTAAAGTATATTGAATAATTAAATCCAATTATACATTGATAATACAGTGATAATAATAATAATAATAAATCATTGTAAAATATAGTGATAGTTTAATAATAATATTTTTTAATTATTTCATAATAATAATAATATTTTTTATTTAAGTTACAATTTATTTCGTTTAGAATTTAATAATAATAATAATAATAATTTATATTTAACTTAAAATAATAATACCACTTTTAAATTTAATTTAAAATTTAATCAATTAATTTTTATTTAATTTCAAGTTTAATAATATGAATTTTTATTTTAATTTAAATTTTTATAATAATAATAATTTATTAATAATAATATTCCAACCTTCCATAAAGTATCTCGATCTTCAATATATTATCCCGACCTTCTATAGATTATCCCGACCTTCTGTGATATTAAAATTTTTATAAGAATAATAATAATAATGAAATAATAATGGGCGACTTTCCATATGTTATACCGACCTTGCATAAATTATTCCGACCTTCTATAGATATCCCGACCTGCAGTGACTATTTAAAATTTTATAATAATAATAATAAAGAAATAAGAATGACCAACCTTTCATATATTATCGCGACCTTTCATATACTATCTCGTCCTTATATAGATTATCCCGACCTAAAGTGACTATTTAAAATTTTATAATAATAATAATAAAGAAATAAGAATGGCCAACCTTCCATATACTATCCCGACCTTTTATAGATTATCCCGACTTTCCATATTTAAAAATTTAGAATAATAATAATGGCTGACCTTCCATATGTTATCCCGACCTTCAAAGTGATTATCCCAACTTTCCACAGTTTCAACCCAAAAAGTCTAATACCAACCTTCCCGAATCGTTTATCCCACAAATATGCCTCCAAATAAGTTTAACACACTCAATTATTATCAACAAAATTTAAAAAAGATGACAGTTAAATATTTCCAGTACAAACCAAAGTAAAAAAAAAAACATGACAATTAAAATTTCCAGTTCAAAATCAAAAAACAAGAAGATGATAGAAATGAAGCAAAGAGCACAACTATTTGCATAAAATCATGGAGATAAAAAAAAATTTAAATGACACAAAGGTTACTTACTTGTAGCCAATCTAACTTTTTCTTTTTTGCAGCGATCTACCTTCTTCTTCTTCCACGGCGCCGACGAGCTAGTGGGAAACACTTTCCACTGCACCGGCGAGCTTGAAAAAAGTGGGTTGTGAGAGGACTAAGGTGGAAGGAACAACGATTGGGTTTCCAGTCGTTTGAATGAAGGTTTGGAGAAGGTCGGATGAATGAGTTGCAAGAAATCCCGTTGGAATTCCAATCGAATTTGGGAAAGGTTGATTGACTGAGGGAAAATAGATATTTTCCATTTGATCAACCGTTCTCTTTTCTCAAATTGGATATCCATACCAATTTGGATATACAGTGAGATTATCTTATTGAAATCCGATATAATTAAAATGTTTTGACAAATCAGATATAATTGAAATACTTGATTTAATTTATTTATTTTTAAGAGTTTCCACAATTTTATGCAAACAATTGATTCAATTAAAAAAAAATAGGTAAAATTGAACCAACTCAAACGGTGACCACCCTAGATGGTGCCCGGCCCACATGACTTTTCTGTACTTCAGATGACTACAAACTGAACAGAATACGACTTTTGTGTAGTAGTACTCCTATTTCACCAAACAATGTAGACCCTTACCCTTTACTTATATTTATATCCCACTTTTAAGTCCCGTTAAAAAGTGATTTGATTTTCTTCCTTTTTTCCGACCAACCCTTTGAATTTCATAAAGACTCAAAATAATATGAAATTATTTGGCTCAACCATCCCCCTTACCTGCCACATGCATAAATACAAACTCTCATTTTCCTGCTCATTAATTCATTTCTTACCCTTTTTCTCGTCTGCATTTCCCCTTTTTCAAAACACTTAAATTACAACCCTCCCCGGCATTTATTATAAATCGTTATAGCAATTATTTCACGTAGATTAAGAAATAATAAATACATATATATTAGTCAATTTATTTTAAAATAATTATCGTTTAAGGTTATTTTAAATAAATCAAGATAATTGATTACCTTTTTTTATGAACACTATTGCCCTCATTATTATATTATACTTTTATTAGTTGGTTAGTTATTAAAAATAATAAAACAATAAATTAGTTTTGAAAGAAGTGAAAGGAAAAATTATTAAGAAGGATAGAAGAAATAATTTATTTATGCCATGCATCTTCAAATGTGTAAACAAACAAAACCTTCCTTCTTAAATGATAATCATTTTCAAATGGAAGAAATATGTCTAAAATATCATTCATCTCTCTTATTTATATTTAAAATTACATTTTTTTTCACAATAAATATAAGCGAGTATTAAATAGAGGATAAAATTGAAAAAAATTAATAAATATGAATTGATAACGATGAAACAATTTATATTATGAAATAATAATAATAAAAAAGATAGTTTATAACTTATAATGAGGGGTAAAAGAATAATCAAGTTTTACTAGTTTAGTCATGATAACAAGTAGATGGAATGTCCTTATTGCAAAGATATTACACTAAACCTTTAATTATTATTTTTAAATATATTTTATATAATAAAGTCTAAAAAGATAAATTGAACTTTAAAAATATTTTATCTTTTATAGACATCGTTAAATTTTCATCAGACACGTAAATGTGTAAAAGGGATCTAAAGCTAAATTTGGAGCATGCGTTAGATGTACCACAAATTAGTCTATAGATAATGGAAGCACTCACAAACAAACAGACCTAGAGCTATCAATGGGTAGGATATATTTGGATCCGAATTCATATCGGATCTTTTTATGATAGATTTGGTATTTTTATTTTTTTATTTTTGGATCCGGTTTCTATTCCGACCCGGATCCAAGTAATATTCTTTAGATGGGTGCAGGTATGATATAGTTTCAGACCTGTTTAGTTTCGGATCTGATTAGATATATATATATATATATATATATATATAAAATATGTTTTATATATACATACAAAATGTATATTTTTTCTATGCTTGTTTCAACTTTATTTTTTATGGTTTGAATATTAAATTTTAAAGATTCATTGATAAGTATTATAATTATTTTTTAATAATTAGTATGGCTTGATTATTCTAAATTTGATTGATAAGTATATATTAATTTAACCTTTTACCATCTGTTATGATTATTATTCACTAATTAATATCAATTGTTATTTTAAATTTGATTAATAAGGATGTATTAATATGACCTTTTAGCATTTTAAATTCAAATTTTTGTTTAACTTATTTAAATTTTACTTTCTTTACTATTTCTATAAATAAATATAATTTACTTTCATTTTGACAAAATATAATAAAAAATAAAAAATATATTGGATATATCCAATCCGATATACGTCGATAGAATTCGAATCTAAATAGGTTAACCCCAAGGGAAAATCGGTAGATACGAATCCCATGTTTATTAATCAAATTCGGTACAAAACTAACCATTCTGTACCGTTTACCCTTTAAACAGACCCGGCTACAGCTAACGTCAAGACTTGCAATTAATATCCTTCCTGTTATATCACTAACTAGCTAGCGCTCAAGATTTTTTATCAAAGGGAAATCAGGAATGTCAACCAAGTAGTGCCATGGATTGGTACTCTTGGTTATCAAGAACTAACCTCGAGCCAGCCCTTACACACGAATATGGTTTATCTTTCACCCGCAATGAGTTGCAGAAAGAAGACTTGCCTTACTTCAACCATGAATTTCTTGTGAGTTTGGGCATTAATGTTGCCAGGCACCGCTTGGAGATACTCAAGCTTGCTAGAAAGGAGCTCGGAGGTAGCTCAAAGGGCCTTTCGAAGCTCGTTTTGGCCTTCAACAAGACCAAGAAACTCTTCACCAAGAACATCGGTAAGTTGGGTTTTCAAAAGAATTCAGCCCATCATGAGTATGATATTCGTCCCTTTGAGATGTCGGCTTATCGTGCACAATGGAGCGGGGCATTGAAGACGCTCAGCAGTTCAAAGGAACAAAAGCAAGAGAGGGCAATTGTCCCGAGTAAGAATATAATGAGGTCCGGGCCTTTGGAAGGCCGAGTTGTGCGGGAGAAAGCGATGGTGACAAACAAATGTCTCAGCATATCTGGTCCTCTGGATGGGGCTCTGCAGGAGAAGTGGATGGCCGTGAATTGGAGCCCTATTCGGGCTGTACCCATTGATGGGAAGTGGAGATCGGAGAAATCGGGTCTTGTTGGGAGCCGGAGCCCGGGACACTATGGTCCATGGGAAGGGAGGAGGAGTCTGAGCCCTATGCCTTATCATCATTATAATTATAGGGCAAATGAAGGGGTTGATGAAGGAGCACAGTCGCTTTGGTCTTTGATGTTTCAAGATTTAAAACCCACTTAGACATTTGTTTTGCTTATTATTGTATTTGAGCTTTTGACTAATTTGCATATTATTTAGTAGTTTGATGGTGTTGATCCTCGACATATTTCTTCTATTTTCTTTTTCATATGAGTTTTATAATTTTCTATCAAGAGATGTGTGTGCCCTTTTCTGTGTTTCTCCTTCTGCCTAACCATTTCGAGTCAAGATATACACTGTGTTAGTGAAGTTCCCTTAGATTTTGTATGGACTTCTTTGAATGGTTAAAATTCCACCCCAATGATTTTGGGTTCCTATTCTCAGCAGAGTTTCAGTTACCAATTCTATTGCACAAACAGTAAACGCTAAGGCTTTGTTTAGTTCATGAAGAGAGTAGAGCCCGGGGGGTGGGAGGGAGAGGCAGGAGAAGACTCGATTTGCAGCTTCTAATGAAAATCATATTCACTTTGATTTTATTTAATACGAGCTGACTTTTGCTTAGTTCTATTGGGATTTGGGAGGTGACCTTAATTTTTCGGGGTGAAATAGGAGGTAAAAAGCCTTTTGGATATAGATCAACTAGTAAGAGCGAGGCGTTGAGTATGCCGGTTACAAATTTATACACTAAATCTTGGATAAGATTGATGTTAGTATATAGTCTATTGAGGGAATAAATACAAAAACCCGCTTGTAAACAAACGTAATCTCAAGTAAAGGGAAAAGAGTAAAAACGACGATGGAAGGGGAAAGAAAATCTCATGGAGAGAAGAAATCCCTTCGCATTCATATATTTCCAAAGTATTTTCACACTTCTCTTTCACATTTACTTCTCTCTCTTTTTAACCAATCACCCACTCATGCATACTCTTTAATGATAGGGTAAAAAGTGCTAGAAAATTTTGATTTTCACAAAATTACTTATTTATTCTTATCATCACTGTAATTAGCAACAAAAACATCAAGAAAATCTTTAAATATAAGAAGTTGTTAATGAAATTTTATATTAAAAATCTTTTTATTTTTAATCATACTAAAATAGGAGTAGAGATATTTAATTTTATATGAAAGGAATATATATATATATGATACTGAAAGAGCATGGCATTTCGCTGCAAGGACATGGGTAGCTAGATATCTGAAATGCTCTCAATGTCCTAAAATCTAATTCATGATAATTCATCTCCCTTCCACCAAAACTGAAAATAGACTGCTGCAAATGGCTGACAAAAGCAATACTCCCAAAAGATCTCTGAGATATTTCTGCAGAATATTGAAGCAGGAACCATGTATGTTACTGTTATGAGCAAGGTATATGAAGACAGATTTTTAAAATCCTTGCCTGTCATAACATTACAACATTACCATGTCCGAAAACTACATATTTTTCAATCTCTATTACCACAACATCAGGACTAGCATGGGATTAGTACCGAATATAGCAAAGCGTGCTTCTCTATTGGCTTGAATTTTGAGGCATCCTGAATGATCCTCCTGAATAAAGCATCTGGTAAACTGGCTTTATCCTTCGTGTAAGAACTATGCTAAACAAGATGCCGACGACGCAAACTCCAGCCAAAACAAGGAAGGTGATTCTAAAGCAATTGGCGCCCAAGCAAGTTACAGAATGCTGCTTTGCAGCCTCATTATCATATAGAGTGCCAGCAAGGAGACTTGAGAAGATAATAGCACCCAGGGGATTCCCCAGAGCTATGAAGTTCATTATTAAACCGAAATTTTTAAGGCCAAAGAGCTCAGAGGTTGTTGGAACCATGATAGAAAATTGAACACCATAACAGATGCCAAGTAATGCAGTTGCCACAAAAAGAGTACCATTAAAAGCAGAAGCATATAGAAGATATGCTATCATCATCATCAGTTGTGTACAGGCCATCCATATAGTTCTTGGAATTGCTTTCCATCTGCAATTGAAAGAAATACATATTGAACATCAGAGAGTAAATTATTTACAAGAAAGTATCAGTAATTAGAGATATGCCTTATACAAGAAAACATTCTGGTGTCAATTTTTGCATATCTTGATTAGCATCATGTATTCTGGTAATTTATCTAAACCTGATCTCAAAAAACTTCATGAACAGATATTATATTTCAGAAGTCGCTGACCTGACAAAATATTCAGAGACAACTCCACCACCAAGGCGGCCAACAAAGTTGCCAAAGCTGAAGAGGCACAAAAGGATAGTTGTATTTTCAACACCTTGAGCTATTCCTATCTGTGCCAGGTTATTCAACACAGTAACACCTGAACCAACCCCAACAAAGTAGACCAAGAACAGAAGCCAGAAATCAGCTTTGACTAGTGCTTCTGTGAAGGTAAAATCTTCACCTCTTCTAGGTCTTCTCGTTCTCTTTATTGCTCCTTCTCCCTCTGCAAGAAGCATATCAACATCTGACATGCTTTCATTTTCATTAAAACTTCCAAGGTCAGCTCTAGAGGAAGATGGGGTTAACAGTGGCTCTGTCTTATCTGTATCACACTCAACTAGAACGGGTGCATCCTCAGATACAGCCATTTCAGATGTGGCTGATTTCCTGTGCTTCAAGGGGTAAAGAGTCATCTTTACAGGGACAGCAAGTGGAGCCATGAGAAGTAGAACCAATATTGCCACAAGAGTGTATGAAATTGGAGCACTCAGACGAAGGACATCATTTAAGATGGTAGCAATAAGAAGGTAAATACCAAGCACAATGCTAGCAGCTTGAAGGAAGAGAAAATGGGAAGGTTCTGAAGCATTAGTCCCAGAAGTCGGAGTGCAGGGCCTAAGAAAATACATCAGAATGATACACATTATAGGAATCCCAAATGTGAGGAATAGCAGGAGCTTGGAAGAGGACTTATGAAGCAACACACTGTAAATTTCAGTATATACTGCAGAACTGAGTCCTCCATAACCTTTAATAATTCCAGTAACTGTGCCTCGACTCAGGGGAAAGTTTCTCATATTAGTCACAAGCACAGCTGTACTGAACCAAGTACAACTATTCGCTCCAACACAAATTGCAATCCATAACTGACAAACCATCAAGAGCACATGTTTAGGAAAGACAAGAGTTATTTAAATGATTTGATTGGAGGAAGGGATTTAGCTAAAAGAAAAATGAAAACTCCTTGGGATGAGTAAGGCAAAATAACAGAAGAACTTGTAACCCCATGCATATATCACCTACTTCAATTGCTGCCAGGCTAACAATCCTACACAAAGAATTGAAAAACAAAGGCAAAAGCCTTACTAACTATGTAGGTAATAGAAATTTTAACAGCATCAAACAATAAAGAGAGGAATGCCATATGTCAAAAGTTTCGGAACATCTACATGTATAACTAACTTTCCTTTCCATGCTTTAGCTTTCCTAGCACTAAGCCAGAAAAGAAACTGTTATGACCATAAGCAATCACATTATTATGTCTGTGACAATCGCATGCACAAAAAAATGACTCTATCACCAACTTGTAGATGTACAAGGTTATTCATATTTCTTCAAGGCCCTCCTTATGGATCCATAAAGCAACAGTCTTCTCTCGAAGCAGCCATAACAGCCTCCATTTTGTTTAATAACATGGCAATGCAGATTTGACATTTAAAGATCGTATATACAAATCTCAATATGTTCTCAATCTTTCCTGAATGAATTTATGTTCTACTCCAGCTTTATTTGGGAATCCTACGCTTGGTATACAGTATTACGAATGGTTCATAGTTTCTGATCTTCTGAGCAGGGAATTCAAATAAACTGAAAATTTGAACGAAAGAAACAGGTCATACTTCATGCAATTGACAGCCATAATATGCACAAACTAGTACCATAATTCAGCCAATTGACAGCCAAATGCTAGAGGTAAATCCATCTTCCCATTCGCAGCACCATAATTCAGCAATCCAAAATTTATCAACCTAACTCATTTGGCAACTCGAAACTCAAAGTTAGAGGCTTCGTTTGGTTCACAGAGGGTAGGGGCAAGGGAAAGTGCTCATTTTACTTCCCCTAGTGGAAATAATTTCATTTTATAAAACAGAGTTTCTAAAACCAAATTCTCTGGAGAAATGCTTATTTATTTTATAAATGGATCCACGTTATTTGACTGGTCAAGGCTCAACAAAATTTTCAACAGGGAGCAAGAATTGACCGAGTCAAATTTGGCACTAGCACGTAAGTACCAGATACTTTAAGCATTTCAAAATGAAGACACGGATGACATCTTTGAAATCCATATCGTCTAAGAGAATCAGGCAAGACGATTACAGTTTCTTCGATTACAGAGAAAGGTCATTGCAGCTCATTTCTAGGGAACGGATGACGAAATGATATCCCAACGAAAACCAAACAACATTAATTTATGCAAATTAAAGAGCGTATTTTATAGAAAGGGAGTGACGAAAAAAAAAACAGAGAGAATTAGGATTCACAACTTCAAGAGGGAAAAGAAGCAAACTCTACCAGCAAATAAGGCAAGGAGTGAATCCGGCTGAGAGCAAGCCAGAGAAACCCATAACCAGAAAAACATGCAAAAGCACCAATCAAGACAATAACCCAAGGCGGAAGCTTGTTGCACACAAACCCAGAAATCAAGCCCATGTTTTCACCGATATCACTAGCCACCCCAAGCAAGGTGAGCTGTTGCTGGTTGAAACCCAGAACCGATTTCAGTGAATGAGAATAAAGCGAGAAGGTGGCTGCATTTCCAGATGCTACTTGTATCCAAACAGATGCCCCAAGCCCCACCCATGGCGGTCTAGTCCCTCCTTTCAGTTTCCCGGCTGCCATATTCCGATAAGACCTCCAGAATCCCAGCTTAAGCAAAACGGACACACAGTTCAAAGGTAGAAAATATATATTTAATATGAATAAACTAATATGGTACGAGAACAATTGAAAAGCTAAGCAAAAGAAAAAAGAAAGAAAAGACAAAAGAAAGAAAAGGCAGAGAGAATTGGGTGAACTCTGGTGAGTGTGTGACGGGACGGGACGGGACCCAGAAGGATATACGAGGATCTCTTTTCCCATTCAAGAATTAGGTGGCACTGTTCCGCTTGCTTCTCGTACCGGTTTATGTAGTCCCCTCACGCCCGCTCCCCAGGGACATTGCGTGATCGTCATGGGCAACCTTTTTGGTTTGGTTTATTTATAAGAAAAAGGATCAATTTAATCCCATAATTTTTTTAAATATTTTTTATTTTAATAAGTTCATATCTTTTTTCAAAATTTTAATTTACATAATTTTTTTATTTTAATCACGTAAATTAGTATTTTTTTTTTATCTTTTAATGTTTTATAACTTTTTTATTTTGATTATATATGTTTATATTTTTTTTTTATATATTTTAAGGTTCATAACTTTGTGTCATTTTTTAACTTAAGTGATTATCGATAAAAAATTATGCGACCTTAAAAGATAAAAATATTTATATATATATAGGCCCATTTAATTAAAATAAAAAAGTTATAAGACTTTATAAAATTAAAAATAAGATATTAACATAAATGGTCAAAATAAAAAAAGTTATGTGACTAAATTTATCGATTTACCTTTCTTTATTACCCCTATGTGTCTCGTGCTCCTGCGGTCATGTGTCATACATACGTACTCCGCTGCTTTTAACTCAAAGGAATTATTATTTGTTCTTTTATAATGGCGATTTATATTGTAATGCAAAATAAAGTAAAAAAATATACAAAGTTAAACTTCAAAATTTTATCACCCTTATTTTTGAAAAAAAAGGAGAGAAGAAAAGAAAATTTCCATTTGTTTTATATTTTCAATATTGACATGATGAGGATATGTAGTCCATCGAAATAAAATACTGATTACATTAATATTTCATTTTGTTTCGTATCATTTTTTTAATTGGATTGAATGTTTCTATTTATATTTTGAACCGATTGGACTGAATGTTTCATTTGTACCATTAATAAAAATTTTACAAAGAAATTAATATTGTTAGATTCAAAAGAAATTAAGTGAACTTCTTTTAATAAAATTTTTCAAAATCAAAAATAAAGGGAATATAAATTATTTACATTTTGATTTCTTTTGTAATAATAAATTGATTTTATAGAATTTCATATACATTTATTATTCTTTTTCAACTATTATGCTTAATATTGTTTTTATTTAATTTTTAAAATAATTTGATTAAAGAATTTTTTCTTTTTTGTATTTTGACTAAGTTCCAAAGCTCAATTCTAAGCCGGATATTTCTTCTTTTTGGCGATTCCATCACACACTTTTTTAAAAAAAATCTTTTATTTTATTACATCTTTATTTGAATCAGTTGCCAGCATCTAAACTTCTTTCACATGCTTTTTTCTTCTTCTTTATTTTTTAAGCGGAAGAAGATTTTTGATCCCTGAATTTGACAAGGCCCTTTTCTCCTTTTCTACGCCGACCTCTCGCGAACTCATCCCACTAACACCTTTAGACTAACTCACGTACCCTTTCTTTCTGAAACGCAATTCCAAATATTTTGATGACCAACATTCAGACAGAAATTTTCTCCCGGATTGCGAAGACACTCTTACAATTCAGGTCGGACGGCGTTCTTTCAATGGCCAATGGTACCGCGTAGAAAGAGCCATTGACGTAAATATAAATGGTAATTGACAAGAGGATGAGGTCAAATTATGAAAGATACTGTGAATTTTGTATGTTCGTGTATGGATTGTATTTAATGATGCAATTTGACATGATAATGTTATTGGGTGTTGTTTGTTGTGATTATAATTGATGGGTAAATCGGTAAAACTGGTACAACTCGGATAAGTCAAGGAAGACGGACAGGACTCAGACGAAAGTCAACTCCAAATGGTCAAAGGCCCCATGCTTTCAACACCAGAACGTCAGACTTACTAAGTCAACAAGGAAAGGTGGGCAGCGACTTGTTACCATCGACCTCCCGGGTCATCGACCTAGAGGTTACTGATGCAGGACAATTT
This sequence comes from Parsonsia alboflavescens, assembly GCA_028571225.1. NCBI lineage: Eukaryota > Viridiplantae > Streptophyta > Magnoliopsida > Gentianales > Apocynaceae > Parsonsia > Parsonsia alboflavescens. Next base: position 16,609,795 of record JAOXNR010000022.1, read on the forward strand.
GAATCAACCGCAATTTCCTAAACAACAAATCCAAACAGGAAAACAAGAAAGGATGTTTTGCACTCATGATTTTGGCCTAATTTGAATTGCAATTCAAAATCAAAAGTCGAAAAAAAAGAATTTGTTCCTGGAATAATGATCGTCAAAAATTGATAAAAAAAAAAAGAAAAACTACTTAATTAAAACCCTAAAACAATAATAAAAGTAATTGCCAAAAGAAACCCTAACGAAAAAATAGAAAAAAGCCCAAAACTCCATGAAAATGATCTCGGATGGCCCAAAACTGTCTTAGGTTTACCCGTTAGACCTTTTCCAGTTGTCCATTCAAGGTTTAGCCCATTCCAAGACAGTTGGTTTGGCTAGTATCCCGAGCTAGAAGGTCTGCATCAGTCTTGATCAAGCCCGTTTTCCCTGCAGTCGCTTGGACCTACGTGGATTCGCTGGCGTGGGCCTGTTCATCTTGGACGATGTCCTCATCACTCTCCCTATCCTTTGAAAAGCTTGTCCTCAAGCTGGAGTTCTCACCTGTATCAGGGGTTAGATGACGAACATTAAAGATATCAAAGATAAACACATTGTCCAGGCATTGTCGCCAAATTTCTCCAACACTTGACAAAGACCAATCCTCTTCGATTTGAGCTTGGTGTAAGCTCTCTGAGGATACCTTTCCTATGGCAAATAGACCCATAGCAGATCACCAACTTCAAATGATTGCTGGTGTCGTCTATGATCAGCTCTCGCCTTGTATTTGGCATAACTCTACTCAAGTTTAGCCTTCACACCAGCATGTAAATGTCGTAAGGCAACCACATGTTCATCCACCTTCTTTCTCGGTTTCTCAGTGCCTTCGATAGGGAGAAGATCAAGCGGACCTCTCAACAAAAAACCATACAACACATGGAATGGGGCAAACCCTGTAGATCGATTCACAGACGAATTAAATTCAAATTCAATTTTTTGCAGACAAAGATCCCAACTTCTAAATTAGTGGAAATTTGCTCGTAACAAGTTCCCAAGGCTCCGGTTGACAACCTCAATTTGCCCGTCAGTATGGGGATGATATAGGTTATTGAACTTTAGTTTTAGTGCCAAGTTTCCTCCACAACTTTAACCAAAAATGTCCCATAAACTTGTTGTCCCTATCTGAAACTATCGACGATGGCAACCCATAATGCCGAACAACTCTAAAAAAATAGAGATCAACCATCTTTGTCGTATCAAACGTTGTCTTGCACGGAAGGAAGCAACTCATCTTGGTAAATCTATCAACAACCACCATTATTGAATCCAGCCCCTTTGCTGTCCGTGGCAATCCTACTATAAAATCCATGGAGACATCTTTCCACAGTTCATTCAGTATTTGCAGCAGAATGTATAGTCCCTGGTTTGTATTTGTCCCCTTTACCTCTTTACAGACACGACACTGCTTCACGTATGTCTTGACATCTCTATCAAGTCTTGGCCCATAAAATCTCTTATGCACTAGCCAAGTAGTTTTGTCCCTACCGAAATGCCCCTAATTGTGCAATTCCTGTGTAATCAACATGCGTAGAGAAGTATCTGGGATCCACAAACAATTGCTTTTGAACAGAAACCCATCATGAAGGACGAAATTAGTTAGGTTTCCACTGTCAACTTCGGCTACAATACCTCCAAAATGAGCATCTGCTTGGACATCCTCCTTCACGCTCGCAAAGCAAGTGTATTCCTGCATTGCAGTAATCAACAAGCTCTTTCTGCTCAAGGCATCAGCTACCTTGTTCAGAGTACTAGAATGCCAAAGTTGTATTCCTGCAAAGTGCTGATCCACTTTGCATGCCTCGTGCTCAGCTTGTGCTGTCCCTGCAGATATTTTAGCGCCTGATGGTCAAAAAACAACACAAATTCCCTCTGTATAAGGTAATGACACCAATGCTACAACGACTTCACAATGGCATACAACTCGAGGTCATAAACTGAGTAAGTTAATTTCGCTCCACTCAATTTCTCACTGTAGTATGCAACTGGTTTCCCCTTCTGACCCAAAACAGCTCCAATACTTGTCTTCGAAGTATCACAGTCAACCTCAAAGACCTTGTCAAAATTTGGCAATACCAACAAAGGAGTGTGTGTCAACCGATCCTTCAAAATTTCAAAAGCTTCCTGTGCCCTTTCCGTCCATTTGAATCTATCTGGTTTCAGTAACTCCATCAAAGGTGCAGCTACCTCACTGTATCTCCTGACAAATCGCAAGAAAGACCTCAACTCTATCACAGTAGTAGGCGATGCCAATTCACAATACACTTTCCCTTCATTCCCTTCATTCCATCTCCAGTCACCATATACCCCAGAAACACAAGTCTCTCAACCATCCACAAGCATTTACTAGGGTTAGCAAACAATTTATGTTCACGCAAAATAGTTAGGACTTGTTCCACATGCTCAAGAATAGATTAACTATATATTAGAATATCATCAAAGTACACCACAACAAAAGTACTAAGAAAAGGTCTTAAAACCTGATTCATTACCCTCATTAAAGTCATCACCAACCATTCATACAGCCTTCCTTCGTCTTGAAAGCTGTCTTCCACTCGTCACCTAGCTTGATCCGAATCTGATGGTACCCACTCTTTAAATCAGTCTTCTTGAATATTGATGCTCTGCTCAACTAATCAAGCATATCATCAAGCCTCGGTATGGGGAACCGATATTTGATAGTAATCTAGTTAATTGCTCTACTGTCCACACACATTCGCCAAGAACCATCCTTCTTTGGTACCAATAACGTTGGCACCGCACACAGGCCAATGCTCTCTCAGAGGAATCCCTTCTCCAGAAGTTCCTGCACCTGCCATCTTAGCTCATCATGTTGTTGCAGAGTCATCCTGTAATGTGCTTATGCGGCTACACTGATCCCGGAATTAGATCAACCACATGCTGAATATCTCTCATTGGTGGTAATCGGTGCAGCAAGTCGCTCGGAATTACATCTTGAAAACCATCCAGCACTACCCGCAATTCTTCTGGCATTTTCGGCTACTCTTCACCTTCCTGGCCGAAACTCTTAGATGTGTTCACCAAGGCGAAACAGACATCCTCTCCGTCTAGGCTTTCCTTAAACTCTCAACTTGGTAGAAAAATCAATGCCTTCTGTCAGGTGACCTCCTGAAGTGGTTTCAGGATCACTTTTCTCCCTTTCGACCACAACATGTACATATTAGTGTACCCGTTGTACACTGCTCGGTTATCAAACTGCCAGGGACTCCCCAAGAAAATATGTGTTGCATCCATAGGAACCACATCAGCCTTTATCATTGTCTCATACTGTGGACCAAAAGAGAGATGAACCCTGCAGTGCTTGCTAACTTGAATATCAGCATCTCTATTAACCTAACTGAGCTTGCAGTAATGAGGATGGGGTTCGATTACTAACTCCAATTTCCTCACAACCTCTTCAGCAATCACATTCTCCCAACTATCGGAGTCTATAATCACTTTACAAGTCTTCCCAACCACAAGACACTTGGCCGTAAAAATGCCATACCGTCGCCAATCCTCATGCGTCCTAGACCCCAAACACATCCTGCGCATTACCAAACTATCACCCTAGATACAATCAGGATCAACCAAGCAAATATCATCCTCAAACTCCTCATCCTCTAGGAACTCTTCAGCATGTTCCCCCTCTATATATTCTTCCATGTAAAGCTGAGCTTGGGCATTAGGGCACCCATTGGCATAACGAACTAAGTTCTGACACCTGTGATAGCGAATATTAGCTTGTTTACGGCCTGATTTCTGCTAGGAACCCAAAGCTACATAAGACAATGGGGCTCTGGGTGGTGGTGGAACATTCAACTGGTTCCCTGCTGGGGGCGCAACCCTACTGCCTAAACTTTGACTTGACCCTTGGCCTGGAATAAAATTTGCTCTGCCCTGAAACCCTCGATTTTGCATCAACCTTTGCTCAACTGCCTGCGCCTTCATGTACATTTCTCCCACACTGTTTATGCTGTGAGTAGATAATGCATCTTGTATTGGCAATCTTAATTCGTGCAAATACATGGCTACTAACCTTGGTTCTACCTCTACTGACCAATTCCTGGCCATCAATAGATGGAAATCAGTTGTATACTTCTCAACGGTGCGAATCCCCTACATCAACCCGTGCAGTTTTGCATATAATGGCTATTCATGAATCAGTGGCAGAAATTCTCTATTCATCTCCTGCTTCAAGGTTGCCCATGATTCAATTGGCGGCCTTCCATCCATGTATCTCCTGCAGTGCTGCCCATGCCACTAAGCCACAGTTCTGTCTCTAAACCGAATTGTAACAAGCAGCGCCTGCTTGTCTAGGGGTACCCCCTTCAAGCCAAAAACATCATCAACCTAATGAGTGTAGTCAATGTATTCGTCCGGATTCAACCCCCCTCGGAATTCCAAAATTTTGATTCGAAATCCAGTCTCCCATCTGTTCGAGTTTGCCTCATGATACTGTTGGAGGTTGAAGTTCCCTAGTGGAACAATATTTCTGTAGTCCAACTGCGCCCATTGCACCGACGGTTCTTCAAGATTTTCGAATTCTCTCTCTCCACGATCGTTGACTTCCCTGCGTTCTTGTCGAGGTGGAGCAAGATTGTGCACATCCAATTGTGCCATAATGGTCTGCAATATCGCCATCACCTGCTGTTGTGTTGCTACCACATCACGAAAAGAAGGTTCTTCGTCCCTTCGATTCATTCTGACAAAATTTTGAATTAAGACTTTCTAGCGGTGACAACTTCAGAGGATTCGGAATCAAGGCTCTGATACCAATTTGATGTAGGACAATTTGAATCGTCTGCAATTTTTCGAACAACAAATTTGAACAGGAAAACAAGAAAGGATGTTTTGCATGATCACTCACGATTTTGGCCTAATTTAAATTGCAATTCAAAACCAAAAGTCGGAAAAAAAAAATTTGTTCTTGGAATAATGATCTTCTAAAATTAATTAAAAAAATAATACATCAGAAAAAATATTTAATTAAAACCTTAAAACAATAATAAAAGTAATTTCCAAAAGAAACCCTAATGAAAAAAAAATAGAAAAAAACCTAAAACTCCATGAAAATGATCTTGAATGGCCCAAAACTGTCTTAGGCCATGGCAAAGCAATGGGTTTTTCCTATTGGGCCTTATCCAATCGTCCAGTCAAGTTTCAACCCATTCCGAGATATTAGATTTGGCCCGCATCCCGAGGTAGAAGGTTGGCATCAATTTGGATCAGGCCCGTTTTCTCTACAGTCTCTTGGACCTACATGGACTCCCTGGCGTGGGCTTGACCAATTTACCCTGCTGATCCAAACAGTCCTGTTCATCTTGCATGATGTCCTCATCAATTACCAACCTCCTGAATGAGCTCGAGAGACGTACAGCCAGAGCTCGGCTCATGACCGGGTAACCTCTAACTCATCTCATAAATTTTCCATGCCACGACCAATGGTGTGGGACTCCTAATCACTCCCCACGAGCCAAGGACTACTCAGAGCAACCTCACCAGAAGAGATGTTTGAGATACTCAACATCCATGGGGGGGGGGGGGATCGTGAAGACGGTTTGAAGGTCGGTTAGCAAGCTCGTGGCTCTCAAGCAGAGAGGTGAATGGCAAGATCTCTCGTCCTGGAGAAACTCCATGATTCTTGGAGCAACTGGTGGATTCAACGAAATCTCACAATTATCCTACGTAATGCAGGGTTGCAATCCGGGAGGCAACAGACTTTCTTTTTTTACTACTTAATCGAAGCACACAATCGGTCTAAAAATGGTGAACAGAGAGGCTCTGAACAACTTTTGGAGAGCAGTCTTTCCCTTCAACTATCTCTCTCAGAATACTAACTTAGGCATCAATGCTCTTCCCTAAGTGACAGCCCCGTTTGGTGACCATTTTCTCATTTTCACAGGCTGCTGACTACGGAGTTCCATCAAGATCTATGGGGTAACCCGGAGTCCATTTTCAACCCCAACACTTTTGGTGCTGTCTATGGGAAAAAATAAAACAAAGAGCCTAGCCCTTTTTTCCTACAAGCAAATAAAAAACAATTCTGATGGCTCAGTCTCAGCCATCACGTGTTCAACCACCACTCCATGGCAGTCCATCCTCCAGAGCGGAAGTGCACACTGGAGAAATAGTGCTTGAAATGCCTCATCTAGCATAGGTCACTGTCAATAATAATCCATCGCTTGGCACACAACAGGATCACCAGGAGTCGGCACTGTCTGGTCAATCCCACAGGATCACAGTCAACTCCCAGCTTGGGTAAGAAAGGCCACAAAAGGGACGCTTTGGTCCTACTAGCAACAGCAACAATTCGAGATCGCAGAGATTAGGGAGAACATGGATCTCTGTTTCAGCATCTCTCTAGGAACGAATGGTGGCGGCTCTAGAAAGAGTTTCCGGCAGGCTAGAATATGTATCCACTGGACATATTCCGAACCCTGACCTAAAAGGATTCACAGCCACCCGGAGGCCCAGCTAAATACCCCTAGCCAAGTCGGCTTTAGCCTTTCGATTTGAGGACCGACCCCCTTTGCAACGGGGCTGCTTGAGAAGCAAGTCAAGTAGAAACGAGTCGCAGAGAGGGAGAACTCAACCTGTAACCGACCTCAAAGAAACCCTTAACCATGAAAGGGGGTATGACTAGAGAGTTAGGCTCAATTGAGTAGCCATCAGCAGAATACAGACTCTGAAGAGCAAGGGAGCTCGCTACGAACTCCTCCTGGAGCAAGGATGCCACCTCATTGTAGCTTGATTGAAATGACAAGCGAAAACTCTTGAGGGGTAGCCCCTAATCTATCGAGAAGAACATTTCCTTCTAGCAATAAAGAACTGTAGAGTACTGTGGACCTTACCAAGCCTTTGCCATTTGTCCACTGCATCCAAACATCAAGAATGCCATCAGGCTTCAAAGCTCCACAACTGTAGAAAAAATATGACGGTACGGTGGAACCTCAGCAGCACATTGTGTTGAATATGCCCTAGGAACATATGATGATTTTACTTAGTTGGCATCACTTTGTATCATGATGCGATTTATATCATTATATAATTTACTTTATATATGCGTTTCATTAAATAAGTTATGTAATATCCTTAGAATAGTTTATTTATATTCTTAAAATGACCCTAGTCAAGTGTTATTGAGATTAGGATATCAATTACACGTTGAGACTAGTATGTGCTGATTGATGATAGCCATCAAGGATATGAGATATCAAATCATCACATAGGTATATGTAGAGCATCGCCTACTGGATTGACCCGCCATGAAATCACTTCATGGATTGTTATTTGAGTGTCATGGGTGATTTCGTTGTGATAATTATGTCTCATCTTCTAACTTGAGGTCATCAGAGATTCCTACATGAAAGATTGCATACTTTGATACTGTCAAACGTCACTCTTAATTGAGTGAATTGAGTATGTCCAAATTTGTATTGTGGAATGTTGAAGGATCAAGATACGATTTGGCCCTCTTATATAACAAGAGAGTGATGTCTAGTATTCTTGGTTGAGTGAGATTATGAAATGGATGGCCATGCTCGAATAAGTAGATATGAGATATTTCTCATATGAAATGGGGCTGAGAATTCTAATATTGAACTTTACGAGTATGACTTGTTCCATGACTCGTGTTCAATTATGACTTCCTTGACGAAAAGATTAAGACATGTTATTTTTTTTTTATCATGGAAGGTTTTGTCCTGTTATCGACATTCTCGTTAATTGGATAGCAATAATGTATTGTTAGACACAGCTTATTGTACATGATATTAAATATCGTTAAAGTCAAATGCCAATTTTATGAGGACCTATTGGGTCACACATTCAAAATGTATTGCTTAATGGGTAGAATCTCATTTGGGACCTAAATGTAATTAGCTAAAGTTGTTTAGGCTAATTTACGATTGGGAATTAACCAAATATAATTAAGAGCTAATTATGTGACTGAATTGTATTTTTCCAGGTTCGTTGAACTTGGACAAATTTTTCTCAACCACACTCTTATGGGCCTCTCGTTTTGAATTCAAATCAGAATTCGAAAATAAAGATTGATTTATCCAGACAAAGTCTTCTAGGGTTTTTCAATAGGGAAGCCTCTCTCGTTTTTGTAGAGTTCTTTTTTCTGTCAGAGTGTCGGCGTAGAGGAAAAAAAGGGGAAAGTTTAGAGAAATCGAAAAACCAGAAAAAAAAATATTCACTATTGAATCTAGCAGTTCAATCATGTTTGTCCCGTTGCTATATTCGTGAGACGTGCACTGGAAACAGACGTTTGTGTGACGAAGTAGCGACAGAGGTCTGAGACTTTTACTGTTGACTATAAACAGATTCTGATCTTCTATTTGAAAAAATTGAAAAAGGTAATGTCTGTACCCTCTCTAGACTCCCTCCGATCGATGCCTGGAGGAGGTCTGTTTGTGGCCTTCCCTTCAATTGGTATCAGAGCCAGATTCGGAGTCTCTAGATGAGTTTTATGTGAAATTAAGATTTCATGACATGCTTGTATGAAATCGGAATTCTGTTAAAATTCGATTTTCAGAATATGTTTCCAATTTCTATTAAATTTGAAATTCAGCATGTTTTGATTTCCGTTTAAATTCGATTTTCAATATCTTGTTAAATTCGATTTTTAGTATGTTTTTCGATTCCTGTCAAATTTCATTATCTGTATGCTGATATGGATATTGTGCAAATTTTGATTTCCTGTATGTTGATACATAAGTTTATTAAGTTTTAGTTTCTGCATGATAATATAGAAAATTTTACTGAATTCGGCTTTCTGTATGTTGATATAGATGGTCTACTGAGTATGACTCTATTTCTGTATAAACGAAGTTTTAATGACCTGATTTACTGCCAGAATTATTTCTAATGAGATTACGATTTATATTCCTGTCAATATTGTCGCTTTTGTATGTCATTGCAATTTATAGAATTGTATGAATGGTCATATTCTGGACGTGGTGATGTACTAGATTTTTAAGGGCGGAAACTAACGATGCTACAGTTCTGGAATAGCTCCTGCATCATTGCCGCTTAGGGGCTGCGGCTACTAAGAACCCCACTATCGTCCAGGGCTTTAATTGATTCCCAATGTAATTTTGTTACCTTTGATAATAGTTGATGAATTTCATCATATTTGATATGTTTATTTTGAAATTTGTGATTTAAGCATTATGCATAGTTATAGCCCTCGATTTTATTAAATACAGGCCGCGTGTCATGCCTCTCTATCATTTTGATGTATATTCTCTTTCATCTAAATCCCCTCTATGTAGTGCGAGGTTTCTTTACCATATTATTATAATATAGTATAGGGTAATTTCATTACAACTAGGAGTACTTGTTCTTTACCCTTAGATTGACCTTTTTCGATTCTCTCATTGGCTTGGGAGAATTGAGTAGGATGGGCTATAACTATGTCACATTTTTCTTGTTTTTACTTTGCATGTTATTATTGTCATTATGACATGATCATGTTAACCAGTAATAATATTCAAGTGGTCACTTATTTTAAATTGGTGAGATCTTTTACAACTTAGTCAAATCCCTTAAATTAAATTAAGTCAAGATTAATGCCTACCGCTTAATGACACAAGGTAAAACTTGGATCAATGTGTGTAAATTTGCAAAGCAAAGTTGCCATATTTATCTTAGTGAAATGCAATAGGATAATAGTGATATCCAGAGGGTCTTAGATTGGGTAGACTTAACTAGGCTTCCTCAATTAGATTTTGGTAATCTAGAGGCATTAAGAACAATAGTTGTTCATGTTTAAACTAAGAGTTGCATAGAAATGCGATTAGCAAGGTGTTGCTTACCTAAATAACTAAGTCTTGAGGGATAGCCAACGCTACCTTGGGGTAAGGTGAAATATGAATCTTGGTCCACTAGAAAGTTAATTGTGTAACTTTCCGAATTAATAATGAGGGTTATTAATTTGAAGAAAAATAGTGGGAGTATCATTTAAGTTTTTAAAATGAAATGATCATTTCATGATACTTATATTTTGAATATTTCATTGTAGATTACTATGGCACCTAACACAAATAATAATACATTGTCATTGCGATCGGTAATTGAGAAGGACAAACTGAATGGGACGAACTTCCTGGATTGGTACAGGAATGTGAGCATAGTCCTCAAACAAGAAAAGAAGACGTATGTCCTTGAGGGTCCTGTTCTTGAAGAACCTCCCTCCACAGCCACAAGGGCTAAAAAAGATGCTCACAAGAAGCATCAAGTTGACGCTATTGACATCGGTTGCCTTATACTTGCCTCCATGAACTCTGATCTTCTAAAGTGACATGAGGAATTGGATGCTTATGATATGATAGAGCACCTGAAATAGCTTTATCAAGAGCAAGCTAGGCAAGAGAGGTTTGATGTATCTAAGGGTTTATTTCAATGCAGAATGGCAGAGGGTTCTCCAGTTGGTTTTCATGTCCTCAAAATGATTGGGTTTATTGAGAACCTAGAGAGATTGGGTTTTCCTCTAGGTCAAGAGTTGGCCACGGATGTTATACTACAATCGTTACCTGAGAGTTATAACCAAATAGTTGTGAACTACAATATGAATGAGATTGACAAAACTCTACCTCAGTTGCTTAGCAAGTTAAAAATTGCTGAGTCAAATATTAAGAAGTCCACCAAAACCAAGGATGTCCTAATGGTTAGGAAATTCAAGGGTAAGGGCAAGGAAATGGGAAAAGGCAAGAAAAATGACAAGAAGCCTGTTGGAAGGTCCAAGCCCAATTCTGCTGCATTAAAGCCAAAAGGAGGGGTGGCTAACGAAGGAAACTGTTTCCATTGCCATGAGCCAGGACACTAGAAAAGAAATTACAAGCTTTACTTGGACGAAGTAAAGAAGAAGAAAGCAAATGAGAAGGCTAATGAGTCTTCTACTCCAGGTATTTTTGTTATAGAAGGCAATTTATCTACTTCTACATCATGGGTTTTAGATACTGGATGTGGATCTCACATTTGTGTGAATATGCAGGATCTCAAAAGGAGTAGATCGTTGGCAAAGGGAGAAGTCGACCTACGAGTTGGAAATGGAGCAAGGGTTGCTACATTAGCGGTAGGAACTTATGTTTTGACTTTGCCCACTGGGCTTATTTTAGAATTGGACAATTGCTATTTTGTGCCTTCTGTTACTAAAACCATTATTTCTATTTCTTGTTTGGTCAAGATTGGTTTTTCATTTATAATAAAAGACATCTGTTGCTCCATTTATTTAAATGAAATTTTCGATGGAAGTGCACAATTTTTTAATGGCCTTTATATTCTAAATCTTGATACACCTCTTTATAACATAAATACTAAAAGGATTAAATCAAATGATATTAATCCAACACATCTCTGGCATTGTCGCTTAGGCCATATAAATGAGAATCATCTTTCCAAACTCCATAAAGATGGATATTTGGACACATTTGATTTTGAATCATATGAAAATTGTGAATCTTGTTTATTGGGTAAGATGACCAAAGCCCCTTTCATTGGACACAATGGGCAACTGAATTATTGGGCCTTATACATTCCGATGTGTGTGGTCCATTAAGCACTCAAGCTAGAGGTAGGTTTAGATACTTCATTACATTTACTGATGATTTTAGTAGATATGACTACGTATATCTATGAAACACAAATCAGAATCCTTTGAAAAGTTCAAAGAATTCAAGAACGAAGTACAAAATCAACTTGGCAAAAGTATTAAAATACTTCGTTCAGATCGAAATGGTGAATACTTAAGCCAAGAATTTCACGACTATCTAAAAGAGTATGGAATAGTTCAACAACTCACTCCTCCAGCCACGCCACAATGGAATAGGGTATCTGAAAGGAGAAATTTATTAGATATGGTTCGATCAATGATGAGTCATGCAGACCTTCAAATTTCTTTTTGGGGACATGCCTTAGAAACAGTTGCATTTACATTGAATCGTGTTCCATCTAGATTAATTCAAAAGGATATTACTTTTATAACCCCAAAATGTCTTTTATGAAGATTTGGGGATGTGAAGTTTTCGTTAAATGTCAAGTTTCCGACAAACTAGAGCCCAAATCTGACGAGCATCTCTTTGTAGGTTATCCTAAACTAACTAAATTATATTACTTTTATAACCCCACTGAGCAAAAGGTGTTTGTAGCTCGTACAGGCATCTTTTTAGAAAAAGAGTTTGTCTCTAAAAGAGCAAGTGGGAGAAAAGTAGAACTTGAAGAAGTTCAAGAACTACAAAGAGATGTAACTGATATAGAGATGGAAACTGAGCAGACACCACAACCTATGGTTGATCAAGGACTTGCTCAAGAGATACAAGCTCCGCGCAGGTCACTTAGGACACATCGTCAGCCATAGAGATATGGGTTTTTGATATTTCAAAATGGTGATGTGTTGCTCATAGATTAAGATGAGCCTACTACCTACCAAGAAGTTGTGATGGGCCCAAACTCTGAGAAATGGCTTCAAGCCATGAGATCTGAAATGGAATCCATGTATATAAACCAAGTTTGGACTTTGGTGGATCCACCTGAAGGGGTAAAACCCACCAGGTGCAAATGAGTTTTCAAGAAGAAAACCGACATGGACGGTAAAGTTCATACATACAAGGGGTGATTAGTCGCCAAAGGTTTCAAACAAGTTCATGGTATCAACCATGACGAAACCTTTTCCCTTGTAGCTATGATCAAGTCTATCAGGATCTTACTTGCTATAGCAGCATATCATGATTATGAAATCTGGCAAATGGACGTAAAGACTGCTTTTCTGAATGGAAAGCTTCTCGAGGATATTTATATGACACAACCTGATGGTTTTGTCGATCCGGATAATGTTGGAAAGGTGTGCAAGCTACAACAATCCATTTATGGATTAAAGTAAACATCTCGTAGTTGGAATCTTCGGTTTGATGATGGAATCAAGGATTTTAGCTTCATTAAAAATGAAGATGAACCTTGTGTCTACAAGAAGTTCAGTAGGAGTATTGTGGTATTCCTGGTATTATATGTGGATGAAATACTTATTATTGGAAATGACATCTCCGCCTTACAATTTGTAAAGACTTGGCTAGGAAGTTGTTTTTCCATGAAAGACTTGGGCGAAGCAAATTATATACTAGGTACAAGGATCTATAGAGATAGATCCAGAAAGTTAATTGGCTTAAGTTAGAGTACATACATAGACAAGGTGCTAAAGAGGTTTAGCATGCAAGAATCTAAGAAATGATTCTTGCCTATGACACATGGCATAAATCTTTCCAAAGGACAGTGTCATACCACAGAGGAGGAAAGACAAAGCATGAGAAAGATTCCATATGCATCTGTCATTGGATCTATCATGTATGCTATGTTATGTACACGTTCCGATGTTTCATATGCTTTGAGCATGACAAGTAGATACCAAGGTGATCCAGGGGAACGCCATTGGACTGCTGCTAAGAATATTCTTAGATATTTACGAAATACTAAGGATTCATTCCTAATCTTTGGAGGTGATGAAGAACTCATTGTAACAGGTTATACTTATGCTAGTTTTCAAACCGATAAAGATGATTTTCGATCGCAATTAGGTTTTGTATTTTGCCTTAATGGTGGGGCTGTATGCTGGAAAAGTTCAAAGTAGATAACATTGGCTGATTCCACGTCAAAAGCTAAGTATATTGCTGCTTCTGAAGCAGCAAAAGATGCAGTTTTGATCAAGAAGTTCATCACTGAGCATGCGGTGGTTCCTAGTATCACTGATCCTATGGAGCTTTATTGTGACAACAACGGAGCTGTCGCACATTCTAAGGAACTAAGATCTCACCAACGATCCAAACATATACTTCGGCGATACCACCTCATTCAAGAAATTATCGAGAGAAGAGATGTTAAGATATGCAAAGTACTAACAAATGACAATGCTGCTAATCCCCTGACGAAACCTCTGATGCAACAGAGACATGATCGTCATACTAGATCTATGGGCATTAGATTCATGAGTGATTGGTCTTAGTGGGAGATTGTTGGATATGCCCTAAGAACATTTGATGATTTTACTTAGTTGGCATAACTTTCTATCATGATGTTATTTAAATCATTATATAATTTACTTTATATTTGTGTTTCATTAAATAAATAATGTAATGTCCTTAGAATAGTTTATTTATATTCTTAAAACGTTCCTAGTTAAGTTTTATTGAGATTTGGATATCAATTACACACTGAGACTAATATGTGCTGATTGATGATAACCGTCATGGATATGAGATATCAAATCATCACACAGGTACACGTAGAGTATCGTGTACTAGATTGACCTGCCATGAAATCACTTCATGGATTGTTATTTGAGTGTCATGGGTGATTTCGTTGGGATAATTATTTCTCATCTTTTGACTTGAGGTCATAAGAGATTCCTACATGAAAGATTGCATATTTTGATACTGTCGAACGTCACTCTTAACCGAGTGGACAATAAAAGCATGTATTGAGTATGTCCTAATTTGTGCTGTGGAATGTTGAATGATCAAGATACGATTTGTCCCACAAGAGAGTGATGCCTAGCATTCTTGGTTGAGCGAGATTATGAAATTCATGTCCATGCTCGAATAAGTAGATATGAGATATTTCTCTTATTCGGTTTAATTAATCTACTCGGGGCTAAGAATTCATATATTGAACTTTACGAGTATGACACGTTCCATGATTCGTGTTCAATTATGACTTCCTTGACAAAGAGATTAAGACATGTTATTTTTTTTATCACGAAAGGTTTTGTCTTGTCAACAACATTCTCGTTAATTGGATAGCAATAATGTGTTGCTAGACACCGGTTATTGTACATGACATTAAATATCGTTAATGTCAAATGCCAATTTTACGAGGACCTATTGGGTCACACATTCAGAACGTATAATTAGCTAAAGTTGTTTAGGCTAATTCACGAATAGAAATTAACCAAAATATAATTAAAAGTTAATTATGTGACTGAAATGTATTTTTCTAGGTTCATTGAACTTGGACAAATTTTTCTCAATCACACTCTGATAGAGCTCTTGTTTTGAATTCAAATCAGAATTCAAAAATAAAGGTTGATTTATCCAGAAGACTTCCTATCACGAAGTCTTCTAAGGTTTTTCAATAGGGACGCCTCTCTCTTTTCTGTCAGAGTGTCTGCGTAAAGAGAAAAAAAAGGGGAGAGTTTAGAGAAATCGAAAAACGAGGGAAAAAAAAATATTCACGATTGAATCTAGCAATTCATTTGCGTTTGTCTCGTTGCTGTGTTCGTGAGAAGTACACTGGAAGCAGACGTTCGTGTGACGAAGTAGAGGTAGATTTCGGAGTCTTTTGCTGGTGACTATAAACAGATTCCGATCTTCTATCTGAAAAAAGGTAATGTTTGTATGCTCTCTAGACTCCCTCCGATCAATGCCTAGAGGAGGATTGTTTGTGGCCTTCCCTTCACATTGATGAATACGTCTCCTATATGGAGATATATGAACACCCCGACCATGTCAATTGCAAAGTATTTCGGTCAACATTGACCAAAAAAGCCCAATCTTGGTTCAAGGGCATTCCTGAGGCAAGCATCTCAAGCTGGACATAACTAAGGAGCTGTTTCTGAAGAACTACCAAAGTAGAACGAGGTGCAAAAAAGATATCAACTACCTATTCCTCATAAAACAGAAGGTTGGGGAAAGCACCCACAGCTAATACAGTCGTTTCAACTACGAAGCAGTGGAAATTGAACAGAAAAATGATGCCATATACATAAATACTTTCAAGCAAGGGTTGCAAAGGAGGGTACGTGGCCCTTAGGCTTGCCGAAGAACCAGTAAAAACAATCAAGGAGCTGCAGACGCTCCTAGAAAAACTGATCAAGGATGAAGAAATAAGGATCCAGAAGAAGATCCCTGGCTTCACCTTTTCCACCGTAAAAGACAACAGAGGACATCCGAAGAGCCCTCAAAAATCAAAATGGGATAGGAAAGACCCTCACCCAAAGGAGGGACCTCATAAAGGAGGAGAAAAACCATTCCTGACCTTGTGACCACTCCACTCAAGGCGTTACGAGCACAAATCATGGTGGTTATGGAGAAAAGAGGCCTCTTGAAGCCACCTAGGCCTCTCAAGAGTCCTATGGCCAAAAGAGATCCCGCAAAATTTTGACTCTACCATAAGGATCATGGCCATCTCAGAGAGGATTGCTTTGACCTCAAAAGTGAGATTGAAAGGCTAATAAAGGAGGGCCACCTGCAAAGAGATAGACAAACTACTGCAGAGTGTTACCTAGTTGAGGGTAACGAAGAAAGCTTACCGGAGGTCATGAGGGAATGCATTGACCTACCAAAAGAGGATAATCACCTCCGAATCCAGGCGGCAGGAAGAGGAGAGAAAGTCTTCCTCAACCCCAAATTCAATGAAAAGGTTATTAAGATTGGAGAGCTCTTACCTCCAAGGATCAAAGGGAAATTGGTAGATTCCCTTGAAGAAAACTTGAAGGTGTTTGCTTGGCAACCCAGTGACTTTGAGGGAGTCGATTGAACGATTGCAGAACATCGGGTCGGGCTCAAGCCAGGAGTTAAACTGGTGAAACAAAAAAAGAGGACCTTCAACCTCGAGTGCAATGAGGTCATAGCTCAGTGATGCAGGATGATTTTTGGATCATTTGCAATTATCTGACAACAATCGAATAGGAAAAGAACAGGGGATGTTTTGCGTGATCACACACGTTTTTTCCTAACTTAAATTGCAATTCAAAACCAAAAGTAAAAGTGAAGGAATTCGATTCCTGGAATAATGTCGAAAAACAAAGCTTCTTTCTTTTTTAAAACTAAGACAAAACGAAATATAACCTAAATCTATCCTAACCCTAATCGGAATCAATTAAAAGAATCCTAATCTGATTCAGAAATAATAATAATAAAAAAACATAATAATAATAATAATCAGAAAAACATAAAAATGCTTGAAAAACCCATCCAAACATCCCCGGATGGTCAAAAAATGTTGTATAACATTGTAAAGCTATGTGTATTTTTCATTGGGTTATCTCCAGTTTCCCAATCAAGTTTCAACCCATTCCGAGACAATTGAGCCGGCTCGCATCCTGAGGTAGAGGATCCGCATCAGTCCTTAAGTTGGATTGGTTCGGATGTCCACATCATACTCCCATTCCTCTGAAATGCTTCTCCTCAAGCTTGAATTCACACCTAACAAGGATTCCTTTTCCTCTATCATATACTAAATAAGTCAGCTTTGCTCCTCCTAGTTGATCATTGACGAATGCAACGGGTCTTTCGTTTTGGCTAAGCTCTCCCCCAATCCCCGTCTTTGAAGCATCACAAGTGACTTCGAAAACCTTGTCGAAATCCAGAAGAATCCCATCTTCGGTCACAACATACACTAGAAATATGTGTTTGTCCTCTTTAGAAAGATCTTCAATCTCATCATCTACATCAAATTGCGGAAGCTTTAGCTGTACTTTAGGGGCCTCCGAGGCTGACTATGATGTGGGACCATACTGGAGCAGCTTGAGAGACCTAGATGGTTTCGACCTTGGGGGCTCTAGTATCCTTTAGAAAAGTTGAAAAAAGAACTGGGACTTCCATTCCTCCATTGGAGACCAGAAAGGACCCACCAGTGGGTGTCGAGGATCTAACCTCAAGTATCCCTTAGAAGAGTTGAAGACTGATGGAGCCTCCAGCTTAAAGAAACACCTGAAGAGATCTAGTGACACAGAACTCTATAGAGGTGATAGGTGGTTATGAAAGCAACTATCATCCGCATAGAGTTGGAGGTGAATTGAGCTATGGGTGAGCCCCAGAAAAAGACTACGTCAAAAAATGGAGAATGGAGGAAAAGGTAAAGGAATCCACCCCCCCCCCCCCCCCTGGAGGCTAGAATTGTGCATGGCTATGCCATTAGCCCGCATGCTAAAAGGGCACTCAGCCCCAGTGGCAATAGAGATATTGCCCTCATCGACATACATCTCCATATAAATCCAGGCGATATTAGTAGGGTCCAGTGAAGAAGCCTAAGAATTGATCCCAAGTTCAGCTAGGTAATAGGATAGATTGAGCATGGGCAAAGCCTGAGGGAAGAGAAGGGGATCATAGAAAATACTATTGTCAAGTGTCTCAAACTAGGAGATGGAAGGGTTTGAATTGGTAGACATCTTTTAGTAGAAAAGGTTTGGACAAGGGAAAGCTCAAAATAAGCTGACGCAAGGTAAAGAAACTGAAGAAGGGTTTAAAGGTTTCGAAGAACTTCTGATATAAGAAACTTCAAATGCCTATTGAAATTCTGGGTAGAAACCGATGAACCAGAAGCGTTTCATTTCGCTTCGAGCAAGTGGCGTGACTATTCCAGGAACAAAGAACTTTTCATCTTCCCTCTGACAAGCTGGAGTTGGTCAATCTCCCAAAATCTGCAGCGGGTCGTCGGTTCAAAACCCAAAGAAGCTTTAGTTTCTCCTAAAATAAAAAAGGTTCGTTTTTTCAGGTTTGAAATAGGTCGGATATTGCTAGGAGTAAAGCGGGGTGACTTTCCAGTCCAGACCGCCCAACAGTTTCCCAAAACTAAGAGAACGCATCTTCTTTCCAAAAATTGTTGTTGTGAGAAAATTACGCAACTTTCCAAAAGGACGCAACCTCAAGATGGTAAAATCTCAATACCTGAAGGTTTGTCAAGCGAGCTGTTACAAGAAAATAGTTTGATTTTTCAAGGGTCGCATTCTTTAGATGACAGTTCATAATACCTGAAGGATAGCCCCATGGCTTGAAGATGGTAACTCTAAATACCTAAAGGTCAGGCCCCCGACCTCAAGATGGCAATCTTTAATGCCTGAAGGTTAGATTCGCGACTTGGAGATGGTAATACTTAATACCTAAAAGTCAAATTGGCGAGTCCCGAGCTACGAGTGGGCTGCGATCTCCTACCACCGACTTCTCAGGTCATGGACCTAAAGGTCACCAATCTACGAATGAGCATAATAAAGGCCTCACTAGACCACGGCCTACAATCTTGTGAGACCTACCTGTGCTCATGTACCTTCCATGCGGTGACCAAGTGTGTGCAACTTTGCTTGAGGTCGAAAAATAATTAGCCAGATGTAGCTCTCAACCAGAGATGCGAACGAAAAAGTACCCCCAAAGCTAGTCGTTACAAGGAATTGGTGGACCCATTAACAGCTACAGCTTGAAGATGATAATTTAGGCACCAACGACCTCTGAGCTCGCTGGACCGAAAGAGGGGTAATGATGGGTAAAACGGGTACAACCCGGACTAGTTAATATGGACGGGCAAGACCCGAACGAAATCAACCCCAAGTGGGCCAAAGGCCCCATGCCTTCAATACTAAAAAGCCAGACTCAGTGAGTCAACGAGGAAAGGTGGGTAGCGACCCGCTACCATCGACCTGATGAATGAGCTCGAGAGAGAGGTACAACTAGAGCTCAACTCACAACCTGGTAACTCCCAACTCGTCTCATAAATCTTCCATGAAACGACCAAAGGTGCTCAACTTCTAATCACTCCCCACGAGCTAAGGACTACTCGAAGCAACCTCACCAGAAAAGATGTTCGAGATACTCAACAT
>JAOXNR010000022.1:16629497-16645450 GCA_028571225.1 Parsonsia alboflavescens
GGGTGGGGTGGGGTGGGTGCATATGGGGTGGGAGAAGGGTAGATATGTGAGTGAGTATACAAAGACCTGATTAAGAGTATTAAGTTAAAATATAACATAAGTTAATAGTCAAACTTAAATTAAATGATTACTCACAATTACTCATGTATTCACTAGTTTTGATGATTTATAAATAATTAATCATTTAGATTAATATTAATTAAATGAGTAATTATATCACTTGTTTAACTACAAATTAAATGAGCATTCATTAAAATAATATTTATTTTGTCACCACTACTTGAATGTTCATAGTTTTTAATTTTTTTTTATATTAAAGTTTTAAAATTAAACATTTTAAAATAAATATATTTAAATTTTAACAACTTTTTTACATTATTTATTAAAAAATAAATATCCAATATTGAATAATTAAATACATGGGTAGTTTCTGTCAAATAAAGAAAAAATTGAAAAAGCACACTTGGTGATGTGTAGAACACACATGACTCTTCATGATTATTACTCTGAAAGATTGTTTCTGTATGAAGTTATAAACGATACTAAACGGGTTTGAAACTAACAATTCCGAATCCATATTTGACTACTAAATATAAGATTAGAATCCTATTTTGCAATTCGATTAATGTCGTGTCCAACATATTTTGATTCGAATCCTATCCAATGGGTCTTGGATATTTGGATAGGTATAACCAACTCATTTTTTCAAATAATTTTTTTGACATTTTCTAACACAAAAATTAAATGATGTTTACTGATGTTTGCTTAAAAAAATTGTCAAAGAAAATAAAATTTAAGTCATAAAAAAGGTTAAAAAGAAAAATTAAATACACTCTAATCAATAAAATTTAAAATAATCAATCGACACTAATTATTAAACAACACTTACACAAGATATATTTAAAATTTAATAGTAAAATAATGAATGAAGTTGAAAAAAAAAAAAAATATATACAATATATGGGTGTATATATATACACTATTCTATTATATGTATATAAAATCAAATCCTGGTTTAAATAGATAGGAAACTACATATACATTATACCATATTAGATCTGGAGTCGATTAAATAATGTTAGAATGGAGAAATTTCAGAGAGAGAAATTCTCCAACTTCAAATAACCTTTTTACAAGAGAGATTTATATGCACAATATATATGCCTACTAAACTTGCTAAATATACCCCACCCTATATAAAACAAAACTCCACAAAACAGCTCACTTCAACACTCCCCCTCAAATTGGTGCATAGATATCACTAATGCCTAACTTGTCAAGTGAGCTATGGAACACCTTATTGGAGACTGCCTTCGTTAGTATAGTAGCTAATTGATCTTTAGACTTCACATAAGGAAATTTAACAACAATTGTATCCACATTCTGTTTGATGAAATGTCGTTCAACCTTGATGTGTTTAGTTTTGTCATGTTGGTACTGGATTATGTGATATGTCAATCATCGCTCAAAAGAGCTGCATTTTGACCTATGGAGGATACCCCAACTCACACATCAATTTTTTCAACCATAACAATTCACAAAGATCCTTTGTCATTCCCCTAAACTAGGCCTTCGCACTAAAATAATGCCACTACCTTCTGCTTTTTACTCCTCCATGTCACCAGATTTCCCCCTACAAATGTGAAATATCCCAAGGTTGACCTCCTGTCATGCAAATTACTGCCCTAATCTGCATCAGTATAACTTGCGATCTCCAGATTCGATATTTTCTTAAACCAAAGTCCTCATCCGGTAGATATCGAAGAATTCTCTCAACTGCAACCATATGATCTTTACTAGGTGTGTGCATAAACTGACTAACTGCATATGTAGGATCAAGTCGTGTATGTGATAAACAAATTAGCTTTCCAACTAACCTCTGATAACGCTCCTTGTTTGTTGGCCCTTGATCAGGATATTCGGCCAGCCTGTGATTTTGAACAATAAGAATATCTGCTGGTCTACAATCCAACATCCCTACTTCAGCAAGCAAGTCCAGAACATATTTCCTTTGGGATAGAAAAAACCCCTTCTTTGATCTTGCAACTTCTATTCCCAAAAAAATTTCAAGTTCCCCAAATTTTTCTTCTCAAATTCCGTAGACAATTTTCCCTGAAGTGAATCAATTTCCTCTAAATCATTGCTAGTGATAATCATATCTTCAACATAAATGGTTAAAGTCGTTACCTTTCCTTTCTGCCGATGAATTAATAGGGTGTGGTTGGACTCATTTTGCAAGTAGCCATACTTCTTCATTGCTGCACTGAATCGGCCAAACCATGCCCTCAGTGACTGTTTTAATCCATATAGAGAACGCTCCAGTCTATATACCATACCGGTGTTGGACGAAGAGTATTACCCAGACGGGACATCCATATATATTTCCTCCTCTAGATAGCCATGTAAGAAGGCATTCTTTACATCAAATTGTTATAATGACCAACCTAAGTTAGCTACAAGCGATAAGAGAACACAAACTATGTTCAATTTGGCAACCGGTTAGAAGGTCTCTTGATAGTCTATCCCATATGTTTGGGTATAACCTTTTGCCACCAGCCTTGCCTTGTATCTCTCAATGGATCCATCTGATTTGTATTTGACACGAAACACCCATTTGCAACCCACCGTCTTCTTCCCATTAGGTAATGACACCAACCTCCATGTTTTATTCTTCTGCAAGGCTTTCATCTCTTTCTCCGTCGCCTCCACCCACCTACGATCCTCCATTACCTCATGTACCCCACTTGGAATATGAATAGAGGATACCTTCAACACAAAACTTTTCAAGGATTCAGACAACTGCTTATTACACATATAATTTGCAATGGGGTATTTTGATTTTTTTTCTTCAACTCCAGGAGAATATCTGTTGGGAGGCTTTCCTCGAGTGATCCTATCAGGCAATTTATAACCCATAGACATATTCAAATTATCAGTTAAGTCATGATTACTTACCTCAAGGATATCCTTAGACATTGGGCTAGGAAATTGAGAAGAGATGGGATATTTAGTGTCAATTTCGGCAACGATTGAATTTGGTCCTACACCACCACCTGGAATCATGGTTGGGTTAAGATCATGCTTCCCGTTATTGCCATCATCACCAACACCCGGCTCCAGTCTTGTCCATTATCTAAACCAATCTCACCATTGTTAGTCAAATATTGCTCACTGGCCAAGCAGTCTCTACTCAACAATGGACTTTCATAGGCACTTCCATCAGCACTAGCAATCTCTCTATCCCACCAATTTACAATTTCAACAGTCATCTCCCCCTGAAAGGCAGAATTGTGGGTGGGTAGAAGCTTCCCCCTTCAGCAAAAGTAACATCCATCGTCACATATGTACGTCAGGTGGTAGGATCATAGCACCGATAGCCCTTCTGATGAATGCCATAATCGACGAACATACACCAAAGAGCACATGGGTCCAATTTAGAACGTTAAGTCTTATGAATATACACGAAGAAGACACATCCAAAGACTCATAGGGAAATAGTCAACATCGAGGGAAGTGAAACAAAGCGGGAAAGTACATCCAAAGTTGTTGCAAAGTCTAAAACCTTAGAAGGTATTCGATCTATAAGGTGAAAGGTAGTAACCACCGTATTGTCCCAAAACCGAGAAAGGACATAACATTCAAAGAGGAGAGCTGTGCAGTTTCCAAAATGTGCCTATTCTTCCTCTCAGCTACTCCATTTTGTTGGGGTGTATGTGGACATCAAGATTCATGAATAAGACCAGGCTGATGAAAGTATTCAGAAAGATGCTAGTTCATATATTCATCCCCGTTGTCACTTCATAGAACTTGAAGCTTGGCATTAAATTGAGTCTGAATCATTTGATGAAACCCTTTGAACACATTAACCACTTCAGTCTTGGTTTTGAGCAAATACAACCAAGTCATCCTAATGCAGTCATCCACAAAAAGTACAAACCATCGACTCCCAAAAATACTAGGAATAGGTGAAGCACCCCAAACATCAAAATGAATCAAGGAAAAAGGTAGACCATTTTTATTGAAACTTCTAGGAAAAGATACCCTATGGCTCTTTGCCAAAATGCAAGTTTTACAATTAAAAACTGAGTCCTTCACTCCAACAAATAAACTCGAAAACAATTTTCTCAAAGACACAAATTACGGATGTCCTAAACATCTATGCCAAAGTCAAATTTCCTTTTATCTATTACTAATAGTGCTACGAACCTGATGAACCATTCCTAAGGTGAAGTCATCAAGGTAATATTGTCTCATTTTCTTAGTACCACACCCAATTATTGTCTTGGTGAGGATATCTTGAAACAAGCGAAAAGTAGGATACATCAGTACAATACAATTCAAATCTTCAGCTAATTGCCCAATAGAAATCAATTTTGTGGACAATGAAGGAACAAGAAGTGTGTTTGATAAAGATAATGTTGGGCATACCATAACAACACCAGCTCTAGCCACCGAGGATGACACTCCATTAGCAATAGAAATACTATCACGTTGCGGTTTAGTGGCACACACAATATCACCAGGTCATATATCATATGTTCGGTTGCACCAGAATCACAGTTGTCAAAATTGTGAGTTTACTCGTAAAATCGTAATTTTATGGGGTATAAACATGTAAAATCGGATCAAAATCAAAAAATGAAGTAAAATCGGTCAACTCGGAAAACTCGTACGAGTTTTCCATTCCAAAAATTTTTTTAAAAAAATTCCAAGGAAATGCACCTGTCAAGAGTCAAACTCGGATGCACATGCTGCGGCAATGAAGAGCGCTTACCAGCTCGCCAACAAGCCTTTACCTTTACATTGCTTAAGGTTCTTATAATATGTGCGTATTTTAATAATACATTTATAAATAAGATCATATGAATAGAAATATATTATTCAAGTGTATTTTAATAATACTTTTATAAATATCTCATATTTATATAATATGGATAAATTTAACTTTTAAACTTTTGTAACATTTTTAATAATTTTTACGTTAATAATATTCTATGTTCCAATTATTTTATCTAATAAGACTTAAATTTTTTTAAAGTACTAATGTATCGAAATTTTAATTTTTATGTTTTTATTAATTTTGATGTAGTTTTTTATATTTTCACGATATTTGCTTTTGATTGTTGATGTTTTATTAGATGAATTTTAGTTTTATAAAACTTGTTAGTTTATTGTAATTTTATTTGGGATTGCTTATAAATATGAACTTTAGATTATTTTTTTCCTATATTATTGAGATATTTATTTTATTGTGATGATATATAAATTATTTAATATATTTATTTATTCGGGATGTAAACTCAACGAATTTATGATCCGAGTTTACAGAACCCCCAATGAGTTTACTTAAACTCTCGATTTTAAAAACCTTATCCAGAATCAATCACCCAACTGTCACATGTATTATGCTTAGGAACAACCAATGCAAAACCAGAAACACCTTGGGTATTACCTGTATCATGAGTTTCAGGTTGAATGGGAAGATCACTCTTGGGTACTTCAGAGAGAGGGGAGTAGGTGGAATCAACACTAGCAAGAGCTGCGTTGCCCCGTCCGCCCCCATTGCTATTACCGCTTGCCTGTTTCCGTGCTTGAAAGTCCTTCCATCAATTCGAGTAACCATGGAGCTTGAAGCATGTCCCTTTAGTGTGTTGTGGATTGCCACAATGTGAACAGACTCCAGAAGATGCCTTAGCCTGAGAAGTGACATTTGATCGACGTCCCTGGGCAATCATCTCACCTGGACCTGGAGGAGGCTCAGGTAGGGTAAGCATCACAGCTTGCCGGGTGGCTTCATGTCGGACTCGTACGTAGGCTTGTTCCAGTGTGGGAAAAGGTTGCATAAAAATCACTTCAGCAAGGACGTGATTGAAACGGTCATCCAACCCATCCAGAAAGATTTATACCCTGTCCTCCTGAAGTGCTTGGTGATAGTTTCCAATATCAGTAGGACATTTCATTGGGTTAGGTCTTCAAAAATCTATCTCCCTCCACAATCCCTGGAGATTATTGTAGTAGTTTGCAAGAATTCCTCCCCCCTGCTTCATTTGGGTCACCTGTTTTTTCAGGTTGTAAATTCGGGATGTGTCAAAACCATCAAAATATGTTGTGCCAATGGCATCCCAGACCATTTTGGCTGTTGGATACCGAATAAAGTTACCAATTAACTCATAACTCATAGAGTTAATCTACCATCCCTTAACCATGGAGTCCTCAGTTTTCCACTTGCGGTATTGGGGTTCAATTCTTGGAGGTGGAAGGAACTCACCATTGATATACCCTACTTTGTCCTTCCCGTAAATGAACATCTCAGCCACCTGTGACCACAGTCCATAGTTGGAGCCATCTAATTTGATGGGCAATATGACCAGTAGAAGAATCAGAAGAAGAGGTTGAGTTGTGGGTGGATGATTGAGACAAATTTCTGTAAGTTTTGTGGTGAGGTTCTCAAGGAGAGAGGCTATAGTAGAACTCGCCCCTTGTTCTTGGTGTGGAATCACAGCGGTAGGGTCTGTCATTGTCAGTAATGACAATCAAAGATGAACGCCAAAGTATAGTGGCCTGTCGAAGATGAACACCGCCACCTTCCTAAGCTTCTGATTGCTTCAGTTCTCAGATCCTCCAGATCTGCTCCTTCCTTGCCTCGCTTTGCTATTCTAGTGTTGGTGGTGACAGTCAGGATTAAAAATGCTGCAGGGCAGTAGAGTCACAAACCATCGGACAAAAGATGGTGTTGGATCATATCATATGGGTCCCTGCTCTGATACTAGGTTAGAATGTTGAAATTTCAAAGAGAGAAATTCTACTCTCTTTTTCTTATTCACCCACTTCAATTAACATTTTTACAAGAGATATTTATATGCATAGTGTATATGCCTACTAAACCTGCTAAATATACACAGCTCACTTCAACAAACAAAACTAATCGGCAGTGGAGGAGCAAGGACACGGATGTCAGGAGGGGCACTTATTCAACTACCCTAGGGCCCAATTTTAAGAGTCTCATTTTCTTTTTGGAAAAGATTTATAAATATCCAATAAAATAAGAAAGAAGAATATAAAAGGAATATATATACCAATTTATTCATTTTCTCGAATAAATCTAATTGCACACATTTTTCGATTTAGTAGAAGAACTTGGGCAAAAATTCAGAAACTAAAAATTGATAAAGAAAGATTCTTTTTTATTCAAGATTTTACTTTTAAAAGGAAGAATTTTTGTATTATTTCTATAAAAAAAACACTAGCTAAATATTTTTTTTAGGGGGGGCAAAATAAAAATCTTTAACAAAATATATATTAACTTTAATATCTTTTTTTCCTTTTTCAGACAATGCCCGTCCCCACTCTCTGCCCAGTATGCATCCGCCACTGCTAATCGGGTCCAAGTATGAAAATAGAAGGGTCCATTAATTTTTAATCTAATATTTTGCATGATTCTTTTACCTTATTCTATGTTAACTTGAATTTGAATTTTTAATACATATTCGTTTACCATTTTTAATATGTCAATAAAAATTAAATAGTCTCGGAAGATTATTGTTCATTGACACATTAAATTACTTTCCCTTAAATTATTTTTATTTTTAATTTTATTATTTCATATTTTATACAACTATTATCAATGCTTCTCAAGTATTAAGCGATTTATTATCCTAGTATTAATTAAAAAACGATAGTTTTTCATTAAGCAAAAGGGCAAAAAAAAAAAAAAAAAACCCCACACGGTACTATTGTTATGTTAATAAGAATATTGGTATGTCTTCCAGTACAAAGCAGACTCTTCAGAGTGATTACTACTAAAGATTCTGTCTATCCGAAGATTTTGCATGATTCTCTTTCCTTAATTCTATTTTAATTTAAGTTTAATTTTAACTCTCTTCACCTTCTCTTTGCTTCCCCTTTCATCCATGGAGTTTTATCAATAATATTAACGTTGGGATTTCATAGCTGAATTAACTTTTATTACTGCACCAACCCCTTTTTAAAGGGGACAACACTCTTTGGTATTTTTTTTTTCTTTTCTTATCAACTTTAATTTGATTGAGTTTATTATTCTGTTTATCATATTCTTGATCAAGCTTACTTTGATGAGTTAATCATTCTATTTATCAGATTCCAAGTTTTTAATGCATGCATTGGCTATTATTTGAAAGCCAAACATGGATTTTTCAATTTGTATTATTATTTTTGCTAACATAATGACTTCAACGGATTTTGCTAGAACAATCTTTTGAATGGAAGGAAAAGGAAAAAAAGAAAAGGGATGACTAAAAAGTTTTTTTTTTTAATGGGATTCGCATTTGCAGACACTGAATTATATGGTGGTCTTGGAGGACTGTCAGGATGAGATTCAGTCAGAGTATTATAATCAGACCCCTTCTCTTCTTAATTCTTTTGGTAATGTATTCTCCCTTCTTCTTTTTTTCTTGTTCATTGATGCCTGATTTCTTGAATTTGTTACTGAGAAATTGTCTTTGTTTTTCAAGGGCTCATCAGCTTTCATGATCTTTAAGTTATGCTCTCTTACAAAGCAACTAGAAAGAAATCTAGTTTCCAAATCAAATGAATTTCGGGAGAAGGCCTTTTCAGAGATTCGAAACTATGAAAAGCTGGTTATACCTGTCAATTTATCTGCATCAAGTTTAGCAAGAGCACTGTCTTCATCTCTAAATGGAACAGTGATCACATTTTCCATAATTGAAACAAAGGTTGCCACCACAGGCTCTCTGTGTTTGATAAAATGACCAAAATTTTTTCATCATCCTAATATCATGTTTTTTTGTTTTTGTTTTGATTCAGGTTGCCCCACCTTTGTTTCTTTTGCTTTCGACTATTCCACATGTATCCCAGGTTTCCTACGCTGGATCAGATGGCTTATCATTTTTGTATTATACTGATGATGATCAAACATTTGCAGTATTTTCAAACACTTCTTCATCTCCAGTACATTACTCTCAGCCGGTGGATCGTGATACTGGGAAGTTATATGGAGAAGCAATGGTTATAATAAACTCGACATTTACATTTGATAGTAGCATGGTTCAAATCCAAAATTCTCCTGATATGTCAATGGCTTATTCTTCACTTGAAATGGGGTGGAACAAAAATCAACTTCTATTTCAGAACAATATGGCAATGGATGGCAGAGGAATGATCTCTGTTGGTTATGCAGCACAAGCAGTGATTGATCTCTTTGGTAGTATTGATTTTGGAGATGGGTTTTTCCATCTTGCTTCAGATGATGGGAAAGAACTTGTGGGAACAAAGCTTCCAGATACTCAAATGGTGGTTGATAATGGCACACTTTCAATAAGAATCATCAAATTTGATGGGCATCTTGAAGACATGATTGTGAACCATTCTTGCGGCAATGCTGCCGATACTGAATTGGGGCAATTTAGTTTGAGGATTAAAGAAAAGGATTATAGATTTTATTGCTCAAGTGTTCAATTGGCAGGGGTGAAATTGGTATGCCCTTCATCCCATTAATCAACAGAGGTATACCATTTCTTTTGTATGCCAATCTAACTGGTTGATTTCAATCTGTTTTTTTTTTAGGTGTATAGTTTGGCTTTTCCTACAAAAGGAATGGAAAGTGTGGCCCTGAAGATCAGCAAACTTGCTGTCACACTTCTTGTGCTTTTGCTTGTGATCATAGTCATTGCGCTTTCTGTTTTCATTATTTTGATCCTGAGGGCTGCTAGGAGAGAGATGTTTCTCTGTGCAGCACTAATAAAACAAATGGAATCAACTCAGCAAGCTGAACGGAAAAGTATGAACAAAAGTTTAGCCTTTGCCAATGCAAGTCACGATGTTCGTGGTTCTCTGGCAGCCATGACTGGCCTAATAAAGCTTTGTCGTGAAGATGCCAAGCTTAGTTCTGAATTTGCTTCCAACTTGTCACAAATAAATACTTGTGCAAAGGATGTCTTAGGTAACTGTTCTTTTTTCAGCTTGTTCATTTATATTTATGATCTTTTAAGCAAGGAGAACACCAAGTTTAGAATATTTTTTTTGGCAGGGATACTGAATTCTGTTCTTGATATAAGTAAAATTGAAGCTGGAAAGATGCAACTTGAAGTAGAAGAGTTTGATTTGGCACAAGTTTTGGATGAAGTTGTTGATATGTACTACCCCCTGGGCTTCAAGAAAGGTGTTGATGTGATTCTTGATCCCTGTGATGGCTCAATCTTTAAGTTTTACCTTGTTAAGGGTGACAGAGGAAAGTTTAAACAGATTTTATGCAACTTATTAAGTAATGCTACTAAGTTTACATCAGAAGGGCATATTGTTGTTAGAACTACCGTTAGGAAGCCGAGTAAAGTGAACGCTATAATTGCATCAAATCGCGGCAGCTGTTTCTTGAATTGCCTGACAAAATCTTGCTACAAGACTAATGGAAACTTCAGTGGTTTGGATGAGCTTCATCCGGTTCAAGAGGATCCCAACTGTATGGAATTCGTGTTTGAGGTAGAAGACACAGGCACTGGAATTCCAAAGGAGAAGCAAAAGTCTGTCTTCGAAAACTTTGTCCAAGTTAAAGAAACAGGTTTTGGACAAGAGGGTTGTGGGTTAGGACTTGGAATTGTCCAATCCCTGGTTAGAAATTTTATTGCATTTTCCTTTACTTTTATTTCTACCAGAAAATCTTGATTCAGGAATTATTCAACAGAATGAACATCTGTTTCAGGTTCGTTTGATGGGGGGAGAGATCCGAATTGTTGACAGAGAACATGGAGAAAGAGGCACCTGTTTTAGGTTCAACATATTCCTGACCTGTAATGCTGGTTCCACCGAAACTGAGGAACAAGGAAACTATATCCATAGTGGCAGAATTTCAACTGATGTTCTGCATTATATCGGCCTACACATTCGATCTCCGATGGCTAGATTGGATGCATCCCATGTCATTCTGCTTCTTGCAGGCGAAGAACGTAGAAAAATTTCAAGGAAAATAATCGAAAACTTCGGCATTAAAGTTTCAGTTGCAAAGAGGGGTAAGGATCTTCTCCGAATTCTTGAGGTGATCAAGCAGAAAATGGAATTCTTGCAATGGAGCAGTTCCCCTGAGTTTAGTCCATTACATTATCCCTCTACATCCAGCAATTCAAATCCTGCACCGGTTGAAGGATGTTCGAGTACTAAAGATGGAAATGACCATATCATTACACATAAAAAGACAAACTCAAGAAGCCCTTTGAATTTCATACTTATCATCATGGATGCAAATGCTGGACCTGTCACAGAACTATGCTCTATTGTCTCCAGTTTCAAGAAAGAAACTCCAAATATCAGAAGTAAAGTGGTGTGGCTGGAGAATCCCATTATCAGAAGTGGCCAAATGCCAAGCCCTCCTTGTGATTATACCATGTCAAAGCCATTACATGGATCCCGTTTGTACCAAATTCTTGGACTTCTCCCTGAATTTTGCAGTGATCCACTCAAAGTAAAAGCAGGAGCAACAACAGAAAATCAACATCTTGCTGGAATTCTCCCTTCAAACAACAACAATGTCAATAGAATTTCTAGCGAAAATGAGCAGCAGCCACAGAACGGCATTGTTTCATCAGGCCAAAGCCCTCAACTCCAGGAGATTATAGTCCATGAAAACACTGATAAAACCTCTGATGATCCAAAGCCATTAGAGGGGAAATCAGTGCTGGTTGTGGATGATGATGCAGTATTGCGCAAACTACACAGCACTATCCTTAGAAAACTTGGAGCAAAAGTTGAAGTTTGTGTAAATGGGAAAGAAGCCCTTGATTTAGTATGCAAGAATCTAAGAGATCAGAAGATTATTCATCCACAAGCTCTTCCATTTGATTTCATATTCATGGACTGTGAGGTAAAAAAAAGCCCTTAATTTTCTTTTTGTCTGACAATTTTGATCATCTTTGCCTGATTCTGATTCTTGTTCTTTCTGGGCAGATGCCGGTTATGGATGGATGTGAAGCTACGAGACTGATAAGAATGGAAGAGAAATCTCATGGGATTCACATCCCCATATTTGCACTAACTGCTCATGCAATGGCTGAAGCGACTGGAAAAACTGTTGATGCTGGAATGGATTTTCATTTGAGCAAACCTTTAAAAGTGGACAAATTATTGGATGCTATTAAATGAAAAAGGATCGCAGATTCAACAGTCAAGGCAAGAGATTTTTTTTTTTTTATTATTATTTTCAAACTATACAGAAATTCAAGATTTTTACGCTTTTCTTGTATCAATATTCAATACAAAAAGTTATTTTATTCAAAGAAAAAAAAATATATTCCATATAAAAGTAGACATGTTTAGTTTTACTCTTTTTTTTTTTCTCTTTTACTACTAATTTATATGCTTTTGGATAGAATTATAAAAATGGATTAGTCCAACCCTATTGCTATACCCCCAATTGCATGATTGGATTGAAAAAAAATATTGTTTTAATTGTAAGAAGCATTTTTGGATCCATCTCATATGAGCCAAGGACTAATGAGGATTTCGAGAGGATTCGATTGGATTTTTCTTAATGCCAAAGGTATTAAAAAAAAAAATTTATATATAATTTATGACGTTGTTAGATTTATCTTATTATTGTTTTATTTCTCATCATCCTTCCTCTACATTTTTTCTTTGTCTTTCTATCTCCACTTGTTTATAATTTTTTGAATTCTTTTGTCATAATGATGTGAAATATTTTGTTATATGATTCTTACTACATATATTGATATTTATTTAAATATTTTTAAAAATAAAAAAATTATAAAGTACTGCCTTTCTTGATACTAATGAGATTGGATTAGATTAGAATTTTAATGGTCATTAAATTCTCGATATAAATACTAGTTTGATCATTAAATTTAATAAAAAAAAATTTCAATTTAACCACTAAACTTAAAAATTCATTAATTTGACTATTTATTTTGTGATTTTAAACATTTAAATCACTTCGCAGTCTACCCGACGTTTGGACATTCGTACCGACGGCTGATGCTTTCGGTGAAACGATGAAGTCTTACGTGAATAAGTTTTGGTTTTAGTCATTTTCAAGGGTTTTTTGTTTTTTTTTTTTTGTTTTTGTTTTAATGGTCATGTGGTATTTTAAATTGGATACCCTACAGCAAACTTGATATTTTTCTTCTCTTCATGACTCTCTTGAAAAGGAGCATGTGTTTCAATTTTAACTAAACCACCATATAATGATTTAAATATCAAAAATCACAAATATAAACGATAAAATGGACTAGTTTTTAAGTTCAGTAACCAAATTAAAAAAAATTTGATATATTCAACGGGTACGTTAGTTGTAACTCGAACTTTAAATTTTCTCGCTCTCAGATTAAGATAGGCTGATCCTAATTGACAACTATTATTGTAGATAATGGATTTGTAAAGGGAAAAGCAATGGAAAAGAAGAAAGTCGTTGCATTTATTTACTCTTCTATGGAAAGGTAGGAGAGTTGCTGCAACAATTAAAAAGTTTATTAATTTATGATTTTTAAAGTATAGGTACTATTGTAAAAATAAGTGGCAATTCCTAAAAGTAAATCAAATAATCAAGTTGAAATATCCTATTTTTTAATTTACATTTCTAACTTTTCCGAAAGTAAAATTTAAATACACCAAAAATTTTAAACTTGGATTTATTAATATAAATTTAATATATTCATTTTATATATAAAATTAAGATCATCCTTCTTTTTTTAAAAACAAAATCAAGAATTACTCGATTCAAATAGCAAATGATCTTAGAGTGGTATTAGAGAAGTCGAAGCAATACTTAAATTAAGATAGTAATATTGGTTTCAATTCGATGTAAAAGTTATAATCATTATTTAAAGTGACAATTTAAAACTGGAAAAAAAAAATCCAATGTCTTGAAATAAGAAAAATTCTATAATGGATTGGGTTCACTGCAAGATATTTTTTCAAAAGTAAAGGTAATGAAAGATTGACCAAAAAATAAAAAAGCTGCAAAGACCAACCACGGTTGGAATTCAGTTATCCGTACAGTATGGTCTTGTGACTAATTATTTGGGTCATAATCAATTAATCTAAGTACCACAAAGCAATTCTCAATAGGAAGCATTATTTCTGTTTTTTCATGCTATTTCAAAATAAAAAGGAAAACATACTCCTTAGTCTTAGTCCCAAAATTTATGTTTCACAGTTGATTTTGCAATTATCAAATATTTTTATTATGAAGAAAGAAAAGTATTAAGTATAATTATTAAGAACATTTACAGCATAATAAATATAGATACATCCAAAACTCATTAATATGTCTACGTTGAATTGATCGAAACATTCAAGAATATCAACGCAAAAATATTGATGGATTTTCTTTTGTAACGACACATTCCAGATTCTCTGGAAAGAGAGGTTGACCTGACAAGCAGGAAATGGAGAACCTCTCGCTCAGATTCCCCGGGGTCCCAGGCACGAAATTTAACGCCAAAGGATGATATGAAAGCATAGCAAGGGGAGGCAATTTTCAGATTAATGATAAACACCGACAGATATCGAAAAGGAAATCATGGACACTTAAATAGAACTAAAACTAAAACATTAAAATCTGTTTCTATTGCAGTTTGAAATGGCCGGAGCCAGCTGAGAATATAAGGAATGAGTAGCAATGTTGCATCACCCACTGTTTCTTAATTTCCCTACTATGAAAAATCTAAATCTAACAAAAACCAAAAAACAGCAAAAAGGAAATTCCACAGAGCTAAAATTGCCAATAATGTTCAATCTTGATTAGCACAAGTTAGCCCGATCCTTGCAATAAGTTGTCTCTCTCTAAAGCTCATCCTGCCAAAAAAAAGATAAAACGCAGAAGGGATTATTAGCAAGTTAAACATCTGGAAAAAATAAAATAAAAAGGATTTACTTAAGTTGCAGGTAGCCTCATTTACCTTTACATCATCATCCACATCAGCAGTGGCGTCATCCGTTACATCTGACTTTGCATCATCAGAATCTTCCTCTGCATCATCATCCTCGGCCTGAAAACAAAACATAACAGTTCACAAGAATGACTTTTAGAAAAAGCAAGTCTAACTTTCGCTTTAAGTTCAGAGACTTACATCGGAATCAGCTGGATCATCCTTGGACTCCTGAACAAAAAGAATAGAATAGAATTTTAAGTAATCTAAGACCGTGTTACTGAAGAAAAATTCATGCAATGACAAATAAATGGGACTATACCTCTTCTTCTCTCTTCTTCTCTGCCTCATCAAATGCAGCCTTTTCAGCCTGCAACATCAACATCGTAAGTGTTAGAAGAAGATAATTCTTCAAAACTGCAAATCATCTTTAAGTAACTATTGACAGACTACATCATACATCTTTTTGCTTGCCCCATGTTTCTTCTGCCACCTTCTTTGCATACTCAGGATCATCACAAATCAAAACATTGTCAAACAGGGTTCCAGATTTGACCTGAATATATCAACATCAATTATGAGAATTCCAGTTGAATGAGGCAGAGAAACCCAAAAACAGCTTACGCAGAACAGTATAAAAGTTACCTGCCACAATTCAATGCCCACATACTTCAAGTTGGGGAAAACATACAGATCAGGATCATCTTTGAAGTCTGCATGAAAAAATAGTTCCAACTTTAAGTAAACAAGATCATCAAAAGGGAATTATCTAAATACACATACAAATCACTGAAAGACTGAAAGAGAAAGGTTCAGACCTGGGTTATCAATCAAAGGTGCCTTCCATTTGCCTTTGTAGTTAGGGTTCTTGATTTTCTGATATGATAGAAGACATTTAGAAACTCTAGCTTGCAATGATCTAATGTAATTGAACTTGAAATTATACAAACCTTTGGATTCCATGGACCCTTGTACTCAGGGTTAGGAATAGTTGGGGCTGTCCACTCACCATCTTCTTCATCATCCCAGTCCTCAGGCTAAAATTGAGAAATGACCAAATTGGTTAACGACCTTGAAAAACAG
>JAOXNR010000022.1:16645550-16673400 GCA_028571225.1 Parsonsia alboflavescens
ATTATTAGGACATTGGAAACTATTATGATTATCACAACAGATATCACAAATAGCTAAAATATGAGAAGGGTTAGAAGAACCTGAAGAGTTACTTTTTCCTTCTGCCACTTCCTTTCGTAGTGCTACTAATTCAGCTGCTATCTTAGTAACAACATCAACTTCCAACATACCTGTAGTTCGGGTTGAGCTTTCATCTGTGTGCCATAGTTGGTCTCCTGAGGCTGTGTCTTCAATGATCTTTAATGCATCCTTAGTATCCTGAATCAAAATGTTACCATTTGTAGTTGCATTAAGCATCTTCTTGTCTATTTGAGTTAGACCTTTGAAGAAATTTTCCAATTGTAACCATTCGGGAATCTGATGATAAGGACACTTTTTCAGCATCCCCTTAAAGCTTTCCCAAGCCTCGTACAAAGATTCCTGCTTTTGCTGCTTAAAATTCTGGATTTTGTTTCTTCATTGTGCAGTTTTAGCAAGTTGGAAAAACTTAGCTAAAAACAAATTCATTAGTTCATCCCAGGTACTAATAGATTCATCAGGTAAACTATCTAACCAATCTGTAGCCTTACCGGCTAATGAAAAATGAAAGAGACGTAACATGATAGCATTAGAGGACACATTCTTGAATTTGAATGTCTCTATCAATTTCATGAAAGTCTTTACGTGCTTTGTAGGTTCCTCCTTATCACCACCATAGAATTGATGGTTCTCCATCATCTGGATCATTGCAGGCTTGATTTCAAAGTTGTTAGCAGCTTTGTTTGGTGCACTGATGCTCAACTTCAAGGAATCAATGTTTGGTGTGGTATGATCCAAGATATATTTATGTTCATTCCTTTGGTTAGCCATGTTGTCGTTTTTCCTTTTTGACCTCCTGTTTGAGTTTTCTCAGAGTTTTGTTGATCTCCAAATCTAAAGGTAGCAGTTCTGATTTTTGACTTCGAAGTTTGTACTTATCCAGTATATTCTGCAAAAAAAAAAAGAGAGAATCAGAAAAGATTTGATCTTGAAATAGTATTGAAATGTCAATGTCAGCACATGTTTAAATAAAAACTCCCCCGGCAACGGTGCCAAAAACTTGTTAGCCAATTTGCACACACAAGTATACGTATCGTCAACAAGTAATAAGTGATCAAAAGAGTATCGTCCCACAAAGACTTTTATGAATTTAAACAAGTACCAATCACTAACAATCAACTTTCTTCCAAGTCAAAGGAATCAAAAGGTGGAGTTTTTGAGATTTAAAACTAAAACAAAGTAATAGAATAATTTAGGAAAGATTGTTGGATAAAAAGTCAGGATTACAATTTCATCAGAGACAAATTTAAGTGAGAAAAATCCTTTTCAACAAATGATAATTATGCAAATTGATTAACCGTGACACAGAAATTTATTTAATTCCCTGTCGAGATATTAAAGAAACTTACCCAATCAATTACGAAAACTATATGTCTATGCCAATGCAAAAAGAATGAGTAGATAAAGAACAAGTCACAATATGGTTGCCCATGGTAATTAGGTATATGTCTATCCTAATTATGAATAAAATTAACTAATCAAAAATTAATTCTAATAAGAGCTATTTGTTCATATAGACCTAAAAACCGAAAGTCCTCTTTCAAATCCTAAAGGTTTTGTCAAATAAAAAGATGGCCATTCTTTTTAACATATAAAGCATGAACAAATAAATCAATAAATCATAATCACCATATGAAGAAATCAGATTTAACTCAAATAAATTGACTAAGAATCCATTGTAATCCTAGAACAAAATAAATTAGCCACTCATCATGATCTCAATATAATACAAGATAAAAGATTGAATATAAGAAGAGTAGAAAGAAATAAGAACTAATTGCATACTCTTCAATCCTCAATCTTCCCTGATGAACTCCAAGATGGCTTCCTCCGAGAAATCCTGCTTGTAGAAAATAAGAATGTGAGATGATATGAGATGAGATAATATTGTCTTGAAGACTCCCCTATTTATAGATAACTAAGATATCAAAACTAAACTAACTATTACAAAAGAAGTATTTTCCTAAAAAGAATTGAAAGTAGTCTTTCTCTTTGAATCTTCTAATTCTCTTCAAAATCCTCATTTAAGCCACTGCCAATTCTTCTTCTTCTTGACTTTTAATTCCTCCAAGAATTCTCCAAATAATCTTCTTATTGAATTAGGATTCCCCTTTCTCTATAAATTCCACTTTTTCCCTTTTTCAATCCTTTTGCATAAAAATTTCAGTAATCAAAGAAATAAATATGGGAGTAAAAATATTTCACAAATTGGTATAAAATAACTAGAATTATCAATAAATAATTCATTAAAAATATTTTATTGCCTTATCAATTATTCATATTTTTAGAGAAATAAATCAAGAGGCGGATTTCTTGGCAAATTAGGCATTTTCAACTCATTCAGATTCTTCTTTTCTCAATTTTAGTTCCATTCCTTCAAAGATTAGTGGAATTTTTATTCTTGATCGTTTTAAGATTCCTTACATTAGATTAAATTAATTTATTCTTTCTTGTTGAAGTGGATTTCTTTCCACCAACTTTGTAGGATAAGGAACTTTTAGGTCCTCTTTGCTGTATTCTAAGTTTATTTTAATAAACGGGTATGGGTCTACCAAACCCCTCGCCACCAAAAGCGATGTTTTGAAATATGATAGAAAAATGTATGGTTTTAGAGACTTTTTGACCTGCTTCTTTTTCTTATCTCGCTAACTTATATTTCCTACAACTATAATTTTTATATTGGATAAAGAAGGGATAAATTGCCCTAATTATACCTAAAGTTAAAATCAATGTAAACTCTATTAACGAATGATTAAGTTCTACCAACTAAATACCCATACAATTTTCGAGCAGCCAAATAAATACTTCCGGCCACTTTTAGTACTTAAATTCGGTAAGAATGTCATGTGCCAAGCGCATGGCTCGGTTTAGTGGGGGTATTTTTGGCATTTTTTTCATGTACAAAGCCAACTGACCCTTTTTTTCCTCCATTCCTCATCGGAACTTAATGATGGCTTCTGAGTTGGGAACTCATTCACCGTTCGTCTGTAAGAGCTGAACCATTTTGCCTGCACGTAAGCAAGTCTCCTCCACGAAGGCACCAGCATGTCTGCACCTTTCAGGGATTTCCTAATCCATTTTGCACATCAATCTTCTCATCTGCTTGAACTCCTCTTGTCTGCCCACAAAAATGGAAGGGAAAATATTCAACAGTGCCGAGT
Source organism: Parsonsia alboflavescens (assembly GCA_028571225.1). NCBI lineage: Eukaryota > Viridiplantae > Streptophyta > Magnoliopsida > Gentianales > Apocynaceae > Parsonsia > Parsonsia alboflavescens. The sequence continues at coordinate 16,648,790 of JAOXNR010000022.1, forward strand.
AACTGGTGGTCAGCCGGGCAATCAAGAATTCGTTCGCTGGAAAAACTTCAACTGTGTAGCGGTTTCCGGACATTGAAACATCAACGTATTCGCAACTCCCTGAAGGGCTGTGACCAATTTTCTCCCATCTGGATTTGCAAAGGTCTGTGGGATATTGGAGTCAATAAAATTAGATTCAGAAGACAATTTTTGTAACTCTTTACGGCAGAAGCAATAAATTTTCAACATTTCCTTCTAATGGTCCTAATTTATTCAAATTATTAAGGACAAGAACCATAGCTTGATCATGCACATTACCCGTTTGACAAATTCCTTCAAAAAAAGATCAACTAGATATATACTTATAGAAATTAAATAAAATATTTTGTTGTGATGATAAAAATGTTCCCACTAAATGGAGCCATGTGCTTGTCACATGACTTTCTTGCCAGATTTAAATGCCAAAGTGGCCGTAAGTATTTGGTTGTCAGTAAATTGTATTTAATCATTCGTTATTAGAATTTACTTTAATTTTAACTTCAGGTATGACTTTGAATATTTGGGTAAAGAAGTATTATAACATGTTATAGCATACTCATGAATTTGTACTTTTTTATTTTAAATAATGATAATAATACCTTCTCTTAAAAAAAAAAAAAAAAACTACTTTAGACAAAAAATCTTGGAATCACTCTTGACTCCTTTTTGTAATTATAGTTTTGGTGGGATTCTAATAATATTAACTTTAAAAAAAGAAAAAAAGTCAAGTGGATGTGGAATTGCTTTGTACATCTTTTTCTCTTTTTTTCACTCTCTTTCGTCCTCCATTTTCCCCAATTTTTTTTTTATGTGATTAACTTTAAATTATATTTTTATTTCATTTTTATAAGTTCTTTAGCATATTTTCACTTATTTATTTATTTCTTTTATGAATATTCAGTTCAAATTCTTGTTTATGAGATTTCACCATTGATAATAAAAAATAACAAAATACTATTTATTTATATCTATAAAAGTTATATTAATAATCAAATAATACTTTAGAAAAGAGACGTTAAAATAATAGAATTTAACATATCTTTTAACATTTACTTTCATATTTAACTGAAAATGCTACAGAATGTTACGGAACACACCTTATGAAGTGCTCCATTTAAATCTCTAACGATCAGTTGTCTATTTTTAAAAAAAATATTTTAAAAAAATTGAATAAAAAACTCATAGAGTTTATTTTATGAAAAAAATATTTGCAAAAATAATTTTCTATGGAAGATTTTTTTAAAAAAAAAAATTTTAACAATAGACCGTAAACTTCGACCATTCAAAACTTAACTAGAACAATCCATAAAGTATGTTTCGTAGTACTCCTAACATTACTGCATATTTAACTTACAGATTTAAAATGCTATTTGATTTATTACTGAATTTGACTAACAATCAAATCCATTGTGGTATAAAACAAGTATTAAAATCATGCAATTTGCCATATTTTTGGGAGAATTAAAATACTATATGAATTTAATCATGTTTATTACTTTTGTTTTTCTTGATATATAAAAATATTCTGTCCAAGGTTAATTAGTATTGTTTTAATTTTTACACATCATATGCAATTTTTATTTTGTTTTTATCATAAATATTTCATTTATAACTTAATTAAATATTGTGAATGTCCCTTACTAGATATTATGTATCTAGTCTCATACTTGATCAGGATCATTTGAAGAGGGAAGTTCATATATCTTGGTACATACATGAGGAATATAAAGTTCTAGAAATTGAAAAGTTTTGATTATTATATTATTGATACATATATTTATGGTGAAAATCAATGTGAACGGAGATTCCTTGTATTCGATCATAGCCTCTATAAATATGAAGGTTTTTATTTGTAAATTGATATATCAGTGAATGAAAGATCATTCCAATTTATTTCTCTCAAATTCTTATACACTTTCTTTATTTTTACAACAGCTTTTAGGAAACAATGATATGTTTGGAAAGATAATGTATCATTGAAAATTACAGTGTAATATTTGGAAAGGCCTGCTAATAAGAGATATCTTCAACAAGCAAAATTTTTAAGGTTCAAATCTCATCAATAACATAATTTGCTTTTTTTTTTTTTCCTTTTTAATGGTTAAAATTAAATTTAGGATCAACTAAGGTCAATCACTAATACCAAGAAATTTCTGGCGATTAAACATATATTACTCACAAAATCCTAGATTCGTGATAAAACTGATAAAAAAGAAATGCATTTTTAGTCCAGAGATACTCACGAATAGTGTTTTGTGAACAATAATATACATTTCGTGGCTACAGACATATTTTTCTGTCACTTTCCCGTACGTTTGTGGGAAAAACAAAATTAGTAGGCATAAAAAAATGACTAAATAGGTGCTTTATTGCTATGACCTCAAAATTCGTGGAGAAATTTTTGCTGTTGAAGTCCAATTTCTTGTAGTGTATGCGACGTAGATGGAAGCAAACTGGCGCGACTTGACGAGGTTCCGATATCTCCAGTTTGGGAGATTCAACGAAAACTTGAGGGTTCGTTCTTCTTCAAAAACTTGCAAAACAAGAAACGGAAAAAAACCTGATTCAAAATTCTTTCCAATCAAACTTCAATCCAAGTAGTTAGAAGCCAAAATTAAATCAAGTAAAGAACAATTTTCGAAGTAGTCGAAAATCAGGTAAGTCAAAAATTGGCAATTTTTAATTGATCAAAAACTTCTGCGAAAAAAATCAGCAAAACAATTCTTAAAGCCAAAAATAAACCCTAACCCTAATCGGAATCTAAAAGTAAAGAAATTGCTAAAATACCCTTAGAAAACAGTAAATTACGAAACTCACTTAAAAAACTTAAAAATTATGACAATACCATTGAAAATAGAAAATTGCCCAAAAGTCCATCTAGACGACTTTGGATGGCCAAAAAATACCTTGCAACACAGCATAGCAGTGATTTTCGTTCGTTTGGCCGTTCCGGGTCACCTCATCAAATTTGAGCCCGATCCGAGCTCGTATCAGTTGCCTTGGGAATCGTGCCCAACATTAATTCGGTACTTCAAGCAGCTCACGTCCTCTTCTTCAAACGTTCTGAACGTCATGGAGCTGATGGTGGAACCGAAACTTGCTAAACCGAAACATGCCCCACATCCGACAAACCTTGAGTCAAATCAGTTTGATCTGAAATCAGCTCTGCGTCAGAATGCTTGAAGAATGAGAGTATTTATGGCTTTTACCACCCCGATTATCAACATTACTCTTACCAAACTTACGTGACTCTTTCTGCGGAATTACTTTCTTGGAAATAAGGTATTTTGCGCACTTTGTGAAGTGACTCTGCACTAGTACTCGAGGGATAAGCATATAGTTTCGCCAATTGCTTACTCAATTAGAGACCATGACTGAAAGCTTCAATGTATACTGGTTCAAGGCAATTTGATATCATTCAGGCCTCATTATTAAATTGATTCCAGTACTCAGTCAAGGCTTCATCTTTTTGTTGATGAATATTCATAGATGAGATTGAGGCTTCATTTGGAGACAGCTCCTGCAAAATGGTTGATAAAGTGATGTAATTTCTTGAAGATGAAGTTTTAGGGTTTAAAATCTCAAAACACACCAATGAAGATTGTAGGACTCATCAAAAGATTCAAGGTAAATTAGATTGATCTATGTTGTCAAGTAACATCAACCAACTTCTTGATTCGAAAGATCTTTCAATACCTTAACCTAAAGTAATAAAATGCCCCTTGTGAAGTTAATCGAGATCCCTAAGAAGAACTCATTAGAAAAAAAACAACATAGGCAAGGAATACTATCCACTCTTAGCAACAAAGTTATATCATTCAAAGCTCCAACCATAACTCCCAAAGATTGATGTCCCCATAAGGCATGGTATACAAAAGAACTTCACATCTTGAATTTATGCACATCAAGCTCAAGAAATACTTCCTTACCATAGCATCCCTATGCCGTCCGTCAAAAGCATAAAAAATATGTGTGAAATGAATTAGAAAATAATCTCTATATATGCTAGAACTCATTAAATCATACTCTTCTAAAAATAGGAGATATTTCCAAAACTTCCAAAATCTTAACATATCTCTAATCATGGCACAAAACATACACCATATCATCATATAGTACCACCAAACATGCTAAATAGAGATTGAACACATAATGAACACATTGAACTCATAAACACAATGTTCCTCAACATTATTAAAGGACAATTTCTCATCATAAAACATCCCAATACAAGCTTTCAACAAACATTCACCTACAATCATAGGCTTCTTTTTTAAGTGTAGTCCTAAGAATAGAGGTGTCAATTGGGGCTAGTTCGGCCCAGCCCGGCCCCAATCCCAAAGGGTCAGAGCTTTTGAAGGGTCGAGATGGGCCAGCCCCATTTTCGGAAGGGTTATCAAAACCCCAGCCCAGCCCTAACCCTACAAGGGCCAAGGGCTGGCCTGCGCCCGACCATTTTCTTTTTTTAAAAAAAAAGAAACAAAAGCTAATAAAAATAATCTTCGTTCTTCTTCTTAAGAAAAGATTTGTGGAGAGTAATTAATAATGTAAAACAAAATTAAAATGCTTTCGTAACTTAGAAGCAATAAATTACTATAATTAACAACAGACAACTACACTACAAATTGATTCACCAAAATTAGAATAGCCATAGGCATGGAGTGTGAAGAATAGAAGAAGAAACCTGAAGAAGAACCAATGGATTGTGAAGAAAAGAGGAAAAGAAGAAAAGATGTTTGTGAGTTGATAAGAAACCTGACCGGCTGATCCCAACTTGTTTCTTGTCATTGTGTTGTTTGTGCTTGACAGATAGGCACAACTTGTGACTTTTGTTAGAAATTAGAATTATATATAAATATTTATATATATATATATAAATATATACATATATAGTTATATATATATTTATAAATATATAAATTTATATATTTATATTTATATATATCAAGCCACTTAATTTTATTCTTAGTTTGATCATCAGCTATAATCTGATAGGGCGTAACCTCAGACAGAGACGAGGAAAGTCAGATTTTGGGAAATCAAACATGGCAACGGAGCACAACCACTCCACTAAAGAAAATTAAAAAATGAAAATTATGCTAAATTAATAACAATAATTTGCCAGACAAACACAGTTCATTGGCACTATATGGAAAACTAATAAATCCGATTAGTTAATAATAATCTCTTTGCTAATTTTGAGGAACCACTCTTTATGGTGCCTTTATACTTGACCAAGAGTTAACTTTGGAGGAGTTTGAAATAATTGGGTTCGACATATATTTTATTCTCTTATTACAATTTAACTTTTTCTCAGTCTACCAATATATATTATTAGTTCCTTTCCGTCCACCAATTCCTGTAAACTGCACATTTTTGAGGAGAAAAGTTCTATTTATGTATGCTGCCGAAAGACATGAAATCATTAATGTTCACCAAGACTTTTTAGAAATGTAATTAGGTTCTTTCCTTCTTCCTACAATATTGGTTTTTGTTCTAAAAAAAAAAAAAAAACTACATGGGATTATTATTTCCCCCAAAGTTCTTTTTAATATGCTTCAATATGTGTGTAATCCTAGAATCAAAATTCTCAGTAAGCAATTGAGCTAGTGTAAGTCTTGACTTTTTCCGTCAATTGATCCGATCCCTGCCAGCTATCTTTTAGAAGACTACACGTACATATATGAGGACATGCGTATTCTCGGGACATTGATTGAAAACAAGAAATATGAGGTTTTATAATACTTTTTTAAAAAAATATATAAATAAGAAGGAAAAACCTTGTTCAAATTAACGCCACAAAGGGAAAGGGTTGCCTCATGAATTAATCAGAAGATTGGTATCAAATGGGAATACATAGCATACCGTCAAACCCTTAATTATATGTTACACATCTTCCGTCAAGATTTGAATGTCTCAATTCGACTTACATGCATTTATTAATTAAAAAAATTCATTAACGTATTTTATTATCAATTTTCTTAATAAAATTTTTCCTAATTTAAAAAATAGAGCATTTAATTTCAAACTATTTAAAATAGAATATGAACATTCATCTGCAGATGAAAATCTTATTAGCTATGACATTGTGAAGGGTTGAAATTAAGAATGATCGATTCTATGTACGGTTGATGGGTCAGGGCTGAGCCTCAAATTCTGACCGCCACAGTCGTAGGATTTTACTTTTTCTAAATGAAAGTTTACAGCTGACTGCAAGCTTGTAAAGTAGCTAGCTAGACGTACGCTCCGTATATTTGGTTCGATAGTTAATTTACTGTCATTCATTTATTAACCTCCTTTTTCTCGCACAACACATTGATATGCGATCAACACTCCCCGGAGAAACCAAACCGACGGAATTTCAGTGCCACCGCCCAGTTGGCCCAAGTATATGTGATCGATCTAAGAGGGTAATCTCATGTACTATTAATCTTATATATCATATCATTTGTAAGTAATGAACCTCACGTGCAAGGAATCCAATGAACTGACTTTCACATTTATATGCAAATCCATATTGTCGAAACGAAAGCTCATAATCAATCTGGTGGGGAGGTGCTGCAGGCAACCGAGCTTCATGACTCGCACTCGTCAAATATTCTTGTTAATTTGTTGCATGTTCTTTCATTCTCTGGGCATTTACTTTCGGATTCAAATCTTCTATCACCTTTTCTATACACACACACACATATATATATATATATATATATATATACATACATATACAAATATATATATATATATATACATACTAAATTCAATAAATACTTAATGTATAGATATAAATCATTTTAACATAAATAATTATTGTTAGTTAATTAGATATTTGAAGGTATTTTTTCTATATTACCACTCTAACGATATACTCATGAAATTGTGTTTACATTTTTTTTAAGAGTGATTAACGAATATTTTAGGAAAAAAAATTACCTTAATTGCTGTAAAACGACTACTAATGTCTTATGTATAGTGATAGAGGAGTATTATATTTGATGGTGTAGAAGACGTAGAAAATCTTGAGCCTTTATTTTTGGGTCCAGATCTCCTGTTACACAACTGTGTTTGTGTACCACTTCCTGTTACGTTAATCTAATATTAATAAAAATTTTATCCATAACTTGTAATTATTATCTTTTAATATATTTTAATATTAAAATATAAAAATAGAAACTAAATTCTATGAGAACTTGAACTTTATGATGGCATGTTAAATTTTTATGGATATTACAGGTAATAAGATACAATTACGTAACAGTCAATCTAAATCTTTATTTTCCTACCGATATTTATGGCCCTCGGTCTTTTAATATAGTTTTTATTTGTGACTTACTTTAATACACTAAAATGAAACACATACACTTAGACATATATTTTTAATTAATTTAATAAACTAAACTTTTAAAAAATAAACTAAATTGCTGGTAATTTACCTATACCTTATACCTTTGTCTCATCACCCTCACTCAAATTCCAGGTTAGTGTCTCGCTTGGTTTTAAAGTTATTATCATTGAAGTTAATTTGCCAACGTTAGTAAAATTAAACTTATAAGTGTAACCATTGATCCAATAGTTTTACTCTCTCTCCATTCGAATTTGAATGCCCACATTTTTATTTTAAGTTATCCAGAAATTAATATATCATTTTTTAAATTAGTAAAAATTTTCTTAAAAAATTGATATTGTTAAAATGTAAAATGAACTAAGTCATCTAATTTTTTTAAAATTTGTGTAAATCAAAATGAGATATTCAATCTCTTTTGATACACCTCAGTGGGTAGAGTGATTAACATACAGATCATAGGTCTTAAATTTGAATTCCACCAATACCCTCATAGATAAGCAGAATGTCAAAATGCATGCAAACTAATCTAGACACGATTAAAATATATAAAAAAATAAGATATTCAATTTTAAATGAAGGAAATAATATTGCAATAGGTGTGCACATATTCTTTAGTTACGTATAGTAATAATTTTGATTTAAGTTTCGTCAAAGTCAAAGTCAAAGATCCAGAACTGCACGAGGGAGGAGGGGAAGAGAGGGCGGAACAAACAGAGTGGATCAGCGGGTGAGCCGCACGAGGGGGGAGCTCTCTCTCTCTCTCACCGCACTGTTCTGGTCAGACTGAAACTCTCTGAGTATCTCTCAGATAAAGACCATTTTGTTCTGTTCGAAAAATTGTACTTTTTTATTGCCTTTGTAGAGACCTCCCACATGGCCTCTTTTAACTAAATTCTCCTCAGTCTAGACTTACACTTTGCCTAATAAAGGTTCATATGAAAAGAGAACCCAAAAGCTTTATCCTTAAGGAAAACGGAAAATAGAAAAAGTAAAAAAGAATCCCAAAAATATCAGATAAATTCTCTTTTAACCCATATGGTATTTTCAACTGGACTCCATTTACACAAAAGGAAAATAAGTTTTCACCATGCCCTGTAACAGAAAAGAATATTACTTCGTGCACATCCCTCGATTTACCCCCACTGGCACAAGGGGCCTCTGTGCTTGCCTGTGGGCGGGATTTCGCCCGCAAGGGACTTCTCCCGGAAATCAAAGAAAAGAATATTACAGTGCAAATCTGGGAGTAAAAACCACACGAACAAGCAGAGAATCACTAGCAACAGGCAGCAGTGTTATGATATATATTGTACAGTAGTACTTGGACCTTCAGAAGCAAGGAATAGCTGTCTAAACATTTACTAAGCATGCCCATATTTAGTTTTAGTCTTTGAAGCAAAAGATAAGTTTCGGCCAAGGACATTTCACCTTTCCTCACTAACTACAAGTGTGGAAATTTTGCAGTCCCATGAGTAACCTAGTAAGTTTCAGATTCTCTTAAGAGTTTAATATGCATAGGAATTAAAGTATAGATTTGTCCTTTTTCCTTCTTTCTTTTGCATTTGTCATTTATTGCCCGCTTGAATTCAACGTCTATACACATGAACATAAGAATCTAGCACTATAACTATGCAACAAGACTGTACATTCCAGAGGGTTGGAATTTCTTATACATTAAATGATAACATAAGACATCTAACATCTAACCTGGGAATAATCTGCCAGAAAATATTCTCACTATATGCAGTTCTGCAGATCATGGTAGTCAAGGTTTCTGGGCAGAAAACATAATGAAAGACTGTTGGACTTTGCAGCTATAGTTGATAAGACCGCAAGATTTACACAAGTCCTCAATCTCCTCATTTGTCAAATAATTGTAACTCCTTGCAGTCTGCCACACCAAAATTACAGAATTTTAAGAATAAAACTGGAAAACCTCAAACATATGAAGTCGCCATAACCATTGTTCTATTTGATCAACTCCCTTCACATCCCAAAAGCTAACATTTCAAAGTCATTGCTTTTGGTGGTCTAAAATATCCCCTTAACATGCTGTCACTTGCCACTGAAAACTAGATTCTATCAATTCACTAATGATGAGCTCACAAAATTTGTAACAATAGGAACATTCTTAAACTAGTGCAAAATTTTCTCAAGTGTTCATCATTTCTCGCTCTGTAGAAGTCTATGGATGAAGCTAATGCAAGTCAGTAACATCATTGTTAACAAAAATAGATCATGCAGTACTTCTATACCAAAAAGTATTTTCCTACACTGTGCAAGTTTCTTGCTAATGTCTTAAATGCACCATCCATCTGTCATCAATTCCACTACAAGCCGACAATTAGCAGAAAGTAATGGCCCTGTGGTTTTAGGAACATAAGAATAGCATTTCCTCCTGAATTTCCCAAATATAACGACACTCAAGTATTATAAACATAACAACCACGTGAGGCAGGAAACAATAATCATTCACATTATCTTTTAACTGGTTCAAGAAGATCAGGAGCCACAGTAATGTATACATTATATCCAAAAGCATGCACAAAGCACCAAAACCAGAAACATGGATTACCTGTCCTAGAGACCTCAAAAATGGAGGAGTTGATGAACTAAATCGAAGAAAAGTACTTCCAACAAATACACCTCCACTCCGCAGTATGCGATTGATTTCAGCAACCTATCAAATGAAAAAATATATATATTAAAAAAAATCCAAAACTTGTAGCTTATGAATTGTTTTACCACCACTGAAAACAAATATGCAACGTCAAAATTCAGGTTAGCTGAGATTAATAGTTATGAGACAAAAAAGTGGCCATACTACAATTCATACAAGCAATGAGAAATAAGTTCTTCCAGAAGGTGAATAAAATAAAGGGTAAAAAGTGTCAGATATCCTCCAACTTTCTAGAAATCTGCCTTTTGCCCTCCAACCTAATTCATTTCGATTTTTGCCCTCCAACTAATAAAACATACTAAAAACTGCCCTTCTATCCATTTTGGACGTTAAGCCCAAACAGAGTCCTCCCATGTGCCTATCACGACTTTTGGGCTTAATGCGCAAAATGGATAAAATGACAGTTTTTAGTATGTTTTATTAGTTGAAGGGCAAAAATCAAATTTCTGGAAAGTTGGAGGGTATCTAACACTTTTTACCCTAAAATAAAATAATTAGGAGTCCAACTTTTCTGTACAAGTCCATGTTTACATCTTGTACAAAGGATCAGACAGCAAAGACTCTACATAATGGTTCTGTGCACAACCCTGAAGTGGACACCACAACCATAGGATAAATACACCACAAGAATGACTTCAAAGGGCTAAAAAGTTTACCTTACACATAATCATCCTTAAGGAGGGTGACAAGTAATATCCAGAAATAGAGGTCAAATTTAGAAGTAAAGGAAATTGCATATTTACAGGCATTTATCTGACTTGGGAATGTGTAAATTCTTATTGTTTCTGCCTGTTCTCAATATAGCCATATTTTTACATGGGTGTAAAACTCTCAAGTCTTGTAACCTTGTACAAAATTAAGAGTCCACCACTCAAAATTGATGAAACTCATATTAGAATCTAAAACTATCATTGAATCGATGAATTCACGCATAAAATTGGTAAACTCGTCATATTCGGGTGAACCAAATTATTCTTCTTTAACTAATTTTGGAGAAATTTTGTTCAGTCTAGACACTGCTGACTTTGTTTTTGTTAGAATGCAAAATTCAACCTAAAAACTAAATTAAAATTTTCTAATTTTCTATCTTGGGAGAATCCAGAATGTTTCTAAATTTTTCTGGGGATATTCATCTTACCATCAAAAGAATTCTTCTCAACTATTCTCCGTCCAATTTCCGACCCACTTCTCAGTTTTCAATCCTAAGACTTATTTCTCAATGATTTGTGAGTTGTGGATAGTTGAATTTGAATTTTCATTGTTTTTGAGGTTGAACCAATTATGAATTTGGACCTTTGGACATTAAATTATATTATGTAGTCCCTCTATCACTAAATATAAGTCATTCAAACGAACTTTTCTTGTCATTAATTATAAGTCACCGTTGTTAGTTAATGAGATATTTAAAGGTGTTTTTCTTATATTGCCCTTGTCACTTTTTTTTTTTTCCCTTAGATGTTATTAGTTTGATTATCATATAAATGGGACATTTTAAGAAAAAAGATTTTTATTACCTTAAAATGATGGTTAGAGATTTATAATATAAGATTAATTTTAAACTCTACAAGTGTAAGATATAAGTTTACGGGACTTTTGACGAATTTATGTAAATTCTCAAATTTGACTACCACGAAGTTTGAAAAGAAATACGCTTTCTTGAGTGGAACATCTATGTTGTATTATGAACATTGCAGGTTTTATTTTTGCTAGATGTGGCGGACTACTTCCTTGCGACATGATGAGCATGAGGCTTAATTCTTCAATTTTTCTTCAGTTGCAACAGCTAGTTCTGGAGAAGAAATCATGTTAACCATTGAAGGGCTTTAGTCAATGATTGTATAGAATTGTAGAATATTAAGATTGGAATGCAGGTTCAGCAGATAATAATTTTGACTATGAAGAAATAACAGGACAAAGAGCATAATACATAAGAGGAATAAGGCATTTTACACAAATATAGTGAACATACTGCATTAGAAGGAGATGGCCAACAATGTAAGGCTGCGCCAGCATGAACAGCATCAATAGAACCAGATGAGAAGGGCAGTCGGGAGACATCTGCTCTCACAAGAGCAAGATTGCTGCAAATTTCCATTCCAAATCATATTCAGAAAATTCACTTCTTTGACTAATAATAATATACAAAATCTCATCAACAGTCCAAACAGGCAGCGCATTCTCCGAAACAACTTACGAGTTCAAAATATTATCATCATTCTTCATGAAATCATAGCTCTGACGAAGCATATTTTCTGAAAAATCTAGTGCAACAACTCTCCAATAAACCCCTGATTTGGCAAATTTCCTAGAAAATAAGCCACTCCCACAACTAACATCAACAAGTACTCCACCTGCTACAAGTTTGAAATATTCTTGGGCCATCTTGAACTGCATAAATTGCATATTAACACAAAATTTTCACAGAACTCAGAATGATCTGTGGTCACAAAATTACTTTATTACAGAGAACCTGAATAAAGAAAAAGAGAACTAATTTCAGAGAAGGTCATTTGTAATTGATTCTATTGTTTGTCAGAATACCACATTGCTTAAATACCATCACATATCTCTAAAAGTATAAAAAGGAAGCATGGACAGACATAGATTGGGTAAACAATGCTCAAGTTTTGTAGCTTGACAAGTACATACAAGCATCTTCAAATGAACGATAAACATTTACCCTGTTCAAGCTTGCCATACATTTAGGACACTTGCCTATGATCTTCTTTTGATAAAAGAAGGGATATCTTGGTGAAATGGACTGAATACTTCATCATTGAATGACTCTACAAAAAGTTAAAGAAATGAATTCATTTGCCCAATGAGATCACTATGGATGTTACTGAGGCTTCCCAAGGAGTAGAAAAACTATGAAACCCTCAAAAGAGCAGGATTGTGCTATGATAAGATGTGAAAAGTGATGCAAAATTTTGGAGTCGTCTTATGGAATGAGTCAGAAACTAGAAAGCGTTTCCAACAAAGAGAAAGCAGGAACATAAAAAATCAACCAAAAAAGAACGAAATAGAATACACAGGTACACAGGTACACAGGAAAAAAACTGGGTTTTAAGAGGAAAATATCTTCAACGAAATCTCCCAAGGGTAACCCAACCAGCATGAAGGTATACATGTGACTGGTTGAAGGACATAAATGGATATTATAGGACCCCCATCAGTCATTGGATAGAGGTGGCAGATTCTCCTAGTTCTACACTTTGATTGAGATAGGACCATGAAAGTGTTCCTTTGCTCCTTATCAGACAGCCCAAGGATTTAGGTCTTACTGGCTTACAGTTTTCCCATACAATAACTGGAATCATCAATTTACCTCCTACACTTTCTTTATATCAATATTCTGTCTCACAAATTGATACGAAGGGAAGAACGTCAGTCTTTATTGCTTATATATCAACAGAAAATGGTGGGAGCTAAAAGTCTTTAAACATGGGGAAGAAAGAAAAGGCTTTCCAGAATTATCAACACCATGCATATAACTCCTCCATTTAGTAATATTGCAATAAAAAAAAGTTGCTCAAATAAGATTGTGCTGAAATGCTTTTAAGTGCATTTCAGAAGAATAAGTTTTCGCAAACAAAACTTTGAACCCCTCTAGTTACAATCATATAACTTTTATCAGAATAGGACATAAGTCTAATTCCAATCAAGATAAGAAATGTGAAAGTCGAACTAGAGTAGTTCCGTTAACTCCTAAAATTTGTGTCTCTAGATCATTCTCTTCCTAAAATGAAAATATTAACCTCAAAGAATTCATTAGTATGATACATATGCATTAGAACTACAAACCACGAAGATTTTACCTCTTTGTCTGGACCAGGAAAACCACTGCGATTAAAATTTTGACGCCAGCCTCTCTCATACAAGAATGAAACAAGTGGACTCCTAGTGAAGGTGAGAACACAAAAATTAGAGGAAGCAAGAGGACCCAAATTGAGAAAAACACAACCTTTCATCAATTGAGGATGAATGTTGGACTCATATTTCCAAACTCAACATTAAAGTCTATATCCTAGCCCAAATTTGAAAGAACATCCTAATAAAATATTCAATCAGATTGTGATTCACTAATAAACGGAAGAAACATACAACCCTAGTATCCTTCTCCAAGCCCACCCATGCACTTAATTGGAGTTCACACAAAAGCAAACATGATGAAAGAAAAAAACCTTGAGAAGAAAAAAGAAAGGACTAACTTCAACCAAAAGAATCATCCAGCATAACATCGTATATAATTTATTTTCCGCAAAGCAGGTAAAACATAGAGATGATAAGCAATACCAGAACCCCAATAACTGTACCTGAATAACTCAGTTCCTGCCGGTTTAAATTCATTGTAGTCCTTTGCTCCAGCAGTAACAGTAAGATCAAGATACATATTTTTGCTTGAATATGTCTTGTCGCACTTGCTACATTTAAACCCAGACCTATAAATTGCAGGCCTGTAGATATTCCACACTTCAAAATCATTCTTGTTAAACAGATTAATTCCTATGACAGAGTTGTATTGATAGTGAAACTTACAAATTAAATCCTGAGGGACCTTTTCGTCTTAGTGGCTCATAACATACAGGGCAAGCAAACAAATCAACCGAAGAAGTCTCCTGAGATTGAGTGCACACTTCCTAACGAAAATACTGATAGTCAGCAATATACTATGAAATTAAATAAGAAGAAATCATTTTGTACCAATTGCAGATCCAAAAAGTATTAACCCATTTTATATCAACAGAGGAGAATTCCAATCCCGCTGATCCTACCATGTTTTGGGAAAATATTACTATACAGAATAAACCCATTTGGAAAATATGTCTATCTGTGATTCCTCTTAATTTAAAGGAAAATTTATACACAAAATATGAGTATTGGAGTAAACAGTTGTACATAATTTAAACTCCAAAAATGGCAAATAGGTTCAAAACATCAAATACAAATGGGAGTACCAAAAAGAGAAATATAAAATAATAGTAAAAATCAGTCATTATAGTTTGCACATCATTAGATTTAACCATGTTCTGAATTTTATCAGGGGCATAGAGTATCTTTACAACCTTTAATTGATGACAGATCATCCTAAAACGAATCTATCTTCTTTCAAAGAGGCTTCTACTGCATGGCATGCTGACTTTCAGGCAATCTAAAACTACAGTTTTTAGTCTGGCTTTGGTTTGGCTATCAAAAAGAATAAGGACATATGCCAGAGTGAAGTTGAATGAGGAAAGAAAATTCAGGTAGCTCACTCCAATCTAAATTGTTGGGAAGAGACTGCTCTGATGGAGGATTGGAGAAATTTCAGTCTACATCACACACATTAATCGAATATCCAATTCGTAAGTAAATAAATAAGGTAATGTGTCTCTCACACTACTCCAATCAAAATGGTTAATTCATATCCCAGGAAAAAAGTTGTGATGGAAGCATGAAGGGTTTGAGGAATTAATCAATCTCTGAATCCATAAACACTAAAAAGGTGAGCTTTTCGTTTCCATAATAGCATCACAGCCAATTGCCTTCGAAATTTGATCAGTAACATAAACTAAATTCATTCGTTCTAAATATCTTGACTATAGTATAGCAACCAGATTCCAGACATTCAAAAAAATTTCAGTGTATTCAAAACTATCAAAATAAAGTGCAAAAGAGCCCATATAAGGAAAAAGATAAAAATAGACACATAGATGAGAAATAATGAAAACTTACAGGTTCTAGAGCAAGTGCAGAGCTAGCATTGATTCTTGGTTGAAACCGCAGAGAGGAGAACCGAACAGGACGTTGAAAGAACGAATAAGAATGAATAAAATTGTTTCTTGAGTACAAAACAAAATGATCTTGAACCCGAAAGGGTAAAGGTAGAGAAGAAACGGACATCTTCGTTCTCAAACAAGTTATGTTTGATGATGGGGTTTTTCTTTCCCCGTCCGAGGATGTATCCGAGTGTATACACGTACAAAAAAGGTTACATAAACGGGCGTTTTTACAAGCGAGAGGAGATGGGGAGACAATTTTTTGTGATGACTTTGCAGCATTTTCAGTTCCTTCTTGTTTTTTGTGGACAGAGGAAAAACGTTCGGCTTCTTGACTTTTGGTGTACGAATTGCCACGTCATATATGTTCTTCCATTATTTAGAAGAAAATTACGGATAACCGATATCTTCTTCTTCTTTTTTTTTTTTTTCCCAAGAAAAAGTAAATTTTTTTATAAAAAAAAAATTATTATCTCAGTCCCAGAGTTAATAGTCATGTATTCTCACTGTTTCAAAATAAACCCCGTGTTAATCATAATTGATGTAACTCTGAAATTAATTTTCGGATCACCTCGACTGGTGCCAATAAGAACAATCAAGAGAAAAGTAGATCATCGGAATGGGCTACTATCTTCAAGATAACTTCGATGTCTAAATCAATTTACGTTAAGAGAAAATTGTATGGATTCACTTGTGTATTATGTGTGATTCCAATGTGTATATTGAATAATAATCACCAATTTTAGAAGAAGTTAACTTGTTGGAATAGACCTCAATGACGTAAAAGTAGACATATCAGATCAATTATGAGACAATATCCCATCAACTATTTCTAAAATCAAGGAGTTTCCATATTAATGGATACTTTACCATTCACGTCTCTAGAGAGAGAAAGCTATGAGCTCACCAACAACCTCCAAAACCATCTTAATGACTTCTTGTTAGACTTGGAAGGTCTTAGCCAATCTTTTAGGAGGTCACAATGGGTAATTCAAGGTTCATAGTGTATGTTAGGAATTGTAGATGCTTAATCGAGGAATGGAAAGTGTATGAGATAAGTCGGAGCTCTTTTACATCGAAGGTCATGGTCTGGAGAGACATTCTTCAAGCTCATAGCAGGTCCATATTCATTGACCTAAGAGGTCACTGATTCACCTTTAGTAATATCGGATTAGGTTCTCGATATTTGGATCGGGTGGTTCGGATCATGCCCGTTTTACTCAATATTACCCCTCTTTAGGTCTAGCGAACCACAAGGTCATGATGCCTAAATTTTGAGTTACCAAGCTCCAGAAAGTCACATCGTTCTTCCTTAACAACTAGTTTTATAGTTTTGTGTCTAATTAGTTTGACGGTTACCTCGTTTCTTGAGGAACATTCCTTTTAGAAACCAAAGAGATTCCTATTTCATACAAATAAGAACACTTTGAAAAATTTGGTACTTACAGAAACTCTTTCTTGGCAAGCAAATCATCTTCCCACAATTAAAAGACCCTGAGCTGTAAACCTTCGAGCTCTTGCTTTTGTTCGATGATGAACAGGAAAAAATCAGTTCTTCTTATTATTCTTAGGCAACACTTGGAAAAAATCAATTCTTCTTATTATTCTTAGGCGAGAAAATTTCCAGCTTCACCCAGTGAGTCTTCTTCCTTACAAGTTCTTTTATTTTTCTAGAAATTTTCTTTTCTCGTGAAAAGAAAAAATGTCTTCTCCCAAGTCTAATAATGCTTCTACATCCATTAGTTTCTATTTTCGAACAGTCATTCACTCATACCCCCACACCTTCTTATTTTTCTAGTACTCTATCTGTGCCTTCAACCACACCTCTTGGAACTATTCCAGCTCCCAACCTTAAGAATGAGGTTTATTATATGCCTCCTTTGACTGTAACTGCTCCTTGGGTCAAGAAGAACAAGTATCATCGTTCCAAGTTAGAGGTCTTTACCCTTAAGTTTGATGTTGATGCTTCGAGGATTAGGGAGATTAGAAAGGAGAGAGACCTGAACAAGGTTAACATAGAGTCCCCTGAAAAGAATGAGTGTCCTAATAATAACCGAGAAGGGCATATCATCCTTTATGAGACCAATTTGAAAGGGGGAATTATTCTTCCTTACATCCATCCCCTTCTCTTAGATATTACTCATTTTTGGAAATTCCCAAGCGCTCAGTTAGTTCCTAATGCCATTAGAGTTGTGGTCGGTTTCATAGCGACACATCATCTGTACAAAGTTTCGATTTCCTTAGAGTTTTTTAGGTGCATCATTAAGGTTGGAATCTCCACTAGTCATGGGTACCTTCAACTTAACATGAGACATAAACTGGTAGGTCCCTTCCTATCCTCTGGAGGTCCATGGAAAGAACCTTTCTTTCACACTGGGCTTCCAGTTGACCTAATTCGAGCTGAAACTCATCCTGAGTGGAACCTTAGTAGAATCTTTTTCAACGGACCTCCAACCTTAACTAGTGAACTTGAGCAAGCCAAAATCTTTCTTACCGATCTTGCGAATTCAAACTCTGCAAAGGTCGGTTCCACTCAACCAACATGGCCTTTTTCTTTCTTTCTGCCAGAGATCAAAACACTGCAATCTTCTTATGCTGAGGGGTCTAGGGGTATCCCCCCATCTGGTAGTGACATACTCTTTTGCTTTTGATAAGTCTTGTTTTATTCTGTAGGTAGGTTGCTGGATCTAATTATTTTATTCTTCTTTCTTGTTTTGATACCAATGTGAACTGCTTGGGCCTTCAATTGTCATAATGAGAATCAACGGGGGCAGCAAGGTAAGGCTTTATCTCTTCAAGCCCTTTCAGGGGGAGTTTCTATGGCAACTCCCAAAATTTAAATTTTTGTACCTACATCTCCAAAGATTACCATCCCTCCTCCTCGAAGCAAAAAATGCACAATGGCAGAAAGAGAGAACTACTTTGAAAGAAGCAGAGAGGAAGTTGCCGTACATGCTTCCAGCTCCTTTGCGACCTTTAAAAATAATTTCTCTTTCCAATTCTTCATCTTCTGCTTCTACATAGAAGGAAAAAGGTGCTAATGCTGGTGCAACTAGAAAAGGGTAAGGGTCCCGCAACCTCTCAAAATGAGGTGGAATTCTGTGGTTGTGCCACTGAAGAGGTAATCGAGGCAAAGTTGGCAAATTGTCCTCGGCTTCCCAGTCTAAAGAGGAGTTCAAGAGA
The DNA here is from genome assembly GCA_028571225.1 of Parsonsia alboflavescens. Classification (NCBI taxonomy): domain Eukaryota; kingdom Viridiplantae; phylum Streptophyta; class Magnoliopsida; order Gentianales; family Apocynaceae; genus Parsonsia; species Parsonsia alboflavescens. Next base: position 16,667,769 of record JAOXNR010000022.1, read on the forward strand.
TGGATCTCCAATCTTCCCTTATAGTCTACTAATTCTCTGTTCCAATGGCCACATGCCCAGTCCTTTTTTATGGAGTGTGCACCCCAATTGATAGAGAAATATGTAAACAACTCACTAATGACGAGTTGGATAAATATGCTGCCTCCCTTCAAACTTCTGTAAGTTTACCCTATCCTTTTCTTGTTATTTTGTAGCACTTCAACTAGCGTTTCCATGTATTAACCTTTATCTCTGTCTGGTTCTTTTCTTTGGGCCATGTCTTTATGGGAGAGAGACTCAGAAGGCGGGAGGAGAAGGAAAAGAAAAATCAAGCCTTCTCTACCTTGATTAATAGCCTTCAGAATGAGAAAAATAGTTTGGAGGAAAAGAATAACGAGCTCACTGATGCCCAAGAGCAAGCTTCTTTGCTCGCTGACAATAATCTTCTGACAGATGCTAAGAAGAACATCATTGAGTGTAAAGAAGAAAATTTGAAAATGATGGCTACTTTGAATGATGTCGTACAAAAGAACAAGTAGTTGGTCAACCTGAGGAAGCAACTGCAAGCTCATGTTTAGGAACTGGAGGCTCAAACTGAATCCGATGCGCAAAGCTTGAAATTTCTATTCCTTCTGTGACGAAAGTGGAAATCTCTTTGGATAAGCTTGAAGAACTTTCCGACTTCAAGTTTATGTGGAGTCTCTTTTACAATCTTAGATGTTGGCCTTGTATGTCGACGAAATTCATCACCTTTGGGAACTCAACCCTAATTTTCAGATTGATTCTGCACTGCATGATGGGTTGTATTATCTTGATTTGACAACTCCTCTTCCTTGGCAATGAGAGCAAGGAGAAGCGGTGTCTCAAGAGCAGACTGGAGCCAAAGAGCAGTACATGGAGATCACTAGCCCTACTAAAGGGTAAATAATGCACGACTCCCTCCTTGGCTGCCATCGAGGCTTCAAGTAGGCCCATTACTATCCCCCCTACCTATTTAGTTACTAGAAAAATTATTAACGAGTTCAAAGCTTGGTATTATTCTGTAGGTAAAAATACTGTCAAAATTGCTGAGGCTGCTAAGGAAGTGCCCAAAGAAGCTGCTCTAGAGGTTGCTAGTGACCAAGCCTTGGAGAGCTCGCAGGAGGTCCCCTAGCAAAATTAAGATTATGCTAGGACTTCTAGAGGCTTTGTATGACTGTAACTATGTAAAATGCTCATTTTGAGCTCCCACTTCCTTTTCTTCTTCTTTTTTTTTTCTTAATATATACATCATATAATAGCCTTTTTGTAGCCTTTCTGCACATCTAAAATTTTTCTCCATAACACTTGTTTTGATTTGAATGTTGCATGTTGCATGCATAGGATATACTAAACTCTCATAGATAAAAGGAGAAAAAAGGTCTCTTGGTTTTTTTTTTTTCTTTTTTGTCTTCACTACTATTCTGGTTCTAGACAATTTGCAGTGAATGCAACATAGTTTGAATAGCTCAGCCATCTTATGCATAGAACTTCTTCAAGTGACAGGCATTCTAGTGTCTTAGAAGTTGTCTACCTATAGGGTCAACGAGCTTATAACTTCCTCCTTTGTGAGCTTCCTGAACAATATAAGGTCCTTCCCAACTTTCTTGTAGCTTTGTTAATTGACCTTGCTTCCTGACATCTGATCTCTTGCGAACCATGTCACCTACTACAAAGTGCTTTTCTTTGACCTTTTCATTGAAGAAATTTGTAACTTGTTTCTTGTACCTGCTATCAGCTTCCATAGCTTTATTTCTAACTTCTTCAAGGAGGTCTAAATCTTCCCTTCTCTACCCCTCGTTTAAGACTAAATTGTATTCAGTGAATCTCAAAGATTGCATTCCAATTTCCACTAGGAGTATTGCTTCCAAGCCAAAGCATAGACTAAAAGGTGCTTCACCAATAGCCTTTCTTGGTGTAGTTTTGCAAGCCCATAACATGCTTGGAATTTCCTCTGGCCATGAAGGTTTTCGACCTTCCTTCTCGAGTTCAGTAATCTTCTTCTTGAGGATTTCTAATATTGTTCTATTAGTAACTTCAACAAGACCATTGGCTTGAGGATGAGCTACTGAGGTGAGCCATGACTCTATATTCAAATTTTCACAAAATGTCTTTAAAAGGGTCACCTACGAATTGCCTTCCATTGTCTAAGATGATAGCTCGCGGAATTCCAAATATGCATACAACGTTCCTCCATACAAATTAAGGGTTGTGCTTTTGGTGGAGAGATTATAGTCATTGGTTCCGCTTCAACCCATCTAGTGAAGTATTTCACAGCTACTATTAATAATTGAACACCCCCCACTCCTTTAGGAAAAGGGACTAGTATGCCAATTCATCAAATATCAAAGGGAACTGAAGAGCTGATGGATTGACACCTCATTAGGGGAACATGTGATCTATTTCCATGTAGTTGACAACTTGTACATTTATGAATGATTCTCTCTATGTTTGATACCATAAAGGGCCACTAATATCCAGTCTACAATATCTTTTGTACCATAGTTGTAGCTCCTACGTGTGATCCACATATGCCACTGTGTTCTTCTTCAATGGCATATTCTCCTTCTGGTTTTTCCCAGGCATTTGAGCAATGTCCAAGTGTATGACCTCCTATATACTTCATCATCACCTATCAAGACATGGGGTGGTGCCCAATTCCTGATTTGGCAAGCTTCTTTTAGATCTTCTGGGAGTTATTTGTCCTTTAGAAACTTGTATAATAGGTATCTCTAGTCGGATTGTTCTTCTATAGCTAGACTCTCCACTTGATTTATACTTAGATAGTGTAATTGTTCTACCAAAAGCTCGGTTTTTGGTGCCAACGACCTCTTAGTAGACCTTTAACAGTGCATCAACTTTTGTGTTCTACTATCTTGGAATTTGCTCCATTAGGAAGTATTCAAGTTTGGATGTTATATCTCTTACTTGTTTGAGATATTTGACCATATTTTCTTCCTTAGCTTCGTAGTTCCCAACAACCTCCTTGGTTATGACCTGTGAATCAACTTTTACATGTAGTTTTTGTAATTTTAGAGCTCGTATGAGTCTTAGTCCTACTAAGAGAGCTTCATAGTCGGATCCATTATTCGAGGTTGGGAAATTCTATTTCACAAAGTATGGGATTCTCACTCCCTTAGGTTGATCAATATTATTCCTACACCTAATTTATCCATTTAAGTTGAACCATCTGTATACATGGTCCATACATTAGTTTTGCGATCTTCAGTTAGTTTCAATGCAACTCTGGTACATTTTCTTCAAAGTTGGAGACAGCTTTGGCCTTGATGGCCTTTCTAGGCTCAAAGTCGATTTGGTATCCTCAGAGCTCAAGTGACCACTTCATTGTTCTACCAAATAGCTTGAGCTTTACCAATGCTTGTTTTAATGGAAAATTAGCTAATACTCTAATCGGGTGAGCTTCAAAGCAGGGCTTAAGTTTCCTTGATGTAATAAAAAAAAGATATAGAAACTTCTTGAGGTCCGTGTACCTAATTTCAGGACCTTGCAATAAGCTACTTACATAATAAATAGGAAATTGTTGACCTAACCTTTCTACTGAAAGTACCAAGCTAACAACTTTCTCAGTTACAGTGAGGTACATTATGAGTTCTTCTCTAGGTCTCGGCGAAATGGGTTGTTGGGCTTCCCCAAGAATTCCTTCAGCTTCAAAAAGGCTATTTGACAGTCCTCTGACCATTGGAAACCATCAAGTTTCTCCAATACATTGTAGAACTTTTCCCCTTGTTAGCTATCATACTAAAGAAAAAACTTAATGCTGCCATCTTCCCTGTGAGACTTTGAACTTCTTTGATATCCCTGGGAGATTCCATATCTAAAAGAGCTTTTATCTTCTTAGGGTATGCATCAATTCCCCTTTCTGATATCATGAAGCCTAAGAGTTTCAGTACTGAAACTCCAAAGGTGCACTTTTCAGGATTCAACTTCATGTGAGCAACTTTCAATGTTTGAGAGGTCTCTTTTATGTCTTTAATGAAGTCTTCCGAGGTCTTAGATTTGATTAATATGTCATCCACATAGACCTCGATGTTCCTCCCTAATTATTGCTTGAAGACTTTATGCATAGTTCGCAGAAATTCTGCCTATGCATTTTTCAAACCAAAATGTATCTTTGTATAGCAGTAGGTCTCGACCTTAGTCATGAACGAGGTTTTCTCCATGTCCTTTACCGCCATTGGGATTTAATGGTATCCCTTGTATGCATCCAAAAAATATAACTGGTATCCAATTGTTGAATCTATCATTTGGCCAATGCTCAAGAGTGGACATGAATCCTTTTGATAGTATTTATTGAGTGTAGTGAAGTCTACACACATCCTTCACGACCCCGTCTTTCTTTAGGACATCAATCGAATTGGAAAGCCATTTTGGATACATGACTTCTTTCAATATAGCAACATCAAGTAGAGCTTGGACTTGTTAAGCTATAACTTCATTTGTTTCTAGAGCAAAAGTTCGTTGGTTCTGCTTGACGGGCTTGATACCAAGCCTAAGGCCGACCTTGTGTTCCATTAGCTTTCTGTCAATTACTTTAAGGTCTGTAGGTCACCATGCAGAAACCTTGAGGTACTCTTGAAGTGAATCGACTAGTTTTCTTTGATTTTGGGAGGTAAAAGTTCTCCAACCTTTATCCCTTTCTCGGGTTATTCTGGGTTGAGGTAAACCTCTTCTCCTTTTTTACTACTTGAATTCTAGATTTTTCATCCTCCAAAGGTAGCTCGATGAAGTCGACTTTAGTGGTCGCTTCGGAGGTCTCTGCATCTCCTTTTGTGAGGTAAAATTTAGAAGCTACTTTTCTATCTGCTTCTAAAGTAATCCAGGTTTCTCCTACTTGTGCTCTCATGCAAAAATTCCAAGAAGAGATCTTGGCTTTCAGGTCCATCATACCTTTCCTTCCCTGAATGGTATTGTAGGCTCCTATTGCATCAACCACTAGCCAAACCATGTTTTTTATGACTCCTTGTCCATTCACGTATACTACAGTAGGAGCCCTTAGAATTCCCTCAGTGTAGGTTGTACTTCCATTGAAGCTAGTCAAGGTTATGTCTGTCTTTAATAGTGAGCTTTTATCAATTCCCGTTCAAATGCTATTTTGTACAAAACATTGACTACACTCCCTATGTCTACCAGAATTTTGTGAACTAGGAATTCACTTATCTAAAACAACACTGTGAGAGGTTTTGCATCTGCCCTGCAAGCTCTCTTGGATATTCTCTCAATTACATTGATTTCCCCCATTGGAGGTCACTGGTTGGTACCTGTAGGCTATGGATTGGCAAGTCCTACAGCTTTAGCCAAAAACTCTTGCAAATGACCTTATGAACCCTTCAATTTCTCACTTGAGGTCGAAAGAAACTTTGTGTGAGATATGTTAGATATGCCCCAAGACCATATGATGATTTTATTTAGTTGGCACAACTTTGTATCATGATCCTACTTATATCATTATATAATTTACTTTTATATTTGTGTTTCATTTAATAAATTATATAATGTCCTTAGAATAGTTTATTTCTATTCTTAAAAATGTCCCTAGTCAAGTGTTATTGAGATTAGGATATCAATAACACAACAAGACTAGTATGTGTTGATTGACAACAGCTGTCATGGATAT
>JAOXNR010000022.1:16673500-16690509 GCA_028571225.1 Parsonsia alboflavescens
ATATATTTTGATGATTAAAGGATAAGTAGAGAATCACTATTTAAGAAAGGAGGCTAAGGGATGGATAGATAAAAAAAAGGATACCGAATTGATGATGAAAATAACAAAAAAGTTTAATAGGGTCCCAAAATCATAGAATATGGTTGATTAATTAATTGTGATTTTTGTGTACAAATTCAAAATCATGACTGTTTTTTTCAACTTTTGGAGTTCAAGCCATCCAATAAAAATGCAATTCATGTGAAGTGACTTTTGAAGGATAGAGTTCACAAAAGACTCAATCAATTAGTAAGGGATCGAACCCATAACAAGCACATTACGAACTTTGCCTTTTCAATGTGGCCAAGCTACGCTCTTAGGCAAAGAGAAAATAGGTTTAATTAATCATTGAATTGGCTTTTGGGGGAGACCTAGCCATTAACATCAGGGGGCCTTTTTCGAATGGATCATTTATGTTAGAAGAATAAAGCAGAAATTAATTGGATACCAAAATGGTCAAACAAAAGTTTCCGAAGTTAGTGTGGAAAGCATGCATACCCTTGAAAGCTCAACAACCCCAGAGAAGGAAAGAATCACGTTTCCACATTTCTTTTTAATGTTAATGTTAATATTTCCTTCTTAAAAGGTTTTTCTTATTATACATTAATTTTAATAATAAAGAAAAGAAAAAACGTTTATGGAAAAAAATAGGAGAGAGGTGAGATGGAATGATAAATAAAACTCTTTATAAGAAGTTAAATGTCTTTATTTTTATTTTGAATTATTTGATTTTATCTTCTGAATTAATTAATATTTTATAAAGAAATTAACATTATTATATTGAAAATGAACTAAATTAAATTTAGAGATCATTGGTAAGAAAGAAATGACATGGTACATATAAATATTTTTTAAGAAAATGATTAAAAGAATTAATACATAAAATTCAAATTCTTTTTATTTATTGATGAATTATTATTTTCATGATATTACCTAACAAAATTTGTTGATCAACTTTCTACACCATTTTTTAGACTAATTTGAACCTAACTCTCTCAACCCTATTTGGACACACAATCTGACTTTTTTTTACTCAAGAATAAAAATCTTTCCGTTACCTTATATATGGATGCATTTACTTAGTACAGTGTACAAAAAAAAAATTTGAGGAATAAAATTTTAAATTATATATATAAACAAATGTTGGAATTATATTATAGTAATCAAATAAGGATGGATCAATGAATGTAATTGCAAAAACAATCAAATTAATGAATTCAATTAATAAAAGATAATATGATCCATAGAATGAGGAACGTTGGACTAGGAAATTTTATTTATAAATAAATAAATTAATTATGGATAGCCGAAAACAAAGAAATAATGACCAAACAAACCCAAAAATATCAGCATCATCTAAAGAGTAAGACCGCAATAAGCATCTGCTCACGGTGACAGCCGCGCTTTTAGATTTCTCTGTATGATAAAAAGGCATCAAAATACCCAAAAAATATCTCTCACTCTGTCTGTTTTCTTGGTTCTCTGTAACCTTCATGACCACCACAACAACATATTCTCAGAATCTTCTCTGCTCTCCATAACTTTCTGTAATTATTATTACTTTTTTTGTTTTGTTGATATTCTTACTCCCTTTTCTTCTGTTTCCTTCAAGGACCTAATCCAACCTATTCCATTCAGCTTTCTTAGTTTCAACCCAACACAAGTTGCAACAGAAAGAAAGTGAAACAGGAATCATTTGGTCACTTGCAAGGGTCATAATACTTCTTTCATATACATTTTTTTAAGCCAACATGTGTGTGCAGGACAAAGAGCAAGTTACTGAGGGAATGGAAAATTTGGGTGGCATATCTTCTGGGGAGGATTGCAAGACTTGGCCTTTGCATTCTCAAGTAGAATTGTCTGTTGCCCAGAATGAGAACTGCGGAAAGACCACATCTTTGGATCATGCTCCTCTCAGAAATTCATTCCCAGTAAGGAGCAAAAAACAACTAATTTTTGCCAATTTTCTTTCTTGTTTTATATTAACCTGCTATCCTGTGCATTATTCTAATTTCAGCTTCTGTTCTTTCCCCCTTAAAATTGTTGATATACACATATTTTGTTGTATCATTAGTTTTGATAAGGGTGAATTCTTAATTCCAGCTGACTTTTAGAATTTATATCCTATACTTTGAGAGTTACGCCTGCGCCCACTTTCATTTTGCTTGGATTTGAAGTATAAATACTTCTCTAAGAAAGTTTTGCAGTATTAGTTGAAGAAAATATGTTTAATAGATGCATTTCGGTGAAGGCTATAACTTGAGAGAATTTGTATTCACTTGATATCTGAAACCAACTTAAGCAATTTTCTTACAAATCCAAAATAGGGAGAAAGAAAATAAGGAAGGAAAACTGCATTTTTAAGGTTAGCTAATTCAGTCGTTGCATATTTGCTGACATATTCAGGGAATCTGTTTGAGTAAAATCCTCACTGATTTCTATCCTTAACTTCCTTCAAGTTTGCATCATGAGTAATTGTTAGATCTGTCTTCAAAGAAACTGAAGCAGAAGTTTTGGAAATGAGTCTGATGTAGGGATATTGTCAAAGAATTTTTTTTCTTTTGCCCCCGTAGTTGACAAGGATAAACTACCCACGTGGTGACCTTTAAAATCACAGAATGAACCAAGATCAATTAAGATTTGCTATTGGCCCTTTTTCCCCTAGCTCAATTAAACTCCTGACAAGTTTCTTGTAATTCTCTTTTATTGACAGCATCTTGATTTTGACTCTAGAATCAATTTCCTTGATATGATTTGCATGAGTGGTCAAGGACCAAGGTTAAGGGTGGTGTCTTGCATCCTTTAGTTCTCTGATGATGGAGAATTTATTAGATTTAAGGTGTCTGGTATGTTGCATCTACAATCTGAATTGAAGGAATGGCTTACAACAACCATGGCAGCAAATATAGTAAATTATGTATAAAGGAAGAAATGACTAAGGATGATGATGTGGACCTTCAAAGAGAGCAAACTGAGGCCTTAAGTTTATGTAATCATTAATACTTGGAAACAATGTCTCAGATTCCTTTCTAGGAGCTAGCAGTGCCATGAAGGAGAATCTTTTCTAGATATTGGTGGTTAGGAAGTCCAAGTACACCATTACATTAACAAGATTTTTCTTACTACATGTGTCATGATAATATATGTTTACTTTTTCTTGTATTTGTTAAGATACAGTTAGGCTTCCTCCTCACATTGACAACACTTCACTCTCTTAACTTTGCATACGAATGACAAGTTTTGTTTATATGCATAAGTTTCTCATAAATGGCACCCATTGCCAGAAAGTTTTCTAGTTTTATGCTCTGTGTTGATTTTCATCAGGCTTATGACCACTCTGGATCTTGTCTTAATTGTTTCCCACTATCTGATTGTTAACTTTTACCTTTTTATCCCTCTTGTTTCAGTTGGAAAGCATTTCTGAAGACAAAGCTGTTGCAGACAGAAAACAGATGACGTCCTTGAATAACTTCCTTCCCGCCCTTAGGTCTGGAGAATGGTGTGATATTGGACCTCGTGCTGATATGGAGGACACTCACATATGCATTGAAGACCTGGCTAAAAGTTTTGGTCACAATCTAATTGGTGAGGAAGCTATCTCCTTCTATGGTGTAAGTTCTTTAACCTTATCAAATTTGTATCTGCAACCAAAAGTATTCCATAATCAATTAAAAGGTGTTGATTTGCAACCTAGCTTAAGTTATTATCCTCGATGAAGGGTCAAAAATGCATGTTTATTTAGTGGTTGAAGTCATGTTGATTGTTGAATGACTTCTTCAGTCAGGCCTCTCATCTGATGAACTCATTGAATGCTTAATAATTCCTTCAACTGGTTATAAATTTATGTCTTCCTGCTTTACTCCAATAAATTTGATTCGTAATGAAATGAAACAGAGAGTTGTGTCAGCTGAAGATTTCTAACGTAACTGGCGATAATAACAGGTATTTGATGGACATGGTGGCAAAGGAGCAGCACAATTTGTACGTGACCTCCTGCCAAGAGTTATTGTAGAGGATGCAGATTTTCCATTAGAACTTGAAAAAGTGGTTTCAAGGTCTTTCATGAAAACTGATACTGCATTTGCGGATTCATGCTCTCTTCAGTCTGCCCTGTCCTCTGGAACAACTGCACTAACTGCAATGATATTTGGCAGGTGGCTACGTAATCTTTATATCTCAGTATACATGCATGTTAGTGTGGGATAATAGCCTCCTCAAAGAAAGGAAAAATTATTATCTCTAGTTTTTTGAATGTTTAAAGTGGAATTAGTGCCTCAGTTGAGTTTTTGTCATCATGTACCATTTTACTTCTATGTGCTTGGCTTGATCGCATGGTAATTTGCCCAAATATAAATAACATTATTTGGAATAATAAGCCATGCCTCTTTAGAAGCTTATGCCTCAGCAGATGGATGGGTTAATCATAGTATTCACATAGCTGATGTTTGGAAAACCAGAAAGTTCGCATTTGAAGTTCCTATGTTTCCTTTTGTATATTGCCAACAAAAAGGTGTTTGTGTCTGTGGTTGAAAGAAACCAGAATAGTCTAGTAACAGTCCACCTTGAAATATTGATGAAGGAAATGGCATGTTATGCTTGGATAACTAAATGATACTATTTGATGCAGATCATTACTGGTAGCAAATGCTGGAGACTGTAGGGCTATTCTGTCTCGTCGTGGAATTGCTGTTGAGATGTCAAAGGATCACCGACCTTCTTGCGTAAATGAAAAGATCCGGATTGAATCTTTGGGAGGTTATGTTGATGATGGCTATTTGAATGGGGTGCTAGGTGTAACCCGGGCAATAGGTGACTGGCACATCGAAGGTCTAAAGGAGGGCAAAATGGGTGGACCACTGAGTGCTGAACCAGAACTCAAGTTAGTGACTTTGACGAAAGAAGACGAGTTCATGGTCATTGCCAGTGATGGTGTATGGGATGTTTTTAGGAACCAGAATGCAGTGGACTTTGTCAGGAGACGGCTTCAAGAACATAACAATGTTAAACTTTGCTGCAGGGAAATGGTGGATGAAGCTAAAAAGCGAGGGGCAATGGACAACCTGACGGTTGTAATAGTTTGTTTTCACTTGGAGCCACCACCTTCCGTTTTGGTGCAAAGAGGAAGAGTCAGGAGGAGTATTTCAGCAGAAGGGCTTCAAAATCTTAGATGTCTGCTAGAAGGCTAGATCTAGAAGGTTTAACATTCTGGTAAACCCCACCCCTCCTTCAGCAGGGCTCCATTATTGTAGCATAGAGTTGATGATGAAGAAAAACTAATACTTCGTAAATACATTTATTGGGTAGGCCGTAGGCACACTTCTTTTCTCTGTAAAGCTAGCATTTGGTCAACTTATAAAGGTTAGAGCAAAAGAAGCACAGTGTGATATGGCATGACATATCAAACTGATTGGCAATATACCATATAGGTCTCCAGATTCAAGGCACCTTCCTCTTTTGGCTACCCGTCGGGGTATGGGGATAATCTTTATAATTCATATAATTTTCTGCCATGACTGATTTATGATCCTGTCACCAACAAGTAAATCGATCTATTTTTCGTGCATTTTTCAGATTTTATTTAACAAGTGAGGAAAATGATTTTTGGAGATCCAAAATAGCTTTACAGGTATAAAAACGCAAGCAACTTCTATTTCATATTCTCAGGGCAATAGAATGCAAAAAATTGATCCAGTTAACGGGGACAATGGTACTTACAGGGAGCAATGCAAAAATGATGTATCTGTGAAAGGACTATCAAATATCCTACATGGCGATGTACATCCAAGTCATCTCTCATTTTGCCAGAAGACAAACCTCTTCTAACAAGATACACAGAAAGAAAGACGGGAATAGCCGCTCACAAGTTCAAGAAAAATGGCAAAAAAATATATCTTCATTTTCTTCTGTATACTTTTATGATGTATTTAAATTCCTTTCCAGTATGACACAAAAAGGGGCAGTTGAAAGGGAGTAGAAAATTCCACAATCAACTTCGCTGACTGCTATAGACAACCCTAACCTAATGAAATACACAGATGAGAAATGTGGAAGATTTCCTATCAAAATCCTATATGGAGAAGTCACTAGGACAAAGAAACTACCTAGCCGTGTAATTGTCCATTTCAAAGCACGCGATCATTGAATAAGCCTGCCAAGCCAAAGCCATTTCCCCTCATTCAGCTTTGCTTTAATCTCATTTCTTACAACATTAATCAATAGCAAACCTGCCAACAGTATAGAAAGAATAAGCATAAAGAACACACTATTCCATCCTCTAGTAGAAATATATCCTGCCAGAAGGGGTCCAATAGCTGCCCCAACAGAACCAGTACCATCAATAATAGCAGTAACAGTAGCTAGAGCACGAGAGTTCCCTTCTATCAAGCTTTGTGTGCCAAGATCAGCTGCCACTGCTGTTGTAATTAACGAGTAAGGTCCATTTACCAGCAACCCAGAAAAAAACATCAGTGTAACATTCAAGACCATTGACAAACTTCCATATACGCGATAAAGAATAAGGGTAGGCATTGATAGCAACAAGAACAATAATGAACTAATTGCACGAGCTTCAATTACGTCGGAAATGAATCCTGCCAAAACCCCACCAACTACTCCTCCAATATCAAAAATTGTCGAAAGAATCCCAGCATTTCTGTGAGATAAATGCACACCAGCAACAGCTGCAGCATGGTAAAATATATGCTTGATTAATATCAACTTTCCAAAACCAACCAACCCCTCATAGGTTTTCTAGGAAGCAGGCATCAGAACCAAATCAAGCAACCAAGAATTCCAGCCACAGGGTAAAGGCGCGATTTGATAAACATTCAAATGTGAAACCTAGTAATTTCATATTAGGCAGGTGATCAACATATAAAATTTTCAGGGTTTAGCCTTAATATAAGACATTAAGCTTTTCTCACCTTCCAACCCAAGAAAACTCTTGTGCATCAGGAAAGCAATGTAGCAGGACGCATATATGAAAGAAAACAGGGTAATTTTTTCATTGTGCTAGCCTCATTTTGCAGTTATATAACAAATATAAATGTTGATTTCTGTTGAAATTAAGTTTTACCTGTATGCCTTAGGTAGAAGGGCAACCAATACAAAAAAGTGTAAGCAACAAGCTTTGAGAAGAACAGGCAGAATGCAAAAGGTGCCACTCCTGGTAATCTCCAAGCCTCCAGGAATGCAATGGCAACTGAAGTCTCATCATTTTCAGAATGAAACAATCCCCCCTCCTCATCAGGTTCAAACTTTTCTGAACTGACTAATGCAACTCCCTCCACATTCATCTCCATCTCCTTTAACGGCAACTCAAATCCAAGATTTTCAGGCCTCACAACTAGAAATAAATATATCAAGGCTGCCACAATTATGACAGTAATACCGGGCAGCACAAATGACCAACCCCACCCAAATCCCAAGACAGATGAAGCCACAATAGAACCAATAATGTTTCCAACTGATGTATGAGAAGTCCATATTCCCATGATCAGGCCCCTTTTTGCCTTTCCAAACCAATTTCCCACTACAGCAACTACACAAGGCCACCCGATTGACTGAAACAACCCACTCAAAACTTGAATAATCAAGAAGAAGCTGAAAAAATGAATATCAAGAAAATAACCCAACCCAAAAGCTATCACCAGAAGGCCACTGCCCACCATTCCTGCAGTCAAGAAAAGCCTCAAATCAAAACTATCACCAATGTGGCCAGCGAAATACATACCAATAGCATATGCCAACAAGAACGAAAGATCAAGCTCTCCAAGGCGATGAGGCCCACGGCTGTCATTGAAAGGAGCCCACCCAGAGGCATTCACAACTGTACTTTGGTTCCACAGATAAGGGCCCGACTCAGATCCCGTAATCGTGGAGTTAACGGTGTTGTTTAACGTTGAGATTTCAGGACCAAGTACGGATTTAACAATGCTGGGCGGTTTGCGGGAGGCATGGAATGCTGCATAGGCAAAGAATGTGAGGAAGAGGACCAGAAACTGGTGAAAAGTAAGGGTTTTTGTTGGTGCGCCGAGGGTGGGGAAGAAAGTAAGGCCGGGTGGTGGCGAGGATCGTGATGGTGAAGCCGGGGTTAGGGTTTTGAGTTGCATCATATTGTGATTTGGATGTGAAAATGATACATAATATGTATACAGGATCAACAAGGCAAAGATGATAAGATGGAATCGGAAGAGAGTTGAGAAATGAAATTATTCTTCTCTTCCTCACATCAAAGGTTGATGCGAGGAAGAATTCAGAAAGAGACGAAAGAACGAAACAATTTACAGAGTCAAAAGCAAGAACAAGGAGAAGAAGCAGAAGACAGAGCCAATCCAAATGTCTGAGATAGAATGTATCTGTCTGAAATCTTCCCAGTTGATCTGTTATGCTTGACCGAATAAGCATTTGCGCATATGTACCATGCGTCATTGGCAAGCCGCATGGGCAGGAAAGGCAAACCGCGGCTCGGTACTGGGCCAACTGGCGGCGGGCTACGCGCAAATCCTTGTTTCCATTTTCCACTGTTTTATACATTTCTTCAACTTATAATATAAAATAAGACATAATTTATATTTGCACTCTTCTGTCAAACACTAGAAAATGTATTTTCCATATTTCCTTTCTATTTCCTATCCCAACATACCGTACAAAAGATGATACCTTTCCAATGTTAAATAAATAAATACACCTGCAAATTTGGCTATGTACAAATGCATCGATGGTTAAACTACATAAAGTGTGAATTACAAAAATGTCAGTAACATTAATCCTGGTAAAACAAGATTTATCACAAAAGAGAGGTCTGTTTCCCAAGGGAAGGGTAGTACACGTCTAATAACCAAAGCTGCCTGCCTTCATGATGCCCCGGCCCCAACGGATCTCAAATACAGGAATTATCTGTTCAACTCTTTTCCATTATATCTTGCATCAAACTTCAGTTCAAACTACTGTCATCTTCTCCAGACTTCAAAATTCTTTGGACATACACAGCCAAGTACAAGGAAGGTTATATCAACTGCTGATGAGTATCCGCAGCCTGTTGAGCAAGCTCCACCACCATAGCCTCATCAAAGAATTTGTTAATGCTCACATCTTCACTCATTCCCTGAAAAACAGAAAAATAAATAAATAAATAAAATCAATGATTAATTCCTCACTTAATAATTACTGAAGCGAAGGAAATAAGTAGAGGTTATACCTTTCTACGTCGTGTCTTCACCATGAACTCCCGAGCCAAGTGTTGGATTGGTGCAGGTTCAAGTGGTCGTAGGACTATGTCCTTGTCCAGAGGGTCCCCAGGAACAATAGCCCAATGGTCAAACACAGATAGACAAAATGCCTGTCCTTGAGTGTGATACCTCAAGTCCGTCTCAAAGCCAAATGACTCGATAACAGGTAAAAATGCCTAGCCACCAAACAGGAAACAGACACTACTGTTAAATCACAAAAATGAAAAAAAGATATGCAGTGACAATCCTTGTCTTCTCATTCTTCAAAAAACAGATGGATCATCTGCTAAAATATGATTCAATTTCACCAAGAAACCAAATCATGTCTGATAGTTTAGAAAATCAAACCTTGACTATATAGGCTGGAGTGCCAGGTTGAGGAACATCTGCTGTGACATGTCCACGCCGTCGTGATAACACTGTATATATGGCAGAAACACAGTCTATGGGGGTTTGTATCTGCCATGGGAAAAACTAAATTAGATAACCACAAATACTCCTTAAATGTAGAAATAGCAATAGCACTCCTACACCAGGTACTTCAAGCAACACGAGAAAAATGACAAGTATTAATCAGAATTTTCAATTCTCAAGTGTTCAAAAGAATGTAGTCCAGGCAGGTGTCAACCAAAGAAGTGTTGAGGCTTTTGGAAAAATATAGCCTCTAGATATAAATGCTAATTTTTTACTTCAGCAATAGGACTCAGAACAAAAAATACAGCTCCAAGGATTTGTTCCTATTCTAAAAATGCCCAATTCAATCAAAGTAAGCAATTACCTCAACATAATATACTGGTTCCATAAGCCTAGGGGCTGCCATTAGAAAAGCAGAATAGGCCACACGACGAGCTGTTGGAATGATCTGACCAGTTCCACGATTCAGCGGCTCAGGGGCAATCTTTGCATCCACAATTTTGAACTTGACATTTCTGATAGGCTCATCACAAAGGGGTCCCTCACGAGCTCCCCACTGAAACCTGTCAATTACATGTCAGTAAACTATAGGAAACAACTTGCAAGGAATTAACAGGAGTACATAGAAAAGTTACCCTTGCACAATGGAGTCTTTCACAGCATTCAGCAAGCCCTTGTCAACTTCACTTGAAAGTGTATCATCTAATAAAATGTTAGGACCCTGCAGATTTATCAAACCAATGAGAACACAAGTATTGAACTAAGCTCCAACAAGAACAATTATATGAAATTAAGATGAGATATCAAAAGAAAGAATTAATCATTATGGTTAAAAATAGAATTATACACATCCATGTCACCTGTTTATCAGGTCCAAATGCCCAAACAGACCGCGCAGCAAGAAGATCCCAGTCATATTTTGACTGAAAGAAGTCCCCAAGTTTCTTCCGAGGCCAATCAATGCTTACAACACCATTCTCAATGTCTTCAGCAAGTCCTCTCTCCAGTGGCTCCGCGATCTAGAGGAAGATTTGATTAGATGCATTTAAGTGCAAGGTTATCAATAAAATCTTCTAGACCAGTCACTCACCATTGTAATTTTATTCTTCTTGTTTGGTGTCTCTGCAAAACATTTCATCGAAGAAGACTCTACCACAGTTTCACAGAAGGAGACCACTGGATCTGCCACCTGCATCCAGAAGTAGAATAAAAAAAAGCACAATAATCGGTGACAACCGAAATTTAAAGCTTGAAAGGAGATACAAAAGAAATCAAACAGACATCCAAGAGAACTGAAAACCAAGAAAATGAATCTAAATCACCTTTACTTCTACTTCAGAATAAAACTCCCTAAGGTCCTTCATTATAGAATCCAGGTAGAGTTCTCCAGTACCCAAGATTGTGTGTTCTCCTGACTCTTCCACCTTGGTGATTGCAAGAGGGTAGCTCTTGCTAATCTTCCGAAGACCCTCCACCATTTTTGGCAACTCACTTGGATTTAAAGGCTCAGTAGCTGTTTTTACCACCGAAAGAGTATTGAATTGAAGAGAACGGAAGATGTAGACATCCTCATCATAGTCTTGATTACAAAGTGTGGCAGTCTTCATAATTGATGCATCCACACCTTCAATTAGCACCCAAGCACCAGGAGGAGCCTCACTTATGGGTATCCTGTACCGAGCTTGATAAACCCATAGTTTTGTTACTTCTTTTACAGTCATGTCTTCTTCATCCTCTGGTGAATAACCTTCTCCTAAAACACGTAGAGCCTGCCCAGTCATGATTTTGCCACTATAAACTCGACCAAAAGCATCAAAAACACTGCAATCGGATTTAGGGTACAGTTTGGTCACATTAACCATCAGTGGACCATGGGCATCACAATCTACCATGGACTGGTATATTGTTGAGTCTTTAAGGCCAGTATAGGTGTGCTCAACCTTATTAGCTGCAGCAGCTTTGGCAGAAGGAATGTGATGAACCAGCATGTCTGTAAAACCTGTAGCAGTACCAAAAACTGAGCTACAGGCCAACCATAGGAGAGGCCTAACATTTAATCGGTAAGCTGCATTGCTAAGAGTCACACCAAGCTCAGCTAGAGTTTGCTCCACGCTCTTCTTATGTTCTCCAATTACTTGACTATATATCTTGTAAAGAGGTTCAAGTACAAATTGGACAAATGATCTTTCCACCCCACTAGAAGGTTGTTTCTTCTTGAAACCTCGTGTATCAGGATCAAAATAAAAGTCCCCCCAAAGACGAGATGCAAATTTATTAGCATCAAATGGGATACCATGAAGTTTCACATAGAGCTTAGCAAATGATTGCAAAGTAAACGACCATCCCGCACTAGCACTTGCAAAGCAAACATTTCCATGTGCTGGATCAATAACTTGAACATTGCCAGCAGTTGAAGAAGCAGCAGTAATGTGGGTATTGATGGCTTCAATTGTGTGCCTTAGCTTGTGGTATGCATCCTTTGGAGGTAACTTCAGTTCAGTTATCAACCTGTCAACCTATTAAACAGTAAATCATGAGAATGATGGAAAAAATAAGTGCACTAAGAGAATACACTAAACAAGTACCAAGCTTGACGGAAAATCTTACCAAAATTATTCAAGAATGTACCTTATTTATCACAACTACTATTGGAAGTCGCTCCTGGATTGCATGGCGAATAGCTCTCTCGGTGTTCACCTAGCAATTCAGAGATGTTAGAAATAACAGAGATAAAGCATCTTATGCATGCTCCAAGAAATAAAGAACTGCTCAACAATATCATCTAACTTCTGAAGCCTAATCTCAGAGAAGATAATAGCCTAAATATTCATTAAAGTACCACATGGGAGTAGTAAATGTGGAAACTTTAAAAAATATTAAGCTAGGAGTGCAAAGTGTGATTTGATAATTAGTAGTGCCCTTTTCCATCAGATCATTCCTAGACTCAGCAGCAGGCAAGCTGACCATCTCAAGCAAAACAGAATGGTTCTGGGAAGCATGAGGTTTTCAAAATTTTTAGAAGCATAGAATCATGGATAGAGAATTCTTAAGGCCACACATAAGTTGAACTCTGAAACCAAGACTAGCATAATCTAAGAACAGATGGAATCTTAAATTCTGCTGAGATTCCAGTATCCTAGCAAAGACAAGATAAGACCACATAATATTCTTCTTTAGACTGTTTTATGATATGCATTTGCTCCAACCAGATCATATGCAGTTGTCCTGAAATGAGGAAAAAACCACCTCTTTTTAAGAAAAAGAAAAATGGTTTAAAGAACAGCCAATGTTAAATTCCAAAACGTTAAACTTCCAAAAAGTCCTCAAACAGTTTCATATATATTGTGATTTAAAAAAAAATGCTAGAAAACCAAATATTTTGAATTAATTCCAAAATCAAACCATGACCGCCCTAGAATAAAAAAATGGCATAAAAAAGGATAAGAAAAAACTAATATGATGGAGGATGTACAGGAGAAAGAAACAACAATTAGAATTGAAATAATTGATAACAGATAACTAGATATCTAATTTAATAACTACATTTAAACACATACATAACAGATAGAAATCATGACCAATAGACCATAACCTGAAGAATACAAAGCATAAAAACTTACCATGACTCCTTCAGCAGCATCTACAATCAGCACTGCACCATCAGCAAGCCTTAGTGCTGCTGTCATTTCATCAGAGAAATTGACATGGCCTGGGGTATCCATAATGTTACACAGATAAGACTTGGAGTTGCTATCCTCAAGCACCAGGGTCATAGGCACTGCCTTAATTGATATTCTTCTCTCCTGCTCATCTATCCTTGTATCAGTATACCTCATATGTCTCTCACTCTTCTCATCAAAAGTTGAGATATGGTGAGTTTGTTCCACAAGCATGTCCATAAACAAAGTTTTTCCATGTTGCAAATGTCCAACCAATGCCACATTTCTAACCAAAGTCGGGTTTGATATCAAGCCTAAAAGAAACTGTGTTGACACATAGGTTGATGAGTCCTTAACACCCAATTCAAACTTCAGATTCTTGATTGGGTTAATTATCGGTTGCTCTAGGGGCTGCTCATCCTCATCCATAACCAAAGTCTCAACTTCTTCACCATAAACCTCCTCAGCAGTCGGATAATACTTTTTATCCTCAGCAAGTACAACTTGGTTATCCATGTCAACATCTTCGGTTGTAGCAAGCCACCCATTGGATGCACCAGGTTCACGTTCACCGTCTGATGCACCATCCTCATCCTCAGTTCTATCAGGAAGGTCCTCATCTTCCTCCTCTTTATCACTCTCCTGGTCAGACTCGATTTCAGGCCCAATATAGTTTCCAAACTCATCATACAAACTATCATCCATAGCTATAAAGAATCTGCAGCAATTTTACAGAGGAATCAATTCTAATTTTCAACCTAATAAAAGAAAAAAACAGATCTCCGACCAAACATTACAACCAGCCGCGAAACTAGCGTCAGTTCCCTCTGCAATTAAAACCCTCATAAATTCAAACCAAAATAAAAGTAAACTATCAAATAATGCACACAAATTCAGGTCACTTTATCAATTTTTCTGCCGCAGGTGAATTCAAAACATACTAGGGTTGAATTAGGGTTTTAACACTGCAAGATGGAATGAGTTAACCAAGTGCTTTGTAAAATCAACTTTGCAACTAGGAAAGCGAAAGACAGCAATATATGAAACAAAGACGAGTGAAGAATGTGGTTCAGAGCTATGGCTAAACCTATACCTGTAACTCGGAGCCGAGATGACAAGTATGAGAGACAAGAAGTGGAAGGTTTTAGAAGCGACTTACAAAAATCAAATGGTAAGTGCGCGTATATCTATTTCGAATACAACTTTCGCAATGGTTCTTCAATGCGTTCTAGACCTCAATTGCAATTGCAAATGCGACGTCTTGTTTCAGTCAGTGCCTTCCAATTTTTTCCTAAATAAATTATTTTGAAAATATCTTATAATATATATATAAAAAAAATATTTATATTAATACTTTTTAAATCATTAAAAATTCTTAATGTCTAAAAATATTCACATGAACAAATACAAATAAAAAAAAGTCCATAAAATCAAAAAAAAAAACCCTATAATCATAGTTAGAGTATATACGAAAATTGAATCAAACCAATAACATATGATATACAGGATTTACCTTCAAATCACTCGATCACACTCTTAAATATTAATTTTTATATCTAAATCTCTTTCATTAACCATTGGACAACTTTTAGATACACATGGCCAATAAATGAACCATCCAAACCCAAAACAAATCATTCTATGGTCATGGTTAGAATATAAGGGAAAATCAAGTCGAACTTTTAACCTATAATATGCAAGATTTACCTTCAAACCACTTGACCTCGTCCTTACATACTAATTTTCATATCTAAATCATCCAAACTCAAAACATAGAATATGCATGCTCAATAAATGAACCATTGGACAACTTTTAGATATGCACATCTAATAAATGAACCATCCAAACTCAAAACAAAACCATCCATTACTGACAAATTTATACTTCAAGTTCAACGGCAAATTTTTTAACCGTTAATCCTCCCAATTAAAACCACTTTGCCACCATTTTGAGCAAAGCTTTTGGTGCAAAAAAGCTTACAATATCTATATTCACTTTCAAGGAATGGTGTGCTTCGAGCCTTAAATTAGATCATTAAACTTGTAATCTTAAGGATCCCCAAAAGAGAATCTTGATAGAATAAATTGCATTATCTTACTCCAAAGATAAGTACTTTATAAATATTTATAAAGCTATTGTATTATTTGGTTTAGGTTACCTTTGAGAAATAAATTCCTAGAAGGTATCCTAGGTTGTTGTTCCAGTCTATTAGAATTAGAGTGTATTTGTGACACAAAAAGGATTATTCTAGTTTGTATTTAATTATCACAATTGAATGTGTCACCAACTATTTGTTAGGAAAAATTCCATTATGGATCTGATCCATATCTCCACACATGAATCTTATAGTCCATATCAATTTAAGAAATATTGTTTATTTTTTTACCATACATGACCTAGTACTTTATGGAAAAAGTTTATGATTTGATTTAATGTGAACCACATGATTCAATAGATCGGATCCATTATAAAATTTTCCATTGTTAGAGAGTTGAACTTAGGAATTTGGATAAAATCCTCAAGTAAAAACCTTGAGTAGTGCAAATAGATTCATAGGTTGAACTGAACCTATATAAATATTTGTCTTGTTTTGTTTGGTGGCTTCATGGTTTTGCGTTTTAGAGTTTTGGGTGTTTTTAAAAAATAAAAATAAAAATATTTATTACATAGTCTCCACCAATATCATTGTCAAGTACAAAATAGGATTTGTATCCCCAAGTGTAAGTTAGAAAATACCAAGTAAATAATAAAAGCTAATCATAATTTACAAAGAAAAGTAAAGAACCCCCACATATGAATGCAAAAGATTACTAAAATTAATTTCTTCCAAGCTTGGAGATAAGGAGAGCATCGAACTTTCTTGTATTCTCCAACAAATTCTCATTAAGTCCATATTCTCATTAAGTCCATATTCTCCAACAAATTCTCATTAAGTCCATATTCTCATTAAGTCCATAGAAATAATGGACTTTTAGTGTGAAGTGTATATCCAGACTTAGAGTCCAACAAAAGAAGTGAGATCCAAAATCCAAAAACTAATGGGCATCAGTGGACTATATATGGTTGGTGTAACACCCTTAAATTACCTCTATCATTAAGAGATTAATCCTCATGATTAAAGTATCAATAAATTTTAGGCTTATGAGAATTGTGGGAATGAGATTGAATGTTTTAGAAAGCTAGAATTTGAATGGCCATAAATCAAAGTAATGATTTTGAAAGTTTAGGGACTAAATTGGCAGTGGAAAATTCTAAATCTTAGAACTATGTTTTGTGGACCTGATCAGACCGATCGGTCCAACTAGTCAAATCGGGAAAAGGCCAATTGACGTGTCCGATTCGAGGGAAAAAACCTATTATTTCAAAAACTGGTGTTATTTTAGCAAACCCGTGAAAATCGACCGGTTTGGTATTAAATCGATCTATTTCCATTCTAAAAACTTTTGGGACTAAATTGATAAAATTAAAACCTTAATACACTGAACTGAAAAATAAACAAAATCTATTTCATAATTATATAATGAAATTTGTACATGTTAAGGGCTTTTGAGTTCTGATTTTATAATACTTCATTGGCTCTTACCTCTCCTTTGAACTCCAATGTGGGATTGTCCCAAAAATAAGCAAATAGTCCAAGATAGTTAATTACATAATTCGTTGCTCAAA
>JAOXNR010000022.1:16690609-16706032 GCA_028571225.1 Parsonsia alboflavescens
CTCTCCAACCGTTACCGTAACGGAATTGTTGCTCCGCTTGTTTGGCTGCATGAGCGCTGGAGCAACAATTACATTACGGTAACGGTTGGAGAGCGCATTAAGCGGGCCTTAGCAAAACCATATAAATATATATATATATATATTTATATTTATACGGAAATGTTATAGATATGGAGTACATCTTATTGGGTGCTCCAATAAATCTTCAAGGGTCAACTAGCTTATTTTTTAAAAAAAATAAAAATGAAATTTAATCAAATATCCCTAGGGTATAATTTATCCTTTTAGGTTTAGTTTATAAAAAATATTTGAAAAAATAATTTTTATAAAAGAATTTATTTTTTCTTAATAATTAACCATTAAGTTTGACCATTAGAGATTTAATTGGAGTGCCCTATCAATTTTTTCTTATCAATTTTTTTCTTTTTAATTGTTGCTTACGTATTTCATTGTGAATAAAATAATAAATTCCTAGTATAATCATCTTCTCTCAGTGGAAATTGTGGTAAATGACTCTTTTGAATAAACTTCACAAGAAAAGTCTAACCTTTTAATTTTTTAAAAAATAAGGTCCACCTTGACATGTTCATTTATACAATTACCGTTCCCTCCTTACCTAAAACTAACAATCAATGCACTTAAAACTAACAACTCATACATTAGCAAACAGTCCATACACTTAAAAATAACAACAGCAAATAATCCATACATTTAAAAAATAAAAATACCTAACATTTATAAATCTATGGGTTATTTTTTATAAAGCCTTTTCCATAGGTATAATTGTCCAAAAAAACTAGTCTCTTGAATATTTTTTGAAAAACTTATATCTGTGGTCAAAATTTGAAATGACTAAATCAAATGACTTTTTTGTGAAAGTGCCCCTATCCTTAAATGGACCATTTCTTTTTTATTTTTTCATAAATTATTTTTACCCTCAATGTTTTCCAGTCGACTATAACTAATAACCAATTTGAAAGAAAAAAAGAAGAGAGAGAAGGTATAGAATAAGAAATTCTTCAGTACCTCTATCTTTTCAATGATGTCATGATGAAAATTAAGTCACTGAATTTTGATCGGATTGAATGATAGTCACTAATATAATCAATCTTTAATGGAAATGTCACGGGGCTTTCAATGTTACTAGAATTTTTCATGTAGGTCACAAGAATCTTCGTCATTTTATCAATTTCTTCTTTTATTTATTTATAGATTAACACATAATTTGAATTATATGGAATAAAATTTTACATTTAGTTGAGTTGATAAGAAAAATTTTAGTGACATGTTATTAATGAAAATTGATTATGTTTTTAACTGTTATTCAATGAAGCCACCATAGAGTGGCTAAATTGTTTAAAAACACAAAATATAATGGATAAATGGACTAGTTTTATATTTTGATGGTCAAAAAAAAAAAAGTGACAAGTTTAGTGATCACAATGTTAATTAAGCCTACAATTAATAGTATTTCTTCCATCCCAAAATATACCTTGGGTCTCATTTAAATATCAATTAATTAATTGTCATTTGTAATATTTTAATGGAAAATTGGCGAGTTTCATCTCCAAAATTTTAGGTTTTGATCATCTTTAATTTTTTTTTTTTGGTTGATTTGTTCCCCGAGACATTTTTGAGTTGACGAAAAGTCCTTTTTATCATTTCAGGTGCAATGCCTACCAGATTCCGACAGAGTAAATTCTATATATTGGTGGTTACAGTCCCAAAAGATTTTTTTTTACCTTTCTATGAATCTTTAAAATATTTTCGAGTTGTTTATTTCGTTCTTTTAGATGGATTCCGACAAGAAATTGGCCAAGTCAAAGGACTTTTTTGTCCTTTCACTTATTTTTATTTCCCAAAATGACTGCAAAATAATCCAAAACCACAATCAAATGGCCCTTTGACTTGGCCAATTTCTTGTCAGAATCCATCTAAAAGGACCAAATCCACAACTTGCAAATATTTTGAAGATTAAAAAGCAAAAAAAATATTTTGAGATTATAGACACCAAAATATAGAATTTACTAGAAATGATAAAGTAATTGTAAATAATTTCATCGAGGGAAGTAAATTGAACCCTTACCCCTCCCGTTTCCCATCTCCCCTCTCCATTGCATACCAAACAAGAGAGTGTACTTATATATAATAAATTCTAGAATATATTTTTTTTTCCATAAGAACTAAATTTAAGTGAATGTAGCTAGATTCTCTTTTTCTCTCAATAAATTATCTCATCTTTAATAACTTTATTAATTATCTTAATCTTTATGTAAGCTAATAGTGAAATTAACATTAATCTTTTTAATAGTTATCAAATCAATTTACTCATTCATCGTGTAAGTCTCATATCTTTATTAGAGGGACAAAAAAAGCAGAAAATCTCTCGATCATTCAAGTAGAATTTCTTGTAATATAAAGTGCTACGGAGCACACCTGTCAAAGTTAACGGTCAAAGTCTCCAATTAGAAAGAGTTACCGATCCTTTTCTTCACAATCCACCTTTTCAGTCCTCAACCACAAAGAAAAAAGTTCAACCTGTGAAAATGTAGACTAAAAAATATATTTTTAATGGCATCCCCATTATGGACTCTCTTTAAGTTGTTATGTAAATGTTGAATACAGTACCTGTATTCAACTCTTGATAGTAAATTCTCAATTATTTATGAAGGTTGAGCTATCAGGGTTTGCTCTTTCAATCTGCACTTTTCATTGGTTGAGTTTTCTTTCTTTGTGGCTGAGGGATGAAAAAATGGTTGTGAAGAAAATTACCGATGACTCTTTTTAATTGGAGAAATGATCTAAAACAATAAAGGGATGAAAATACCCTTTTAAATTTTGATTAGTTTTATTTTTTAGTTGTTGACTTTGTCTGAGATGGAAGTTTTCACGGTAAAAGGATCTTTATAATCGAACTAAAAAAAATAAGGAACTAATATGGATCCAAAATTAATTATAAGTGACTCTAAAAGTTTAATATAAAGATTTCAAATCTATTTGGATTAAGTAAAACAGGATAAGGATCTTAAAAGTTAAAAAGAAAAAATGATTTAGATTTTGATCAATTTTATTTTTTCGTCGTTGACTTTACCTGAGATGGAGGTTTTTAGGATAAAAGGATCTTTCTAATCTAATAAAAAAAGATAAAGGACCAATATGTGTCCAAAATTAATTACAAGGGGCCATAAAAGTTCAATATAAAGATTTGAAATTTACTTGAACCAATGAAATGATTAAAAAAATGATTCAAAACTTAGATAAACAAAGTAAAAAAGATTGGGGATGAAACAAACAATTTTCTCTTTCATTTATACAAAGAAAAAGGAAGGGGAAAAAAAGATAACTATTGTGACGACAAAATATCGGAGCACATGTTGTTTCGGAAAGGGTAACATTGTGTAAGCGAACTTTCATCTTATGATGAACCAACCGTGCAAAATTTAGGGGTTTCCCGATTTAGTTAGGTTTGGTTTTGAAAACTAAATCAATTATTTTAATTTTTAAAATTTCAATTTAAAATTAATCCATTGAAAGATTTCATGGCTTTTTTTTTCTATCTCAATAAATTATATAAAGTAAGATAATTAAATGAAACGAATAAATAAAATGTACTCCATCTTCAATAATAAAATAATACTCTCTTCATCCATAATTTTATTTTGCTTCGTCCATACTCTCCATCTTCATTTTATGTTTGAATATCTTCTTTTCTAAAATAATAAGATTTTTAACATAAAATTCTATTAAGCACCTCTTTGATTTGGTTTAAAGATTTACATTTATACAAAAATTTATTTATTTTTAAACAAAAAAATTATTAATTTAGCGGTTGATCGTTATAGATTTAACAGGAACCTCCATAGCATTATTGTATTGGTGAAAATAAAAAATTGATAACTACATAAAATGAAAACATACTCCTTAAATTTTAATCAAATCAAAATGTTTCTAATCAAAAGGAATATAAAATGACTTTCTTTATTTAAATATATTTGACTGAATTTGATTATATTAAATTTTGGTGGATAGCTTTCAAAGATGAGAGATTAATGATAATAATTTTACTAAAAGAGTTGGATAAAATGTAAAATAAATATTCATTCCATTTGAGATTTAATGACTTATTTTGACTTTTATGTATTTTAAGAAAATAATTTGATTTATTTCATTTTTAAGTTGCAACGTCAATTTCTTAATAAACGGAGATGACTCTAAACGAAATATGAGATATCGAATTCCGGACGAAAGTAATATAAGTATATTTCATATTTTAAAAATATTTAAAATAAAATAAATTTTCGTTTCGTATTGTGGTCGGAGTGGTTCAGTCAGTTTTCCAGTTTGTATAAGGACCCCCGCACTCAGATGAAAAGGGTGCAGTAATTTGTGATCGTCTCTTTTTGTTCTCTTTCTCTCTCAAAGTTTAAGAGGGGAGAGATTGGAGAGTGCCTATGGTTTTCAGTTTCTGCAGATTTCATCAGTAAAAATGGGCACAAGCAGTAGCCGTATGGGTGGCTCCTTCCCACCACCATCTCGCCCCCATATTCATCGTCGTCATCGGCATTCCAGTTTCAAGCGCACCGTTTCTTCTATTCTCATTTGTGGCTCTGGCTCCTCTTCTCGGCCCCAACGTGATCAGGTATTATAATTATTATACCTTTCTTTTCTTCTCATTTTTGTATTGTTTATCTGGATAATATAAGTCAGGTCTTGGATTGTCAAATTTGGTCAAACCCTTTTGATTTGGATGCCATATTTATTTTATTTCTTTTCTATCCCCTTGAGTTTATCGACATTATGCATTCTCATTAGCCCCAGACATTTGATTGTTACTGTTGATGTTCCAGATATTACATGGAGGGTTGGAATGTGGTAATCATGAATTTTTTTCTTTCTCGGTTCTAAAAAAATATTATGAATTTTTTTTTCTGGGTTCTGAAAATGAATCTAGATATCAACTAACACATCCTAAGAAAAAACCTTGGATGAAAAGAGGGACTTGGGTTCCTGAGATGGCAAAAGATCTTGAATTAGTAGGATCACTGAACTTGCAAAAAAAATTTACTTGAAATGCTAGATGAGTTTATAAGTTTCATTACGTCTGATTGTAGATAATGATGCAAACTGATATCTTTTTTTATGTGTCAAAAGTATTTCTTTTAGATATCTGCTGCAATATGCACTGGAATTAAATCATCCGCAGATATGAAAACTATGGAAGATTGCAACATATTATTTTTCAGCACAAAGCAGAGAAAATTGAGGAAAGAGTAGAGATGACATTGACATTGTTCCTAAACCTATCTGAAATGTCTAGAAGTGAGACACATGAATGTGATTTTTATTTTATTCAGATGTAGTAGCAGAACATCTTTCTGTTTATGTTCATGTGTAGTATGAACATCTTTATAAACATAGCAAGCTATCTAGTCATGTACAATATTTTGTACTCTTAAATTTGCGGTCAGCTGTTTTGCTGGAGGAATGACTAAATCTGACACAATTGAGTCATTTTCTTTGATTGTTTTAAAAACTAAATCTGACACCATAGTTATATTTGATTGCCTTCATTGAATCATTTTCTGCCTTATTCAGTTGAGATAGGCATAAAAGCTAAATCTTTCTTTTTCCCTGTAGGTGGAAGATGATCCACCTGAAATTCTGGTAAAAAATTCGGAAGATTGTGATCTGGAGAAGTTCCAATTCCTGGCTAAGAATTCTGCTTTGTCCACTGGTACTGGGCCACAGTATTCCAACCTTAGAACTGGATCTCGAGTTTTATCTGAAACAACTATGTTGCCCAGTGGAAACTTTTCTATGGCAGGAAATTCTGTGGCAGGCGATAAAGGGGAAAGCTTGTCTCAAAACTTGGAATTATCTCCTCAAACAATTGCTAATGAGAAAGCAAGTCCATCATGTTTAGATGAGTCTTCTCCTGAATCAACAATATCGGGCGTTGTAAATAGTGGAAATAGAATAACGGATAGGAATGAGACTCTAAATTGTCCTAGGCATGAACAATGTTCTCCATCTTCTGATGGACTTGAAGAATCTTCAGATGAAGTATCAGTTGAAAATCTTGAGAGAGAAATGTCTGTCTTCAATGATTTTGGTTCTGCTTCTGTTCTTTCTGATTCTTCTATTTTTAATACAAGGCAGATCCCTTCTTCAGGTCAAGGATTCCTTGCCTCTGAGAGGGAAGAGAACCACAGAAATGGGAATGTACTTCAGGTTGATGTGGGAAGTGTCTCCTCCAATATCCCATCTACTGGTTCTTCTGAATCAAGCAACTCTGAAGGAAGACAGAATAGTAGAAGACATTTCTGGGATGCTTTCTCTAGGGGCAGTTCTAGAAGCAATTCAGACTCCAGAACCTTTGCTTTCACAGATGATGATACTACTGGCTTAGGATATCATGACAGATGGCTCCTTGATTTTAACAGCAATCTATTTGATGATGGGATTGGAGGTGGTTCCAGACGATACAGCAATAGCAACCAGATTACTAATGAGCGGCGATGGCATTCTAGTTCTGAGGTATTTTGGATTTACTGGAAAGTAGTGTTTTAAGTATTTGTTGTTCTCTTGTACTTGGTCTGGATAATGTTCCATCTTCTATCTCTTTTCAGTAGTGATGATCCCATATATTTGAATTGCATTTTCTTTTCATTTCCTGCTAATATTTTGTTCTTAGCTTTGGTTCTTTTTAACATTTTGTGAGTAGAGAGAATTGTTTTGTTTAGGATTTCCCACATTCTAATCCCCATAGCTGATAAAAATGCCTAGCTTTTGCAGATATGGGAAAGATTTCGTGATGTTGGTCACAACAGGGGTGGTCATAGAACTGCCATTTGTACTTTGGGTATTCACCCTGAAGGCACATGTGCATGCGGTTCAACCTTAAGGGCTGAGGAATCTGTTGCTCGGGCAAGCATATCGCGCATAGTCATGCTTGCTGAAGCATTATTTGAGGTTGTTTTATTTACTCCTTTTTTTTGTCATTTGCTCATTATTTTACAGTTTTTACTGACGAATATTTACCTTCCTTATTTTGTATATTAAATTGATTCAACTGTTCTTTGCACAACTCACTTTTATAAGTTAAATTTTGGTGGGGAAATGAGACAATAAAAAAAATCTGACTGGATTCCCCTGATCAGTGGTTGAATTGAGAAAGTAATTCTAACCAACAATGGCCAACAATAAAAAGGATACTTTGTAGTTACTCCTACAAAGATATCTGAATCCTTGATTCTACTCAAATATATTTGACCTCTTTTGAACTTATCTGGTGTTTGGTTTCTTATTTGTGTTAAAAAGTTCACATTCAATTTATGAAGACTTTATGCAATTGTTGTAATGTTGTTGTTTCCCATGTTGCTTGGGGGAGTCACTGCGGTGGTTAGAGAGTGTTCAGCTGTATTTAACGAGTTGAATGCTTATAGTTGCCCTGCAGTTCAGTTGACTAGCTGTATTTGAATAGGAACCTTATCTACAAATCAATCTTGCTGGGAGGGTAAATTATAGTTGCCCTGCAGGATGTTACACCTTCAAAATTCAGAGAAAATTTGAATATGCTTACTCTTCTGCATTTATGTTGCATTCTGATGCACTCAAGGTAGTCGTTTCCGTAAGTTCTCCATTGGCCAAGAGAGATCTTGAAGGCAGTTCTGTGAAAGTAGGTGAAAACATCACTTGGTAGACATGTAACTGGGAGAATAATGAGGATGTAAGAAACAGAAACCGTTATTAAAAGCAAACGTGATAAACTGATTGACTATCAGATTTCCCTTCTCTCTTAGGCCTATTAAGTAGGTTAATCATGGCAAGAATGGGGCCTTTGCACCAGCAGTCACATGATGTTGACTGAGATGCATTAGAGGCTAACCAAAACTCCTAAAGTTGATCTGTGAAGCGAGTGGTTTTATGTGATGAAGAAGGAGCCAAATGAGACAGGTTGTTTGAGCATATGAAATTGTTATAAACATATGAGACTGTATTATGATCTCTGAGGTTGCGGCAATTTTGGAAGTCTTGGTTTCTTGAGTAAAGGTCACCTTATATCGGTCATAGATTATGGTTTTCTCCTGATGCAAATTTTTTCTTCATTCATAGAATCTGGGACTTCTCGTTGCAATGTGTTCCTTGTGTTGTGATACTAGAAATATTCTCAATATATACATTACATCATCTTAGTGAACAATCTTGCCGAATTTTTATCACTTCTGTGCACTTTCCTTTTTTTTTTCCCTTTCTCTCTTTGAATCAAGATGTTTGTTCTTCATGGGATAACCAAGAGCAAACTAACTACAGCTCGTCAATAAAAGAATGAATCTAATGCAATAACTAGACTGCTTCATTCAGCATCAGCCATGAAATTCACATATACCCATGAATTGGTTGAAAACTTAGTTAAAATGTGCTTTCAGAATTGGAACTGGTCTGAAACTTAGTTAATTCACTACCAGTTCCATTCACTTGATTTGATACAAAGTCATTTTTATGCTCACTTGTTCTGTCTTAGTGAATTTTCTGAGTTCTTGTTATTTTAACATATTGATATACAGGTATTGGATGAAATACACAGACAACCTATGTCAGTTTCCCCGTCTGTAGTCTCTCTTCCTGCTCCAGAACCAGTTGTTGATTCTCTTCCCATGAAGTATTACAGTAAACCGGAAAGATCAGAAAGTGGGGATAATGTCGCACAGTAAGCCTCTCTTTATTCCACCCTTGTCAACTTTGAAGTAGAAAAATGCGGAAATGGAGTTTGGTGGTAGCACTAACTGAGAGTACTATTGCTACTTTCTCACATCATCTTTATGAGAAGATAGTAGAAGTAACTTTCCTCCGATTTTCTATATCCCATTTAAATAGGAAGTCCAAAATGGAAGGTTGCATGTTTTGTTTCCAGAATAGCCACTCTTTTATCTACTGTTGCATTGGGGAGTCTCATTTAAAGCTAATTATTCTTTGGTAGTGAAACAAATTTTGGTTCACAGGGACTGACATAAGATATAAATCTGCATTTTCCTGTGACACATTGTGCTTTCACATTGTGCAACAGTGCACTGCCTCAATGATAGTCCTCATTCATTGGTGGCATTATCATTTTGCAACAGTGTATTATCTTCTCAAGCACAATATGGTCCTGCAAGTTTGTGGTCTCATGTTTTACTGTCATATGGTCTAATAGATTTCTTATACCTTTGTTGTGGTTTGTAATTCACTTGCTTATCAATATATAACCTATATCTTGTTTAGGTGTTACATTTGTCTGGCTGAGTATGATGAGGGGGATAAAATACGGGTTCTCCCATGCCATCACGAGTTTCACGTTTCTTGTGTAGATAAATGGCTCAAAGAGATACACAGGTATTATTGATTTTCTTGCAAGATGACTCTGCCTTCTTTCCTTTTCATTTATCTTTTCGATCAAGAAGTTGGTCTGAATACCATTGCTTCACAGTGTATGCCCACTCTGCCGAGGAGATGTTCGGGAGGGTGTTAAGGAGGGCTCTTCGTCAAGCTCCAGAACTCTCTCTCAATGAGAGAATCTACATACGTGGATGAAGAAGCATTAGGCGGCTCTGCTCTTGAGATGCTTGGTTAACGTTTTTGCTGAATATGTACATATCTGAGCACTTAATGGGAGCCATTTTTTGGCTCGATGGAATTAGCTTTTTGTCATTATTCATGAATGTCATGTCATCTCTCAACTTTTCCTAAGTTTATTATGGTTTCGGCATAGGAAATGAGAAGGATCTTTTTCCGATAAGTTTGATCAAGTTGCAGTGCCTTGGAACGATTTTAATCGATTGCATTCACATTAAAAGATCCGATAATCATGAAACTATGTCTATCCTCCCCCGCCCAAAACTAAAAATAGGAAGACAGTTTTATTTTACTGAAGGATACACCGAAAATATATGACTGTCCCAACAGTTGCTGGTTCTGTATGAAATGGTACCTTGTTTGCTTAATCTTGTCTCTCTGTGTGGCTTTTACCCATAATTCACGAGCTTCTGGGCTTAACTTTTTCTAATAGTTTTCCTTGTTAGGATTCTTCGTGCATTTCTTGCCACAGAATCATATACCGTCGAACTGAGCCCTTGAGGGTATGCGAAATATGGGTCAACAGTAGTCATATTGGTGGTAGCTGTTCTACTAATTTGTGTCTGAGAACTGAGAACAAAAGAGCTAACCATTTGTGATCTTCCACTCTCAGGAAAACCTCATTAAAATACAAATGAAACACCAATTATCACATACAACAACAGAAAAACAATTATAGTTTATACAAATGACCAAAAAGCAGAATCACAAACTCACAAACAAGATAGGGGAAGAAGGGAAGGAAAAATAATAAAACATGAAGTTATATGTGCATATGACAGAAGGGTGCCCGCCCCAATCGCTATTCAAATGTTGTCCATCTTTGTGAGTGGATTTCTCTTGCAGTCCCCATTTCTTCAACATGTTCCTTAAATTCTTTCCTAACCACATCCAAAAGTACATCTCCATATTGATCACACTATGACCTGAAACCCAGCAAGGAGAGAAAAAAAGATTGATATTGAAAAGAGAAGAAAAACAGTAACTTGAACGAGTAAAGATATAAATATAAATATATATATATATGTATATAAATAAATGGTTTTGCTACGCGCTCCAACCGTTACCGTAACGGAATTCTGGCTACAATGCTCATGTAGCCAACCAAGCGGAGCAAGAATTTCATTACGGTAACGGTTAGAGCGCGCATTAGCAAATCCGTATAAATAAATATAAATATTTATATAGATAGATCAGCTTACTTGGGAAAGAACATTTTCAGGTCAGCTTTGTCAACTGGAAGCCTAGTAGAAATTACTTCAATTTGCTCATCTCTGATGATGGTAAAAACATGAACAAAAATTACTCAGAATAAAAGAATAAGAGGGAAAAAGGAAACGAACTGGATTCTAGATTCTACTTCTTGTGGGAGAACAAAACGCTTACGAGAGATGAACATTAGAGTTTTTTTGGCTGAGTTCCAATTGGATTCTTGATAGCTCCTTCTCTATTTTCTCTCCCAGAATCTAGCAACAAAGTGGAAAATGGAAAAAGATAAAAAAGACTGACAACAATAAGATAAGCTCCAAAAAGCTGAGTGTTTTGCATGAAACAAACTTCGAAATTCTCAAGAACTTAAAAAGGCCAAAAGAAAAAGGAAAAAAGAAAAAAAGAAAGTACGGTGTCTGATATACTAGACCTTATCAACAAAGAAATCTGAAGTTGCACCATTAGGATGGAGCTTCCTCTTAATTTGCTTGGTGTCAGGTCCCTCTCCTAGTCCAAGAGGGTTTTGGACAAGCCACCCTGGGTAGTTTCCAGTTTGTGACTTCTCATTAGATGCCAATGGAGCTGTTTCATCATCAGAATCAGCTTTCTTCCATTTCTTGAATCCTTCAAATCCCCAATGCTTTTTGCCTGATTTACATTTTTCTTCGCGAGCATTATAATCATTTTCATCACTGAAATTACCAATACCCTCTTTTTGTTCCTTTTGATATAGACTCTTGAAAGGCTTTCTTTTTCCTTTGTCCCCTCCGCATTGCTTCTCAGTCTTCATAGGTCCCGGAGGCAAGCTCTCTGACATGAGAATCGACTTTGTTTCGCTTTCATTGTCCCTGAAATGACAATTCCAGAATGGATTCTCTGCAGAAAGTCCCACTTCATGCCTTACAGAACCAGAGGTTGTAATGTTTCTATCACTAGGCTTGATATTTTCACTGCATGAATCAGTTTGACCCTTTTCTTCCTTTAACTTTCCATTTTTATTTGATGTTCCGAAACCCAGTGCTGATGCAGCTCCTTTGATTTGCTTCATTGCAGAACCTTGTCTCAGTTTAATCTTTAAATTTGAGTTTTCTTTGCTAAGCAAGCACTTGTCATCTTTAAGATCTATGACCGACCACTCTTCATCCGACCTCTCTTTCTGAGCCACAACAATTACATCTCTTGCCTCAATCTCAGCTCCTTGAACAGCTAATCTCTGTAAGAGAGGCCTCTTTGATGAGTGGTACTCATCGTCTGATATACATTTTGCATACAGCAGCTCCTACAGGAAGAAAAACAAACAAAATCCAAATCTCTGAGATAATTAAAATTCACCAGTCCAAATTTTTGTATAGGCATGCCGTTAAAGAGCGCTCTTTAAAAAATTGTATCTTCAGTCAGCAACACTTAGTACTAACTGTACAAAAAATTTGTAATAGATCAAAATTTCACATGTGTATCTATTGATTGGGAAAAAGAAGCAGAAGTTATTCAGCTTGCCCAACTGAAAAAGAAGCAACATTTATTAAAAAATTTCACTAAGTGCATGCGATTGAAGCACAAAAATCAAATCACCAAGTACATAGCACAAGAACTCACTTAGTCTGTATGTGATTCTCAATAACTAAAATTTGAGAAAATCCATGAAACTAACCTGTAAGAAGACTAATTTATCCCTCAAAATAGCTGAGTGTTCATGATCGAGGGGTGAAGCAATAAGGGTATCCAGAAGATGAGAACGAAAAGCAGAGACCTCTGCCTCTGCCACAATTCCTTCCTGGCAAAGGCCCATCAATTTGAGCATCTGATGAAACGAATCTTGCTGCCATTTCAAGTTATCAGACTGCTGCTTTGACAGCCTCTGCTCAGCTGCTGCAATAGCAGGTATCCGCCTTTTCTTGAAGGAAAATGGAAGTATATTTTTGCACAAAGAGGTTATAGAATCATGCAGAGAACTATAGTAAGTAGGGGTATATGTGTAACCCATTTTTGTTCAAATTTTGATTTCTTTTAGGTGAACGTTTTCTTGAGATCTCTGAGAATTCTTTTATAATTTTCTAGAATTTGATTTCTGCGGTTTTATATCTTATGCGAAGTCTAAAATACATTTTCCTGTGAATGATGGAGAGGGCTGAAAGCCATTTTCACGAGTTTGAATTATGAGGTGTTCTGAACGGTCACTTTGAACTAGCCGTTGGACTTTTGAAACCTTAGTTTATTGGAAAACGACGGCGTTCTAGTTTCCTCCGCCTTCCTGCATCGAGCAAATTGGACATCATTCCCGTAAAATTTGGGCCTTGGAGCCAAGCCCAGCTCATGGCCCGAATGGAGTTAAGTTTATGCTTTTTTTCTTTTTAAAGTGTCATTTAGGAATTTTACATTTAAATTATATTCTCTATATGAAATGAAATTTTCAAATTTGATTTATATAACTTTTTTTAAAAATAATTGACTTAATTCATTTAGAACTTAAAAATACTAATTTATTAACAAAATTTTAATTAATTTTAAAAAATGAGACATTTAAGTTTAAATATGGAATATAAATAGAACAATTGATGAGTACTCAACTTGTCCCACCTTACGAAAAGATTTTGTCCCAAAAATAGTTGTCCACTTTCAATGGAGTATTTAATGACTTTTTTCGTTTTGCTCTTTTGAATTTTTCAAAAAAGGAAAAAAAAAAATCCACTATTATTACTCTATTCCCTTATTCTAATTACTAAAATCTTTGTATATTTCAAACAAATCTCCCAATAGTTATAAGGGTGTCCGTCAAATTATTTAGTTATTGATCTTAATCTTGATGCAAAGTTTAAAATGAACATATAAAATGGGAAGGAGGAAGTATAATTTTCAATTAATTTGATTAAAATAACTTTGTAATAAAGAAATTAAAATGAAATTTTGATTACTGTATTTCATTGACTCTCTTTATCTCTTCTAACTAACTATTATTTCCTTACTTAAAAAGGGTATAATAGAAACAAAAAAAAAAAAAAAATTATTTAACACTCTCTTAAAAGCAATACTTTTAAAAATGGGACCAGACATTAATAAAAAATTTATTGATTCATGATTTAATGATTCAATTGTAATTAATTGATTATATTTTAATTAAATAAAATATATCATGACCTAAAATCTCTCAAATTTATCATACTTAAATATTGATATCCACAAATTAAGGAGAAAAGATGAAAAAAAAAGGGGGAAAACATACCATACATATATCCATAGTTTTCCTATATGATGATGTATATTCACTAGCACTAAAGAAGACTTGCCAAAATGAAAAGTAGAACCTACCAAAATGTTATTCAAACAAAATACCCATTACTGTCTTCTCTTTTCATCATTCTCTCAAGTCTGAATCACCCCTTCTTTCACATTTTCTTCTCTCTTTTTCTTCTTTCTATCCTTCTCTGGGACATAAGTCGCATAACTCTCTCCCTTTTCCTTTCGTTTCTTTTTCTCCTACTTCACTTCGCATGGTCCACTGGTGGACGAGGAAAAAAATGTTTCTTTGTAGAATTTTAGCATATTCTTGTCATTTATTCATCTGATTTTGGCTGGGAGCTGATTAAAATTTTTTTTTTCTAGTGATGTTCTGATCAGTTTACACTTATCTTGATCTTCCGTTTATCTAGAAAAGTATTAGTAGGATTTGAACTCGAAACCTATAGTCTGCGTCCTCATCCTGCCACCCATTGTGTCTCCCCAAAGGGAGAGCCTCTTGAACTTTGGTTATTAAGTTTTTGAGAATTCTTTT
This sequence comes from Parsonsia alboflavescens, assembly GCA_028571225.1. Taxonomy (NCBI): domain Eukaryota; kingdom Viridiplantae; phylum Streptophyta; class Magnoliopsida; order Gentianales; family Apocynaceae; genus Parsonsia; species Parsonsia alboflavescens. The sequence continues at coordinate 16,705,203 of JAOXNR010000022.1, forward strand.
TTAACTGTGTTTTCTAAACTCTTTGTAACACAATGACTTGTGTTATCTTGATCTTCTCCTTATCTAGGAGGGTATTGATGGGATTCGAACTCGAAACTTATAATCTGCACTCTCATCCCTCCACCTATTGGGTCTCCCCGAAGGGAGAGTCTCCTGAACTTAGATTATTATGATTTTGAGATTTCTTTTTTTTTTCTATGTTTTCTAAACTCTTTGTAACACGATGCTTGTGGTTGTTTCTGAGATTTTGGATGAAATTTTAAATTTAATCTTCCTTTCAAAAGAATTGGACAGTTTAATTTGTGATCGGCCCATTTAACGGTTTGCCGATCAAACCGGTCGAGAGTTGAAGATTTTAGAATTGTTTTTTCAAAATATGGTTTAAATATTTAAATCAAACCGATCGATTCATCATTTGACAAGTCCAATCCGATCCTTAAAACACAGTTTAAAAGGTGAGAAGGATAGTTAATTTAGTGAAAAAATATTATTAAATTATTAGTTAAAAAGGTAGATATTATTAAATACTAGATGAAGGTCTGCAGTATGCGTGGTGTATATGATATGATTTATATTTATAATAATTTTAATGTATAGAATTTATTAATTATTTCCTTAATGCAAAAATTAATATTTTTTAAACAATATTCTTAATTTTTAATTTTTTTAAAATAATAATTTAAAAAATGTAAGTAATATTTTTTGACATACAATTGGTTAAAAAAAAAAAAAACCTCTAGCGAATATATATATATATATATATATATATATATATATATAGAGTTTGTCTAGAGAAGGCAACGTTGCTCTCTATAAGAGAAAGCAACGTT
>JAOXNR010000022.1:16706132-16732229 GCA_028571225.1 Parsonsia alboflavescens
TATATATTTATTTATTTATTTATTTATATTTATTTTTAAAGATATTCTATTTTTCATTTTTTTTTCCTTCTCATTTAAAAAGATGAGAAGAGAGGCTGTGGACTGGAGGAGCAAATGATTAGGCAATGTACTTGAGGTTTGCCTTTTCCTTTTCTCTTTTTTAAAGATATGATTTATGAGTGATGACTCGAATCTAAAAACTTTTGTTCATGTGATTTGCAAGATTTGATCATTTTTATCGTGGGATCTGGCTCTTTTTCCCTATGTTTCTTACTATAAATTTTTATTTAGAGCTTTTTTTATTTATTTATTAAGGAGTAAATGTTATATTTATTTCATTTGGTTGGAGTAATATGAGGATAAGAAGTAAATGATTGGTCATTTAATTCTTGACATATTACTTTCTTACACGTCTCTTTTTATTTTCAAAAAATTTAAAGTTTTATCTAGAAATATATATATTTTCATGAAAAATATGGAGTAATAGTCTGTTTATAAATTTGAATGTAGTATACAAAGTATATTATTATTTATTATTTTAATTGCATGGAATTTTTTTAAAAAAAAAAATTATTTATATAGTTATGCAAATAAACATTTAGAAAAAGAGATTATATAACATGCTCATTTCGAAATTTATTCAAATGGATGTTGAAGTAAATTTGACATTTCTCTTTCCTTCCACTTTTTTAGGATTCTGAATCTCCTATTAAGTAAAAATTTAATACATGTTCTTAAAAAATCAACTATCTCTACAGTGTCATTTATCTTTTTAGAGTTTCAAATATTTTACTAATGCAATAGGTATTGACACATAAATGTATAATAAGATATCTGTAACCACTTTTTAGAACAAACAAACGAGCAAAAGTATGTCTTCTCATATACTTTGTTTCCACTTATACTAAACAAAATTAACTTAATTGTAATTATAAGGGAAATAAATTGAGTCCTTCCCCCTCCCCTTTGCATATCAAACAATGTCTTAATTCCATGATCGGTATTGTAACATTAAAACTAAAAAGTATATTTATCTTGTAGGTAAGTTTCAAATCTTTTAATATACTTTTGTACGATAATCCCTAATACAATAATAAAAAATTTACAAATGTCCTAAAAAATGAAGTTCTTCTAGAGTTTACCCTTTTAGAATTTATTTTATAAAATAAATTTGCAAAAATAACTAAAAGACAAGTATTTATTATTATTATTAATGTTGTAAAAAATGTCACATAAAAAATGTACCAGACAATCCAGAGCTTTAAGAAGGAGAGATAGAAGAACTTATGACTGAGTAAATTCTCAAAACATACAAGAATTAAGACTTAAGTTTTTTTTCCAGATTAATGTATAGGATAAGTTTGATCCCACGAATTCGCTTGAATTATTAGGTGTCCAATCGGCAATAGTATTTGTTGTTTTTATGACTTGGGATTAATAATTCTTCCATATACATAGATGAAACTGCCAAGGGAGTTGCCAAATTTAAGTTACATAACTTTCATTAAAATCTTAAACAACTAACCTATGAAGAAATTCTTTATATAATGCATTGAAAGTTGAAACAATTAATTACTTAACAAGTTTGTTTCCCAACACAACTAATTTGTGTGTTCAGAGTAACACACAAATTAGTTGTAAATATCTTATCCAGTTTGTTTAAGGTTGAAAAGAAAATGGAAAAACTAATTCAGTGAATTTAGTCATTATACTGTTATGTTTTTAAACAATTTAACCATTTTATGATTGTCTAATTGAATAACAGTTAAAAACATAATCAATCTTCATTAACAATATCATATGGTCTGCCACAACACTAAAATTTTCCTTATCAACTCAACTAAATGTAAAACTTTACTTCATATCATTCAAATTATGTGTTAATCAATAAAAATAAATAAAAAAAATTGATGAAATTGACAAAAAGATGAAGATTCTTTTAACCTACATGAAAAATTCTAGTGACATTGAAAGCCACGCGGCATTTTTATTAAAGATTAATTACATTAATGACTATTATTCAATCTGATCAAAATACTATGACTAAATTTTCCAAAAATGAAAAATATAATTGTTAAATTGACTAGTTTTATAGTTTGATGATCAAACTAAAAAAAAGTGACAAATTTAATGGTCACGTTATTAATTACGCCCAAAAGAAAATTGAAATTGTTAATGAATGGTTGAAAAAAATCCCATGAAATTGTTTCCAAGATATTTAGAGGTACAAAATGTTAAAAGAAAGTTGTTTTGTGAGCCTACTTTCCAAAGTTGTCACTCTAGTTGGATTCAAATTTGCTACAAATAACATGCTATATACCATTGAGTTCAAAACCAGGCTATAATGAACTTGTCTCATAAAAGTAATAATGGTCCTTTGTTTATGCTAATCAATCATTTTTCCAAATACCTTTTTCCAAACCAACCCAATATTCGGTTATACTCCCTCCTTCGAGTCACCGATCGTAATTTTAAAAAAATTAAGATAATTTTTTTTTCTTTAAAATGATCCTATATAGTCTATATATGCTAAACAAATTAACAACAAATTATAAGGAAATGAAAGAAGATACCTTCATATTCCTAATTAATTAATAATTAGTGACAAGAAAAATTAATTAAAATAGCTTATATTTAGTGACGAGATGAGTAATATTTTCTTTAAAATGAACATTAGTTTCGTTAATTTATAACCTTTAAATTATAGACCCTAACAGTCGCATCTAGTTGTTAATATTGATATTAGTTTCATGTTTAGCTATTCTACCAATGTCAAGACTAAGGTTGGAGAGGAGGAATGAGAAAACTACAGGCCTTAATTTCTATTTTAAATTATTTAAAATTGAATGCCTTATTCCTTAAAATAAATAGATTATCAATATAAACTACTTTTTAAAGCTATCACACTAATTAAATAAATAAGAAGGATAAATCAGTAACTTTGTGAACGTGAAAATAAAACATTTAATTCTAACATAAGAGAATAATAAAACATTTAATCACCCTTATACTAATTAATTGAGGAATTGCCACTGTGTCACAAGTATTTTAGATTACTTATTCATTCTCTCAACAACCCTAACAATTCCAAGCGGAAAAAAAAAAAAAGACTGGTGAAATGAAAATTTGTCAAGTATAGATGGTATAATATGGCATGACATAATAATAATAAATATAAATAATTAGAGAAATTGAAGAGTCCCTCTCAAAATCAAAATATTCTCTTTTCACCCCTCACATCATCCAATCTCATCTCGTCTACGGACCACGATCTAGTAGGAGTATTGAATAGAATACTTGTGAATTGTCTTAATTTTCTCAATTTGCATGCACCTCTCCACGTGCCATTTCCCCTCTCTCCCACACTACCCGCTGCTTCTTCGACTCTGGTGGAAAAACCTCACTCGAATCCTTGAAGCCGAAGATAATATTTTCTCCTATCAAAACCGAAATCAAAATCCCATATCCTAAAGATTCAATCTTTTGATTCCCTCAATTCAATTTCTTTGATAGGGAACGGAGCCACTCCTGTGTGGGCTGCTTTTGTCTCTTTCTTTCTGCAGACATTTTTTCATCGAAAATCTCAGTTATAGTTCCAATTTTACCTGGACAAAGAAACAAAAATAGTATTTAGGGGCAGAGAACCGGGGCGGGGAGAGAGGGAAGGGAGAGAGAAAGAAGGGTACGACTGAATCTCACCGACTCAGCAAATTTTTACTTTCTTCTACCTTCTTCTTCTTCTTCTCCTCTTCCCCATCTCTCACCGGGTCACCGCTATAACCTGGTACTATTTTACCATATCAGCTGTTTCATTTGTTAATTTCCTTGGGTTGCCCTTTATTTTTGTTTTTGTTTTCTGGTGTTTCATTTTATTGTTCTTAGGGCTTATCAGTGGTTGGCAGAAAAATAGCTGAATATTTGGATAACAGAAGGTAGATAGAATATAGCACTCTGAAAACTTTAGATTTTAGCTAGGGACTATCAATTATGTACATTAAACCCTAGAAGTTTGAATTATTCGCAGAACTAACGTATAAATTTTTGAGTATAAAATGGCCTTTGATCAGAATTCGGTACCCAAGGATCTGCGTCCACTGAATATTGTTAGGAGTGTTGCTGAGGATCCGCGCATTGCCCCAATGGCCACATCTGGGAGGCCTATTGAAGGGTTTTATGCTAATCCTCGTGATGTTGTTAGCCCTAACTCAATTCCTGCCGTGTACTACCCTGCGGAAACTGGGTTTGTTGGTCTGGGTTTTACAGCCAATGGTGCTGTTCCTGTCCCCACCCCAGTTCCTGTCCCTGGTGTTGCGGGCTGGGTTCCATGTGTTGCTCCGCCACCACCTTCTGGAGTTTTGGCTAATCCTAGTCCTGGGGTCAATTCAGCAGGTGGTTCTCCCCACAAGGCCTCTTTTGGAGCTCGGGTTCCTGGCAGTGGTTCTGATCAGATTAGTGATGAGGGCACAGAGGATTCTGTATCGGGGAGGAAGGTTAAGTTCCTTTGCAGTTTTGGAGGGAAAATACTACCCAGGCCGAGTGATGGAGCATTGAGATATGTTGGTGGGCAAACTAGGATTATTAGTGTTAAGAGGGATGTAAATTTTGGTGAATTGGTTCAGAAGATGGTTGATACGTATGGGCAGAATGTGGTGATTAAGTATCAATTACCTGAGGAGGATCTTGATGCCCTTGTTTCAGTTTCTTGTCCTGATGATCTTGACAATATGATGGATGAGTATGAGAAGTTGCTTGAGAGGTCTTCAGATGGGTCAGCTAAGTTAAGGGTATTTCTGTTTTCTCCTTCTGAGGCTGACTCTGCTGGTATGGTGCACATTGGTGATTGGCATGATGGTGGCCAGAAGTATGTTGAGGCAGTGAACGGGTATATGGATGGCAGTGGTAGTGGCAGTGGCAGGGGTGGAATCTCAAGAAAGGAGAGTATTGAGAGTTCTACACAAAGTTCAGATGTGAATGGAACTGAAGTTGTTGATAGTGGAGGGCGCAGCCAAGCGGAGGTCATTTGTCCACCATCTATTGGTGTACCATCACCTAGGGAAAATTTCGCTGCATCTCATGAAGCTGTGACAACAATGGTGGGTGTGGATCCAAGTCATGTTCATTTTGATGCTTCTACTTCTCCATTGGCAGTGGGATCCAACCCTGTTCATCCACCTTTATCTGCACAATGTGAGAATGAGCAGGAGATACCTCTGCCTGTTGGCATACTGCAGCAGCAAGTGGATCATGAATTGCAACAAACTGCGACAAATGTACCAGCATCTTCACCATACCTGCAGGCTTATATAGATCCCCGCCAGGAAACCTTGACCCGTGCTGATTATGTTCAGGCTCCATCACAGATGGGTGTTCCTACTCAGCTCTTGGGTGCTGTTGCACCCATGTTCACACAACCGCATATGAGTCCCGGTGCTACCCATCAACAATTTGTTCCTGCAGTTCACATGACCATGGTTCCTTCCTCTCATATCAGTATGAATCCAAATTTGGTTCCATCAATGGTTCAACCCCAACAAATTAGATTGGAACCTTATTCTCCTGAAAACTCCTTGGGGCAGAGGGTAATTCACGTCCCTGCCGATCAAGGATACAATGCATATCATGCTCCTATTCCTCCTGCAGTGCTAGGAGGAGCTTATGGCTGGCATCAAGTCCCACAAACGGAGCAGATACCCTTTTCTGAAGGTTATGTGCCTCATCAACAAGCAATAGCTCCTGAGAAAATCTCTAGGTTTGATGATTGTGTTATGTGTCAAAAGGCATTACCTCATGCACATTCTGATACAGTTGCACAGGATCATAGGGAGAGCCCTGTGAGTACCATCAGTGAGTCAAGATCAATTTATCATAGTCTCCGGTTAGATGACAAAGGACGTCCAGTTAACAGGGTTCTCACAGCTGGAGCTCTTGGGGACGCTGTGGTTGAACAAGCAGGAACTGGGCCTCAGTCAAGAGTTTTGAGCAATCTTAATCATGAAGTTGGAAACCTTCATTCTGATGGGAACCGATTGGAACAGAATGTAGAGGGACAGTATGAGAAAGATAGGGTTATTCTCAAAAAGACAGCAGAAAATTCTGAGTTCTCTAAATTGCCAGTTCAACAGGGTGTAGGGTTGACAAGTGGCATACAATCTCCTTACGGAGTTTTCTTGGGAAATTTTTCTCAATCTTCCCGTGATAATATTGTCCAGCCTGTCCCCAATCCAACCCAATTCCAAGTTATACAGGATATTATGATGAGCAAACCGACTCCAACTGAAATCCCTACAATTGGTGGCATGGCTCTGCAGCCCTCAGATCACCTGGTTGATGAATCTCCCAAGGACTATTCTGGTTATATTCCTGCCCCTGTTCCTTTGGAAGATAACATCAAGTCATATGCTGTCTATGACCATCTCAGACAGATTGATGGGAGGATGGAAAACCTCAGGGTAAGCCCTTCTGAAATGTTAGGCATTAACGAGCAGAATAAGTCACCACCAACTGATAACCCGAAGGGGGAAGACAGTTTGGAGAGCAGAGCACAGCTTGTTGGTGGAGAGACATATTCAAATGAATCTTCTTATATGCATCACTTGCGAGCAGGAGAATCTTATGAGGTGGCACAGTCTCCTCTTGTGGTTAATCCTGGGGTGTATTCTCATTCAAAACTTGGAGTTTGTTTGGTCCCAGATGATACATCTTACAACCCTGTATTTTCTGGTACTGATTTTACTACAACTGAAAGAATTGCTCCTATTGGTGAAAGGAGGGATGGTGCTCCAAGATTCCAACTAAATATTGTCTCTACTGGTGTTGATGCTGTTTTACTGGATGGAAATGCTCCATCTTATAGGGTTGGAGACCTGCAGGACAGCTCAAACTCATTATTTAGCAACCAGGACCCTTGGAATTTGCGGCCTGACTCTCATTTTCCTCCACCCAGACCTAGCAAAATTCAAATAAAAAAAGAACCTTCAGGTACAAGGGATCCTTCTGGTGACAATTGTGTTGAGAAGAATGGAGATATGCTTATTGGCAATACTATCGGATTAATCCAAGATATAAGGTTAGATGATGGAGTCAGTCATTCCATCTGCAATTTAAATACAGATGGCAGTTTGGAGCACCCTAGGTCACATAAAGGTTAGGACTTTTCTCTTTTCTTTTGGCATCTATGGGTACATTCCAACATCTGATTGCTATTATGTTTTCTCCTTAAGGCTCTGCTGAAGAACAGATCAAGCAAGAACTCCAGGCTGTAGCCGAGGGTGTAGCAGCTTCTGTTCTCCAGTCTTCGTCTCCTCCTAATCCTGGTTTATCTGGACATGGGAGAAATGAATCCCCTTCTACAAATCAGCAAATCAGCGAAGTCCAGAACATTGAGAGAGAAATGCAGACCGTAGATAAATTTGATGTCAGTTGCTCTGCTCTCATAAGCTCATGTATTTGTGCAAGTAGGTTGCCATTAATCACTTCTATATTACAATGGTTTTATCTTTATTTAGGAGATCAAGGGAAAATTGCCTGAGATGCCAAATATTGGGTTTCCTGTTTCTGATAGCCTTGGCCGCTTACAGGTTAGAGTTTTGTCTTCTTTTATCTAATTTATCTTTTGAAATTGCTTGGAAGTTTACATGCTTATTTAACTTGGGCCTCTTTCCTACTCTTTTATGAGTATATAGATTATTAAAAACAGTGACCTGGAAGAGCTACGAGAATTGGGATCTGGTACATTTGGAACTGTTTATCATGGAAAATGGAGGGGCACTGATGTTGCTATAAAACGAATCAATGACAGGTGCTTTGCAGGGAAGCCTTCAGAACAAGAACGCATGGTCCGTCACTTCATATTGTTCCCATAAGCTTGACTTATTTATTACATCAGTCATAACTTTCATCACCTGCACAACTTTATTTCTTTTTTATTTATTTTTATTTGATTTGTTAGAGGGATGATTTCTGGAATGAGGCAATCAAGCTTGCTGATTTACACCACCCTAATGTTGTTGCTTTTTATGGTGTTGTACTTGATGGTCCTGGTGGTTCTGTTGCAACTGTTACAGAATACATGGTTAATGGTTCCCTGAGGACTGCATTGCAGAAGAGCGAGAGGTGCTGGTGTTTTCTTTTGGTCTTTTGTCATACTGTACTGTTTTAAGTAGGAACTATTTGCAATAAGCTTAACCAACTCTGGTTTTCCTTTATTTACCTGTTTTTTGGCAATATGCCTTCCTCCTTCTACTACCACAGATAATATTGCTTGTTTGCAACGATTATATTTTTTGTTTTTTTTGAACACAAAGTTTAGAGAAGAGTAAGCAATTCAAAAAGAGAAAAGCAAAAACTGGGCCCAGAAGGAGATAAAATATGTCTTTGTGCTGTCTAAGTTGTTAGCCCTTTAAGATGTGCGTTACTTAGGAAAAGTATGTTCAAACATACTTGATACTTGCAAGACACTTTTTATTTGCCAATGTTAGGGATATTATAATGACCTGTTGTTTGGATGGGAATGTGTGTGTTTTGAGTAAATAAGAATACGGGTCTTATTTTAAAACTCTTGATCTTCATACATTATTTGCATTACTATTCATGTACTATTGAGTTAACTACTTCAGGAACAATGTTTTCTGATGGTATATGTGTAAACTATTAATTGACCTAATTTTGATACAAGTAATTATTTTTAGGAATCTTGATAAGCGCAAGCGACTCTTGATTGCCTTGGATGTGGCTTTTGGGATGGAATACTTGCATGGGAAGAATATAGTACATTTTGACTTGAAAAGTGACAACCTCTTGGTTAACCTCCGTGATCCACATCGCCCAATATGCAAGGTCAGTGATTACCGAGAACTTTAATTTGAAAGTTTTCTTTAATTCACAGCTTCATGATGACAATGCAGAAATAAATGTGCTTTTTTTTTCCCCCGAATAAACTAGTGGTTTGAGGTGTAAGGTTGATTTTGGGAGGAACTTAAATGTTAATCTGACATTACAATGCAATTTATCATTTTAATATGAGTGCACACAGTGGAATCTCATCTCAATATCTTTGTCCAAAGAAATTAATCCTTTGATCTTGAGACACTGCAATTCATCAATATTATATCTCTCCTGCTTTGCTGTTGATTAGAAGAGGAAATGGGGAATGGTCGGACAGTAGTTGGAAGAATGTGGTTGTAATCACATAGCTAATGCAGAAGCCGAATGGGGTATGAAATTGTATAACCAAGCATAAAAAGAAAATTAATGTGTTCAGCTAATGCAAGTGACATACAGACCTGCATTAGTATTCCTTGATTTGGTCAACCAATTTTCTGATTCGGGAATATAGATCAGTCAAGTATTTAGTGAATGTTAAGTGATTAAATTCAACTTCTTTCTATCAGCTTAGCTAAATCTTGGAGTAAGCTGACATTTAACATGGTATTGGAGTTTGAGGTCATGTGTTTGACTCCTATCGGTGACCAATTTGTTGACGGGGGCATGTTAAGTGGTTGAATTTACCTACCCCTCCTTATGGTTTAATTTTTAAAATTTAACCACTTAACATCCAGCTTACATGGGCTTCTTCTATCTAGTCAGGATTTAGCTCTGTCCTTGCTTATGGGGACCTAATTCACTCTTTTTCCTGCCGAGTCAGGGATTCTATCCACTTCCAGCACTACTGCTGCTAATTTTTGTACTGTACTGTAATAGGATAATTAGTGCATGTCTGCAATAAACAATCCATGCCTACATTTATCACTGGTGCTAAATTCATATTTCATGCCTGGAATTTGACCATCAATAGATTATAGAATAATAAGTTGTTCATTCTTGGTTTTCATGGAAATTGAGCTGTGAAAGCTGTCATCTTTCACCCTAAGCACTGAGAAAAGGTTTCTTCTTCAAGGTTAAAAAGTTTTAGACAAGGATTTATTATTAGGAAAGAAGATGCTTGATAAATCACAATCCTTTTTTGGTTTTCCCTCTAGGTGTAATTCCGATGTGCCTCTTTTGTATCTTTATTTCTTTTATGATTGTAGTCGGAAGGTGATCTACAACTCCCTCATTGTACCTTTTCTTTCTCTTTTTTTTTTTCTCCTCAGGTTGGTGATTTGGGTCTGTCCAAGGTGAAATGTCAGACATTAATATCTGGCGGTGTTCGAGGCACACTTCCTTGGATGGCACCAGAGCTTCTCAACGGCAGCAGTAGCCTCGTATCTGAAAAGGTTTTTGATTTTATCTTTTGCTTTCTTTTCATCCCCTTGCCCTGTCTTGTCCGCTAAACCATTCCATCGCTGTAGTCGGCCTGTGGAAGAGAGATTAGGGAGGATGTCTCGAAGTAATTACATGACATTATTATCATGGGCTGTTTCTTTATATAGTATATTTTTATTCTTTTGTTCTTAGGTTGACGTCTACTCATTTGGCATTGTCATGTGGGAACTACTTACTGGAGAAGAACCATATGCGGACTTGCATTATGGCGCTATCATTGGTAATCCTTGTCAAGAATCTTGATTAATGTTGTAGGAAGAAAGGGGAGGGGACAGGGTTTGAATATCTTATCGTGCTCTTATTTTGCATGGAATGACAGGTGGAATCGTGAGCAACACCTTGCGACCACCAGTGCCAGAGTCCTGTGATCCAGACTGGAGATCGCTGATGGAGAGGTGCTGGGCATCAGAGCCATCAGAAAGACCGAGCTTCACAGAGATTGCTAACGAATTGCGGTCTATGGCATCTAAGATTCCCCCAAAAGGACAAAACCAGCAGCCCCCTTCGTCTAAACTTCCTCAAGTTAAGAAGTTAGAAGCCTAAAAAATTTTCTTTTGAACTTTGAATATGATAGCAAGCTTTTTTAACAAAGATTTGAGGTTGTCTTAGTATACACACTTAGTTCAGATGTATGATGCTAAAAGGGATTTCCAAGGTACAAGAAGGGTGTTTCTTTTCTTCAAGTGGTGATTAGGATGGGATATGGCGTGGGACTAATTATAGTCTACCATTTAATTGGTTGTGGTTTTCTTTGGATACGAGGATGAGGAAGAGGAACTCATGTCAAATTGACAGTAATATGCCTCTGGTCTCGCTTTGAATTCTCCTTCACAACACTTCCTTCCTTTGTTACCTTCTGCATTACACCCTCTTAGAAAGTATATCCTCAAGACGCTTATCCAACGCAATCGCTTGGCTTGTACTGTAATTGTCCCTAGTCAGCCTTTCCTTGAAAATTCACATCATTTCAGTCATAAGTTACTCTTACCCCGGACCATATAACGTGTCATTCATTGCCCTACTCTATGAACCGCCATTGAAGTTTTATATATATTTTATTTAATTTTAAAATGTGTCATTTGATCATTTCACTTTGTATGATTTAAGTTTGTAAAGTTTTCCAAAGGATTTAATCTTATAATCAATTTATCAAATTCATAAAGCGGCAAAAAAATACATATGGCCACACAAATGGCTATGCTGTTTATCTCCATCTTGTATTTAAAAGAATTATAATTGAATTAATTCTATTATTTTATTATTAAATTAATAAGATCCAAAAAAATAAAAAAATAATACTAGATTGTTTAAAATTTTTATTCAAGTATTAAGGATACAAAAAAGTAATGTATTGACTTATCAAAAAATTTCATAGTCAAGCTACCAAAAAATTGGTGGATGAAAAATTTATTGGGGTCAAAATGAAAAAAAAAAATCTTTAATAAGTTATTATTTTAGAAAGATAAAACTTTAAATAATAAATATTGAATTTCAGACCCAAAAAAAAAAAGCAGAGGAAGAGTTAGGGAGGGGAAAAAAAACGACGATTTTTAATTTTTAATAATAAGAAGAAAAGAAAGAAGACGCAGAGAAAAGACGATTGCATGCGGAACACAAACTAGTCAAACTCTTTATTTCTTCAATTTCCTTGAAATTTCGTTTGCCCTTCTGCCTAGCCTAAAAAACGTCTTCTATTTCTGACTTCCCCCCAATAGCCAAAAACACATATCGAACGCGGATACGCATAAATAAATACTTATAAAATAGAGAGGAATTGTGCCATTCGTTAGACATATATTATCAAAGGAGGATTTTGCATTTGCTAGAGAGATTGAAGGCGGCGGCGGCAGCAGCAGTAGTCGTTCAATTTTATGGCCAGAGCTCAGGAGAAACATGGATTCACGAGCAACCAATATTCCCCCATAAGGGAGGCCGATCCCGTTGGTGATGGCTTTGATGGGGCTGTTTCCGACAGTGGTTGCGGTTGCTTTAGTAGGCTCTGCTGCTTTGGGTGGAGACAAAACAATCGAGAAGGCAAGTACTTGCTGCATCAGAACGGGGAAGAAGATTCGCCTTTTGTTGCTAACCAATTCAAGAAGTTGAAGGAGTGGTCGGAGCTTGTTGCCGGTCCTAAATGGAAGAACTTGGTAAGAAAGATTGGCAAGTATTTTAATCCCAAGAAATCAAGAACTCAACCCATGTACAGCCCACAGAGTTATGCTCTTAACTTCGATGATGGTGAGGAAGACGATGATCTGCTCGTCAATTTTTCATCCGGATTTTCGGCTCCTCCTCCTCCCAATCAACATAGGACTGGCACCACTTCATAATTCATAATTTTTGCAAATATCTTCGATTCAATCTGTGTATGATAATCAACGGTTACGTTTCAATTATGAATTCTTTGTCCTACTGAAAGTTTAAAATTTTGCAGAATATCAATCTTGCCTCTGGTTGAATTTTTGAAGTTTTTTCTTCTTTTTTCCCCCGGAAAAGAGATGAATATTAGGACGGGGAAAAGAAAAATACATTTCCTCTATTTGGAATTTGACTTAATATATTTTTTCTTTAAAAAAAAAAAACGTTTGAGTCAATATGATTTTGAATATTTTATAATTTGTTTTAAAATATTAACTAAATACATCTAATTTTGAATATTTCAAAAAAAAAAAAGGCCCTATTCTGAAATAATTCATTCACATAAAAAATATAAAAATCTTAATCATTATTTTATAGAAACCAATAATAATTCAATGTCGTGAGTACATAAAATATATAAATATATATATTTATTTATTTATTATTAGTATTAAAATACGAAGCCTGCTAAAGTGTGTGGGTTGTGGGTCCAGGTTTTGGATAGCCGCCTTCGTGGGCTCCAAATGGATATTGGCTAGTCAATAGTCATTTAGTCCACGGCTTCTGGAAGCCTTCACCCAAACAATTAATTAATTAATCATGAGTTGGCTAGCTAATCAAACTAACATGCATACAATAAGAAAATGATGCAATTCAAAATAAAATTAGAGATGGTATTGAATTTCAATTTCAAATGAAAGGAGATGACCTGTAGTAGTACACATTTATTAATTTAATTTTAAAATTCAACCGGTATTTGAAGATTTTTATAGTATTGTCTTTACTTCCTAAGAAATTAACTGAAGCACAACTATCAATAACTACCAGTTATTTTAATTCAATTTAAAGCTGAATACAACTTTGTAAATTCGATTTGAATGGAAAATGAAACTTCTGCCCCACTACAGGTCGCCGGAGGAAAGGTATATATATATTGACTCTAAAGGTGCAAGCAATCAAGAAAAAGACCGATATTAGAATCCCAATTCCCTGCATAGACAAATGGTATAAAGATCAAAGATCCCGAACGGCCAAACCTAACGTGCAAGTAAGCGAAAACAAGAAACTTGCGAACCGAAGAACGGCTCAAGTTTGGGAATGGTCTGTTCATTTTCTATTTGTCGGCAATTTTGTCTTACCAGGTAGTGCTATTATATTTTAAAACATAAATTTTCGGGATACGTGTAAGTAAACCATAAAAGCGAGATATATATATATATATTTGGTACAATAAAACAAAACTGATTTGGATTGATAACTTTCCAGATATTCCTAGTGGCATATTGTTTACATACACAACTCAGAATGAGCTTAATGTTACAGTAGGAAAAGACGTGAGCTAATGCATGAATTCCCCCTACTCTAAAGTGACTTCGATTAGCATTATCATCTGTAACTCCCTAATGCTTTAGATATCCTTCAATGGCTTCTTCCAATTTCAGTTGATAAAAGAAAAGTGGCAGCAAGGCTCAAACCAAAATTATCTGAGGATGTTTCTTCAGTTTGAATTTCTGGTTTCACATGAACTGCTCGTTGCTTGATTTTTCACCTGCACTACTTCATGAAAAACTCAAGTTGACATATAGAGTACTAGCAAACTATTAACTTTCTTGAAACAGTGAAATCAATGAACATACCTTTTCCTTTTGCTCTTCTGGGTAGAGGATGAGGAAGGATTGCTGTGCCAGTTTCTTTTCCTCTGGTTGATGAACCAATTGTTTATCTGTTTTAGTTGCAAACCAGTTTCCTGCACCAATCTGGCTTTGTCTTCCTCCTAAAGAATATCACATCTTTTAGGTATAATACGCAACAGTCTTAAAAATTGTAGTGAAGAAGTGATTTGAGAGTATAATTACCGTTGGATAAGGCCACTTTGAATGTGATTGCCACCAAGCTTTTAACAGGGATGTAGTATCGCCAGGTAATTTTCCTGCTCTTCTTTTACGCAGAATTTCCTCTCTGATGTCCACAATCTTCTCCTTGTAACCCTGTAAGTTATCAAATCAGTTAAAAAATTTTGGAAATGATGAAAGTTACCTCATCATAAAAGTAGAATAAAAACATTCTTCACCTGCTTGAGCTCATGCTTCAATTCTTGTCTAACTCTTTCCATCAAAGACCTCTCACTTTCAGTTGGTGTAAGAGGACCAAATCCCATGGTGTCATGGCCGTCTAAACTTCCATCAAACAGGTTGGTATCACTATCTGCCTGATCATCATCATCATCAGACATAGTAGCTCCTGTTCCTTCACTCGGGGCAACTCCTGTCCAGTTTTCAAACAACATTCATGAGGTCCAGAGCCAGGAATGGTTATAAGCAAGACTAGCAAAGACAGTCTAACAGTGATAATTTAAGAAAAAAGAGGAGGTACTTGAATTCATTAACACAGTTTCCATTTCTTTCCCTAGAAAATCCAAAATCATACACTGAACAGAGATGCACTTCAATATGAATACCACTGCTGACAATATCAGTAATAACTCATGACTACTCTAAGAAAGTAATTTATCTGAAAACACAACAAGATTTCAGAAGGACCAGGCTGCTGTCAAGGAGACTGTTATTGAGCTCAATTCTAGATTGACACTTCAGCTCTTAATGAGTTGAGTACTATAGAGGAGCCAAAAGACATTTAGTCAAGGATGTAGGTGTAACTCAGCCTTAATGAGCTCCAACTAAACCAAAAGATTTCTTTCCCCTGAAGAAATATAGTGACAGCTATTGATGTGTGCATGTTAGTTCAATTTCTGGCATGCAGCATGTGCATACTCTACAAAGATTGGATTCAAGTCAGTCACTCTTGAGTTCTAATTTTGCACTGCCACAAAAAGTGAAGCTTAAAATCATAGACGGTTCAAGCTTAAATACTACGATACCGGAAAAAAATTAAGTTTGATTCCTTCCTATAAACAACAAGCCTAAAAGTTACGTCAATCCATGAATATATTTAGAATATAACTCGAAAGGATACTTGGAAAAATCATGCATATTACAGAGTTATTCAACCTGAATCCTATATAAAATAACAACCAGGTAACAGGCAATGTGAAAGGCATATTTGATCATGTGTTACGCTGCTGATCATGTACACAACCATTGAACATTTGAATTCTTCATAGTAAACAACTTATGAGAGCAGGGATAAAGAAAAGAATTGGTGAAGGAAGCAAGTTTTAGTAAGCTACGCTTCCAAACCAATGTATTAGATAAAGCTAGAAAATGCAATACCAACTCCTTGGGCATGTGTCATTCTTACCGCACAACTAAAACTAAAAAGACAAACAAAAGACGAGTTTAAAGTTCACCTGTTAAGCTCTGCAAAGATTGCTCAAGCTCCCAACATGCCATGACTGCTTCCATTGCATGAACACGGACATGTTGCTGCAGTTGTTCTTTGAAGGAAGACAGCAAGAGAACATAATGTGTCTACATCAGAAAATGAAGGAAAAAATGGATCAGAAGAGAAAAAGGTGTAATGCTTGGTAGAAAAATAGTGGATGAACTATTTGTATCACTATTTTTCTAGAAGGGAACCACATTTTCATCATTAAGGAAAGGCAGTCTTTCTTGAGAAGAAAATTTGATGATCAAGATTACAAAATTGAATGAATGGTCCAATTTTCCAATTAAATCTAGAAAAGAAGGTCAAAAGTTCCTTAAAATCTTGCTCTAGTAAAAACCACGGCTTGTAAAATTTCTTGAACAGGTAAGTAATCTAACTTAATTCCTCTTCAATCTAAAAGCAACTGGATAAATGCAGTTCACGTTCTAGAGAAAATATCTAACTCTGTCAAAACAGTTTCTCTATTGATCCTTGTTAAGTAAATTTCCACAAATTAATATCTCTATTGTGTGGAAGTAAATTAACAGGTCAACCTCCACAAACTTTTGATGGGAAAACAAAGACCATTTCCTTCATCTCGAGAATTGCAACCACTTCCACAACACAATTATTACTGGAAGGAATATAACTGGATATATATAACATCAACAAAAAGATTCCCCCACACACTGACAAAGCAAAGTTTCAATTATTGTTGTACTGAAAACTACATGATTCTTCTTGGGATGTGACAGCCAGATATTCCAATAGTTACCACAATTGAAACCAGAACGTCTCCTTAAGAATCTTTCCTTTGCACATGTACTTTTAGGCACCGATGTTCTTGAGCCTCACCGGGAATTTGTTCGGTCCACAAATTCTTCCTCAAGAGTAACCCTATTGCCTCAAGCCCATGCCCCAGGCGGACAGAAACATTACAAATACAAAAAAGGGAAAGAAAATAGCATCATTTAAAATTTCCTCAACAAAATATCTATTAGAAGAATGAATTCCAGCTCTAGCAGCAAATAATACGGTTGAGATTTAGTATTATAAGATCCATCCATCTTGAAAACGTCACTTGAAACTCAAAGCAATCCCAAAAGTAAGAAACTTAAACCTCTATCGGAATTTAAAAATCTACTCCCCACTAACACTGATAGATGAACAAAAACAACTGGTCAATCTGTGCAGAACAATTCAACATAATACTCATTTGAATAAACTATATATAAAAAAGAGCAAAACACATCTGAATTCACCACTAAACCAATATAATCAAACATGAAGGTTCACCGACAATTCTCCAGTTTCTTGTGCTTCACCTATAAAACTGCAACTGAAATCTTGACTTGCCCACTCCAAAGCCATGTTCCATAATAATTTAGGTTTTCATTTTAACATTAATAAAGAATATTAGAAACGTTTAAGAACAAATCCACATAGCATAGACCATAAAAAAGCCAGTTATTTGAAGTTTTGTATAACTCTAATTTAATTTCCAATAAATCATATTAGAAAAGGAAGTTTTCCGTGCACAGCTTGTCACTTCGTATAGAACCAAATAAGAAAGAAAAGGAAAAGGCGAGTAATAATTCTGAAATTAGCTAGAAGACAAAAAAGAAACTCGACAGAAGCAAATCCTACAAAAGATTCAGGCGCGGAAGTTGTTGAAAACTTCAACCATTCTACAGAAAAAGGGCGAACATCTAATCAAAATTGTGGCTTTTATAAGCATAAAATCACATAGATTTCATTTTAAGATAGTAAAAAGAAAATGAAAACCTAAAACTGAGGAAGAGCTGCACACATATCAAAACATACAGTGAGAAACCAATATCCTCATGCACTGGACATGATGAGATAAAAGAGTGATAAAAATTAAATGAGAAATCACAAGTATACCATGAATTGATCAAGCTCTTTATCGTCAAGAACTTGCTGTTGAGGATCGTGTCCATGACCTGGAAGTACAGCAGAATACTTAGCCACAACATGCTGCGACTGTGCGAGCTGGGCATCGATCCTCGGTAGCTGGTCCACCGGAGTAGCAATTCTCAAACAAGAGACATGAGCCGCCAATAACTGATCGTACAGGGGATGGTTAAGTATCTCCGCCTTACACTTGTCTCTTTCCCAGTCATCATTGAGTACCTCCGCAGCGGCATCACCTTCACCATGATGATCACCACCACCACTGGTACTGTGATTATTATTACTATTATTATTATGATCGCCAAGTCTCTTGTGGATATTCATCGTCTCCAAATGAACGTCGTCGCTGGAAGTAGTATTAGAAGCCTGCTGTAGCTGGTGAAGAAAATTACTGGTGGCGGAGGCGTCGGGAGTCGTGGTGGCAAGGTGATGACGGTGGTGACGCAGAATTGAGCTGTTCAGAAGCCAGGAAGGCGGTGAGGGATTGCCGGCGACAGCGGCAGCAGCGGAGGTAGGAGTATCCGGCGGTGAGTGGATGGAGGAGCGTAAGACGGTGGAAGAGTTGTGATGTTGTTGTTGATGCGGTTCCGCAAAGTGGTGGTGATGGTGGTAGTGATGGTGATGTTGTTGTTGTTGTGGGTGGTGGTGCTGGAGTACCATTTCTTGAGAATGAGAGAGGTGGTCCTCATACGCCATTTGTACATTTACAATTATTACTCTGTTTCCCTTTCTCTTTCTCTTTCTCTTTCCTTTTTCTTTTTTCACAGCTGCTTCGAAGTCATCATTATATATACATATATATTTATACCTACTAGTTAGTACAAGTATGTATATACTGCTACGACTGTATGGTAGGGGGAAGAGACGGGAAGGTAGAGTTATGTGGATATAGACGGGGAGAAATCTCCATTTAATCCCTGATCTTTTTATACTTTTCCATGTAAGTTCTCCTTCTTTATTTTTATCTTTTTTGGGTCTCCAATCTTTTTCTATTTTTATCAAGTAAATCTCCATCGTTTTTATGTAACTTTTGAAGTCCTCAATCTTTTTTTTCTTAAATGTAGGTCCCCAATCCTTTTACTGAAGACTGACAAAATCCTTCTTGAATGAGATTTTAATTTTCAAGATAGGTCAAACACTAAAATTTATTTTTGATCAACTAAATTAGGGATAAGAAAGTCAATTTACTATCTATATATATTTTTTAGAGAACAATGGGGAAGATGATTTAAGAAGACGAAATTGAACTTTAAACAATTTTAAATTAAATATCTGCATCTGCAATTTGTTCTCTACGATTTGAGGAGGGAGTAGTGCACATTTCATAATGTCTTCAAACTTACTAGTGCTCACGAGCCTTGCATTCTTGATCTTGAGTATGCTCTTTGACACCCCCCCCCCCCCCTCCAAATCACTTAGAACAAATTGTAGATATTGAGATTTAATTTAAAATTATCTGAAGCTCCATTTTATCTTATTAAATTATCCTTCCCTTTGTTCTTTAAAAGAAGGGGGGGAAATGGTAAAATGACTTTCCCGCTCCTAATTTAGTTGATAAAAAAGCAATTTTTGATGGTTGACCTCTCTTGAGAATTAAAATCTGATATAAAGATTTTGTTAGCCACTTATAAAAAAATAAGAGAAATATATTCCCCCCAAAAAAATGATTAATACTTTAAAAGTTAACTACCTTGCAAATGAAATTTGACTCTTGTTATTTTCATTTTCACCCATAAAAATATAATTCTTTACAATTTAGTACACTTAAAAGAGTACTAAGTTCACAAGTTGCCATTAACTTGATTTTATTTTTTTTCGTTTGATCTATAAAATGTTAACATTATTATTTAGTAACTTTTTTTTTATAAAGAAATAAATATATATATATATATTTATATTGAAATATTGAAAACTTTAATTTGTAGTGGTTTGATTTAATTTTAAGTATTTCTATATATTTTTTAAAATTTGCTCACGCAATTGTCATTATATCATATTTAGGATATTTTAATTATTTTCTTTTTATTACTTTCTCCGTCACTATTTGAAGATAGAGAAATGACTTGATTAGAAAAATAGAAAGAGTGATAATATAGTAAAAAAAAACTATAAAATATATATTAAATTAAAAACAACAATAACTTATAATTAGTTAGTGATAAAGAAAATGAATTTAAATGACTATAATATGATATAATTTTCTAATAGTTTGAAGGTATAACTTATACATTACAAATCGTGAATTAGATTAGTTTTTACTGCATATTCTAACTTTGATGAATTATAGATTCTAGCAGATAGTAATCGATTCAAACACAGTTAGGTAAAAAGTAAAAACCAGATATAATTTTCTACTAATTCAAGGACATGTATTAAAAAAACTAAAGGAATCATTGTATAGAAATGTGACGCGATGGGTATAATGCCACGTGGGTATTTTCTGGTATCGTAATTTTGCTCTTCACCTGGGGCCTACTTTCCGTGTTCTTTCGATATTTTCGGAGAGGTAAGGATAAGACAAAATTCTGGTCATTGATTAGGGCACTGGAATTTGCGATCCCCTCCATGAATTTCCACCCTTTCTGTCCAATTTTCACGCTTCTTTTATTACTCAACGTTATTTGTTATTAAATATAATTCATTTTAATTTTTTTTATTAATTACAAGTTATTATCGTTAATTAATTAATTTTTTGAGATGTTTTTTTCTCTATTATCCCTACAATGAGATACTTATAAAATAATATTTAAAATTTTGAAAAGGTGATTAAAGGAAATCTTAAAAAGAAAAAAAGTTATCTTGATATTTATAAAATGACGACTAGTAATTTATATTTAATGATGGAGAGAGTATATTATTTTTTAAAAAATAAGTTTTTTAATAATAATAATAATATATTCTCTTCTTATTATTTATAAGTCATTAATTGATATTTTGTCGAAACTAAGATAATGTTTTTTTTTCTCAAAATATATTTATTTATGATTCTAATAAAAAATTTATAGGTGATTAGGGAAAAGAGATAAATATATGGGTAATATAGTAAAAAATGAATAAAGTACCTAATAAATTAGCAACAATAACTTCTATTTAGTGATAATGAAGTTAGTTCAAATGATTTTTAAATAGTAGCGAAGGGAGTACTACTCTCTCCAATTCTAATTATAAGTCATTTGTGATTATTTTGTCAATAGTAAATTTTTTTTTTTTTCAAATACTCATATTTGGAAAAAGAATGTTGATATTGAAAGAAAGAAAAATATTTTTATGAAAAGAAAGAGCCAGGACAATATTGAAATTAATGGGTAAAGATGGTGGAGAATGAAATATGATAAGGAATAGAAAATGTAAAAGATCTATAATTAAGGAGGACACTAATAATAATAATAATAATAATAATAATAATAATTTGTATTTGTCTAATATGGGTAGATTTGCTTTTCAAGTGCTTCTTTACCTTTTTGGCAAAAGGGCAAAGGTTTTGGTATTTTTTCAACATAAAATATAAGTCATTTTAATTAAATTTTTTTGTCACTAATTATATGTAATTATGGTTAGTTAATTAGGTATTTGAAAGTATTTTTTCTTTATTACTCTCTAATAATAAACTCATGAAATGATGTTCAAATTTTTAAAAAAAGACGATTAAAGGACATTTTAAGAAGAAAAAAAAAAGTTTTCTTAATTTTTGCGAAACGAGGATAATGACTTATTATTGTATATTAAAATTTTATTAGAAGTTTAAATTTCATAAATAAGAATATATAATTCAACAACAACAAAATGGAAAATTGATTTGTTGCCAACACTGAAGGAATGTCAACAAAAAAATATTTAATTTAAATTTAAATTCGAGTAGTTGGTGGATTTACATTTGAATTATGGGTTATCACATGATGTAACAGTTTCCAAAAACAGTTGGAATATAAGGTTCGATTTAGATAGAGTTAAACAGTACCAAGTACAGTAGAGAGTGGCATATCATCTATTTGGTCTTGAGAAGACCAAATCTCCTTATCAACAAGTATAAAATTATAACATCCACGCGACAAGTAAAGACACGATATTTATTTATATCCAAAATTTTATAGAGTACACGATTAAGTGTCTAATAAGAAATAATCAAGTATTAAATCGATAGTCTTTTTTTAGGATTTTTTTTTTTTTTAACAAAATACTTCTAGAGATTAGTTTTTGCAAAATCAAGTAAAAATCATAATGTATATATGAATAAGACAAGATTTAAAAAAATACTTTCTCTATTTATAAGTCATTTGAACTTATTTTCTTTCTCATTAATTTGAAACCGCTAAAAAAAATTATAAGTCACAAACAATGATTAGTTTATTAAGTATTTTAATAACTATTTTATTATATTACTCATGCCTCTCTTTTTTTCTCTACTCACTACTATTAGTTTAGTTAAAATCATAACTAAGGACATTTAAAAAATATTATTTTAATTCTAACAAAATCATTATCGTTGATGGTAACGAAAGGAGTATTAACTTTAGAAATGCATTCATTTATCGATCAATATGCCAACCCTTTTTTTTTTTTTTTTTCTAAGGATAGATAAGCTTGGCATCTTCTACTCATCTTTTTACCTTACGGATAAAAAATAAAAAATTATTTTTTAAATTTTTTTTTTATAAAAGAAAATTAAAAGGATAACTAAACCTTAAGAATACTCATTTGTAATATATTATTTTAATTGATGACATAAAAATTGATGTCATAGATATTCAGGAAAATGAGAGACTAGGAGAAGAGAAAGATAAGAAAAGGGAAGATATGTTCTCTGGGATGTTAAAAAGATAAAGGTGAGGAATGAGGATCTCACTTTTGCTGGCAGCTGCAGTGTAATTTATTTTTACTTTTTAACATCTTTTACTTAAATTTTACTTCAAATATATATATATATATATATATATATATATATATATGTTATAAGCAAATAAAACTATATAAGTAAATATCATTTTGTTTTTGGTGTAAAATATAAATAGAAAATTAAAATAAACTAGGTGGAGAATGTTCGAATCCAAATTGAAGTGACTTGTATTGACCAAATAATCGAGTAAGATATAAGTTTTAGATTCTTTCTATTATTAAATATAAATCATTTTAAATAATTTTTTATTATTAATTATAAGTTATTAATCAATTACCTATTTGAATGTTTATTTTTTTTTATCCCTTTAATGATAAACTTATAAAATGATATTTAAATTTTTTTAAAAATAATTATAAATTATTTTATGAAAAAAAACTTAATTTAAAAAAAAATGATAATCAATAACGTATAAGGAACGAGTGAGGGGAAATATTTATCAATGGAATCCGTATCCTTTTGATGCGGTTTACACTTCAAACGTAGAAAAGGGAAGAGATAGCAGAACATAGGAAAGGTGAGATGGACAGCGCGGGAAACAGTGGCACAGGGACATTAACATTAAACATACTGTTGACCTGACCCTTCTGCCATTACAGATGACGACGACATCAACTCCGTACTCTCTTTTTTTCTTCCACGAGTCACTATCTCCTTTCATGGGACCACTACACCACTTTGAATCAACCGCCGTGATTACGGATTTGGGGTTCAGACGTCAGCCTTAACAACGATTACGAGAGAATGATAAGATGTGAATCCTATATTAGTAAAAATTACTAAATAAAATAATCTATTGATATTATCTAAGTTTTTTTATTTTTATCAGTATTAATAATTACTAACTGATAATAAATATATATGATTTTAATTAATTTTTTTTGCTATTAATTATAAGTTAATCTTGTTAGTTAATTAATAATTTAATAGTTTCTTTTTAAAATTATCTCTCTATTGATGTATGGTGAAATAGTATTCAAATTTTTAAAAAGATGATAAGAGTATATTTTAGAAAAAAAATAATTAAATTAATTTTTATAAAATGATGACTGATAATTTATATTTAATGACAAAAGAGATTTTTTTCAAAAGAAAATTATGTACTTCTACGATTCAATTTTATTTTTTAAAAAAAATTTATTATATAAAATATATCTTAAAAAAAAGGAAAATTATGCATAAGTTTTACTCTCATCATCTAAAATTGAATGTTTCATTTTTATTTATATAAATATTAAAAAAATAAGTTGATTCAATTCATTTTATACATAATAATATCAATTTATTAAAAAAATTTTAATTAATTTAAAAAATGGGATATTTATTTCTAAATAATTTAAAATAGAAACATGAATATTTAATTATTGGCGGAGGAAGTTTTTATTAGTGTAAAAAGCAAATTTATTACAATTTGTTTGGTAGGAGACTTCGTACCCACGGGGTCCTGCTAATCAAATACGAAGAGACTCTAATTAGTAATTTCGTAAGCAGATGGTGTTGGGCTCCAATCCCGAGATTTTTTCTTTTCCAGTAAATCAAAAACGATATGGGAGGGGACCGCTACAGCTAAGGCCCCACGGTTTGCTGAACTCTGACCAATATTGTTATCGACTTTTTATTTTTCCTGCCTGCCGTATGTTCACAGAGAGAGGTGGGCGCCGGCGGCTAAAGTCGCAAACTGGGTCAGCGAAGCAGCTGCGGCTGTCTCAGTCTGGTTCGAAGCACGAGCCCACACACACACACACTGCTTCTTCGTCTTCTAAGCTTACTTGGTGGTCTCAAGCAAAGCAACACAGGGGTTAATAAGCTATATGGGTACAGAGTGGCCCCCACACTGAGCTCTTCTGGCGAACTATTTACTGTACTATTCTCCTTACCACGTGTCGCCACCTCCGAGCTGGTCCCCTTCCCTACTTTCCATATGAATTGCCGTCACTCCGACGGCATGCAATTATTTATCCATCTACAGTGCCCTACTCTTTTTTCTTTTTTCTTTTTGGCTCAAATACAGCGGAATGCTCTACGCTGTTATTCTCCCCAGCTTACCAAGTCAACCCCAATTAAAATTTAAAACCATTGAGATTTTTCCTGATATGTATATTTATATTTTTTCTCTTTTTCCCGTCAAGTGGAATTAAGAATGTCACCTAGAGAACATGTATGCAAGCATGTTAGGGGATATCAAGGGATATATATTTTTTTTAATTATAAAATAGCTTTTCAACTAAAAATTAAAAATAAGGTCTAATAAAATAATTTAAATATATATAACCCGGCATTTATTTTAAATTATTAATATCATAATAAAATGGAAGTTAAAAAATGTCGGCAATCTTTGTCTCCTATAGTTGACTTAAGCTTAATTTGGCTTGGTTGTGATTTGGAGGTTATAAGGGGATTCAGGACAATTGACAATTTTAGTTTGAACATTCAACTTTCATACTTTTGTATTATTCAAATTCAAAAGTGAAATTTGAATTAATGAGCAAGAAATTGGTGATACTATTCTTGGTGACAATTGACAACTCCGTGTTATATATATAAAAATATATATAATATGGCGAATAATAGGGATAAAAAAAAAATGGAAAGAGCATTATGGATTTATATATTTATTTTCATGAGAACAAATCTATTTAAAATCAAATGGAGACACAATTCACACTTTCTCCATCCGAAATTAAATGTCTCATTTTAACTTTTTCAAATCTTAAGAAAATGAGTTGATTAGTTTATTTTAAAGTTAATCATAGTAGTTTCTCAAGAAAATTTTAACTAATGTAATAAATGAGATATTCATTTTTGTACAACTCAAAATAGAAATGTAGGCATTTAATTCTGATAGATGGAGTATAATTTAATTAGTAAAATTCTAATGTCATTTGTATCCTTGAATAGTTTACATTGCGATAAGATTTGGGATGTCTTGGTAAGATAATAAAAGTACACATGGTCAAGGTCTTGCCAACTACCTAACGCTTATTGAAGAAAATTAGATGCTTTAATATCATGATATGACAAATATAAATTGTTTTTAATTAAAAAGAAACTATGAATGTTTTTGGAGCAATTCATATGGACCATGGAATACACTCATCATATATAAGATTAAAGTATTCAAGGGTATAGCTGAGTGATTTGGAGGTGAAGCTGCATAATGGAGATTGTAAATCTGATTTGGTCTATCTGCATGCTATTGTTCTGGTGAGTTACATTTATTGACGGAATAGTTGATATGTATGTAAACTGATCTCAGAGGTCATAATATATATATATATATATATATATATATATATATATATATAAAAGATTAAATTGGAGCC
>JAOXNR010000022.1:16743371-16755599 GCA_028571225.1 Parsonsia alboflavescens
GGAAATTTGGGTAAAGAGTATATGGGAGCTTTTGTATATAAATTGACAAAAGTTTAAGAGCAAAGAAAAATATTTTTCTATAGGGAATGAAAAGGAAACTCGTTTATTCACTCATGCTTAAAGATGTACAAAAGAGAAACACACAAAAGCTGTAATTTTTACAAAGATTACTACCTATGAAAGCTGGAAAATACTCTTACTCTCTTCTCTTTTTTTTTTTTTTTGTTTTTCTATTTTTTTGCCCGTGTCTAGGCTTTACAGACACCCTTTATTTATACTATTTTTTGGCTACAGTACCAACAGTGCTTAATAGTGATGTGCAATGTTTCAACAGTGCTGAACAGTGTTGAACAGTATGATTTTTGTTGTTTTCTTCTTCAATTCTCGGCTAAATTTTCTTCTTCTTCTGCTACTTCTTCTTCTGCTTCTTCTTCTTTTTCTGGCCGCGAATCTTTTCTATATTTGTCAGAAGTCTGTTAGACTTCGTTATCTATCCTTTTATCTTCTCTCTGATCTGTTGTGATCTCAATCGTCGCTTGTGCTGGTATCGCATTCTATCTTCTCTTTATCTTGTCAGCAGGACAGATGTTACCCTTATGTTGTCACATTTGGCAAATTTTTCTCAACATTAGCAAAAAGAAAAGAAAAGAAAAAAAAAAATCATCCCTAGGATGTGTCCCTGTGGAGGGACAGATTTCTCTTTCCGTGATGCTAACAGAACATTGCTTTCAGCCATTTTCTCTCCCTCGGATTATCTTCCTTGATTGATTCAACACCCATCAATCAATAACCATAACTCAAATAAGGCAATAATCTTAAACTGATAACTCAAATAAATCAAATTGGCATTTTAAACCTTAATCTATCATTTTAATCAATAATAAAGAAAACTAATTGAACAAAACTGTAACAAATATTTCAAATATTCATGAATCAAATCAAAGTTCCAAAAATTTTAACAAAGAGATGAATATTGGAGACAAGCAAATGAAGAGAGAAGAGTTCGAACTTACCTCTAGAGCATCCGAATAAATGCAGTTGGAGATGAACGTCGGAGACTTGTACAACGGTTGCATGTATGGCATCTGGAGATTAATGTCGATAGGGATTGGATGGAGAGAGATTTGAAGGCGCTGAGGAGGCCACGGTTGGATTGGGAAGGATCTGAGGAATTGAAGTCACGGAATAATACGAGGGTTAAACGTTCATTCCTTAAATTTTGAATTATTTCAGTTTCATACTCGTCTTTTTAGGTTTTCTTTGGTTTTATATATTAGAATATTTTAAGGGGTAAAAAGCATCAAATGCCTTTCAACTTTTCCGAAATCTGGCTTTTGCTCTTGAATTTGATTTGTTTCGATTTTTGCCTTCCAACTATCAAAATGTACCATGCTATTTTAAAATTCGATGGTAAAATCTAAATTTCGAGGAAGTTGGGGGGCATTTTATATTTTTTATCCTATTTTAAATAATACGTTAGTGAAAACTGAGTGGTTAAATAGATAGATTTAAAATGTTATATAAAACTAGATAAATTTAAAATATTGTGTCTCAAAATTACGGATGGTTAGAAAGTTTTTGCTAAAATTGAAATCTGTCCTCCTAAATGGCTATAACTGAAAATGGCCCAAAACCTTACAAACTTCAATTCCTAAACAACATTCAACCTCGACCCAATCATGTGCTGGCTTATGGGATGGATCCAACATTTTCACCCGATCCGACTCAGAATTGTATGGTATCTGTGGTGACAGTTTGTTCGTTAATTATGGCTCAAAGCTTTGCTGACAGTCTGACTGCCCTTCTTCCACTTCCCCCCTACAATATCCTTTGCTTCTAAACCCATTTCTGATCAAGAATTCACCTTTCCTCCCAACGTTTTCATCAACCATGTTAAACTGTTCACCTGCAGTGATCCACCGCCATAATGTTGCATCAACTCCACAACTCTCTACTTCTTCCCTCTTCTGCACTCCCTCTCCCTCTCCATCATCATTGTCATCATCTTCTTTCTCTGTACCATGTTCTGTTTCAAGCCCACAACCTTCATCACACAGTTTATATGCACCAACCCACTTCAAGGCTAATCCTAAGCATAAGGTTATTTAATATTCTTCATTGTGAATTTTTTTTGAGTTGTTCGAAAGTTTCTTAATTGGAGGGTTATAAGGGGAGGAAAATTTGAATTGATTGTTGTTAAGGAATAAGAATTTCCAGTGGTATTAGTAATTTCACTTGTTGAGATAATGTTCTCAATTCTTGAATTTCTTTCTGTATACTGTTATGTTATCTTGAATAGGGATTGAAGATATTGTGTGCAAAAGCCGAGCCACTGAAGGTAATGATATCTGGGGCGCCTGCGTCTGGTAAAGGGACACAATGTGAGATGATTGTTGAGAAGGTAATCAGATTTCTCATCACTTCATCAGTCAATTAAAAGGTTTCACATCGAATTACACGAGTGTCTACATTTATAACGAAGGGATTCTTGGTTGAGGTTTTTAGGAGATATAGACAGAGAGAAGTCAAAAAAAAACTTCAGGGGTTGTTATCTGGGTAATCTTTATGCAACAATGGTGCAAATAAATAGAGCAATTTAACCAAAAAAAAAAAAAAAAAGACAACACAAACATGCTTAGTCCTCTAATGCAGTAAAATCCTCTAATCCTAATTTTCTAGCAGAAAGTTGTGAATTGTTTGCTCCTTCCAGGACTATATCCTACCCTTTGTCTGCTCTTTACATGTAAGATCAAATTAAAAGCATTACTTTAGCTAATTTTCTTAAAAGTTAGAGGTTCATGATCTTTAAAATTTTTCAAATATCATATGTTATATTCTATCAAAAAGACTGGAAATTTTATATTGAGTCCCCTTGTAAATCGATTTTGTTATTTCACTTATAATATCAAAGTGTAAGCATTAGTGTAGCTTATTAGCTCAGCAGTTCATGTAAATCTAAAAAGTCAATAAATTCTTCAAGTCCAAAATTGAATTGGTCTATATTTTGATTTACCTCTTGTTGGTTCCGTCCAGGATGAATATCTTTCTACAGAAATGAGAAAGTTCTCAAAAAAAAAAAACCAGCCAGTTTATTCACTTCATTTCTGTTACATCTTGCCTCCTCAGTTTGGATTGGTGCATGTGTCAACTGGGGACCTTCTAAGAGCAGAAGAATCAGCTGGAACAGAGATTGGGAAAAAAGCAAAGGAGTATATGAATTCTGGTCGTCTTGTTCCAGATGACACAGTGACAGCAGTAAATTATGCTTCTTGTATCACTGACATATTTCCTTCTCTTCATTTTTTACTTAACAATCAGACTTATACGTATAGATGGTGAGGACACGATTATCGCTGAAAGATGCTAAAGAGAAAGGATGGCTTCTAGATGGATATCCTAGAAGTATTGCCCAAGCCAAGAGTCTTGAGGACCTCAATATTAGACCAGATGTGTGCATTATGCTTGATGTATGTCTTTATCGCTTCTGCTGAAAGTACTTTGTTTCTAATAATTAGTAAAATTCTGTTAGCACTTATCATACTTTTACTTCTAGATAGTCACTGATAACTGTACATGCTGGTGCTGGAAACACATCCTCAATGTTGCTATGTCAACTCTGTGGAAACTCAGAGTTTCACTTACATTCCTTTTATAGTGAATTTCCGGAAAATGCATGTCTTTTGCAATCTGAATGGCAATTATAATGCTTGTACCTTTGAAAATTTTGAATATTCTTATGAAGCATTCATGTGGTAAGTTGTCTTTGAGTTATTGCAATTCGTTCTCTTGACTTCTAGAATGGACTCCTCAAGCTATATTGAGAGATTGGTTCTTCTGGGGCTTCAAATTTTAAGTCACTTTGAATCTTTCCAATGTGATCTCACATGTTATAAGAAAGTCTCCTAGTGGTAAATATATCACATGGCAAGTTGTGCTTTGTTTTTCTCTGAGATAATTCTTTCTAATGGAAAACTTTTCAATTCAATCATTCGATGGAAATACTGAAGGATATTATTTAACCATTATCAGGTTCTGGATGAGATTCTGATCGACAGATGCGTTGGTAGAAGGCTGGATCCTTTAAGTGGAAGGATATATCATATCACCCATTTCCCTCCAGAGAATGAGGAAATTAAAGAAAGACTTGTTATTCGTCCTGATGATACTGAAGAGAAGGTAAGTTGACCAGCTTGGTACACACCTGACTCTTGTACATGAAAAATTTTTTCTATGAAAATTTTTTTCTGGGACAAACAATCATCTGACATGGTTAATTTGGAAAATTTAGGAAAAGAATTGTTGAGTAGTGACTGAGATAAAGATGTGAGTGTGCATATGCCACAAAGTCCTCCAGTGAAAAATGTTAATGCAAAATATAAAATGAGAAAACTTAACCCGAAGTATAATCTTTCAGTTGTACTAACTAGCATTACTTAAAAAAAAAAAAAACAAAAAAAAACAGAAAACAAAATATTGCATTGCTTTGTTCATATTGCAAAGTGAGGCTGATTAAAAATTAACATGGCTTCAATGGGGTTACATAAACTGTAACAACCTCTGAAATTGAATTACAAATATCAAATCTCTCTACCTTGTTGTTTTGTTTAATACAAAACATTACCATAATGTATTTTGATTCTGAAATACCTCTATGATAGTAACATTTTTTATTCCTTTGGGTTGGGCTTCATAGCTGGAGAAGAATTAATCCCAATACAAGTTCAAAATAGAACTGGCTCGGTCAATGAACGAAAGGCAATTACTTAGATGTTCCTTAAATTAGTTAAGAAGCAAATGTTTAACTTCAGGTGAAATCACGACTACAAATATACAAGCAGAATGTAGAAGCGATTGTATCAACATATGCAGATATATTACATAAGGTATCTCATTACATGTCTCCCATCTTCTTGCTTTCTTTCGAGTTTTATCATAAGGTTACTTACAAGAATATGTTGATCTTATCTTAATGAATAGATTGATGGAAACCGTCCAAAAGAAGAGGTATTCAAAGAAATAGAATCTTTATTGCAGCGTGAAAAGAAAGAGAAGGAAGAGACTGATAAGTTAGGTGTGGCCCTTTCATTTTATCTACTATTTGGTGTATATTACAAAACTTCTGTTCTGTATTTTGTATTATAGTATCCACAACATAGTTTACAGTAACCAACCACTGCAACAAGTTTCAGCAATTATCTATGGTTCTACTACCTTTGCTAGATTGACATCATCCTGCTTCTCATCTGTAGGGAAACTGGCAATAGATGATGGTTTCAATAATCAGCCAAGCAAGGTATCCAATTGCTGGATCTGATTGTGTGTATATGAATATCTTGCTTGATGGGACGTGACATGATAAGATATGTTAGTAGCGTAATAGATACCGTTATTTATTCTCCTTTGGCCTTTTACAGGATAATTGGAGAGGAATTCCGACAAGATTGAATAACATTCCCCATTCAAGAGAAATCAGGAAGTATTTCTACCATGATGTCTTGCAGGCTACTACAAGAGCCATAAATGATGGAAAAACTCGAATTAAGGTCCGAGCTTTACCATGCTTATCCATATTGTGGATCAGAAGATATAAATTGGCATCCAAGAGAACATTAGTGGTTTCCGTGTCTTAAGATTCATTTGCCTTCTGGAAACATGGAGGTCCTACATGAGAAATTAAAAGAAAAAGTAATGATCTCCCGTTGCATTTGATATTTATTTTTCAGTGATCATTCTGAAATGCTTATTAACTAATTATTACTGACTGATAAGACGTGGCTCATTTCTTTCTGGGAAAGTGCAGGTCCTACATAAGCGACAAAGTAAAGATATAGTTCTTTGGTCGAATTTGCTTGTTATTTTTGAGGGATGCCCCTGGAATTGTTATTTTCATTGAACATGGACCATAATAGAATAGGGACTAACCTGAAGAAATAGCCTTTTTAACTTGTTTATGGACTACTCTCCTTCTGCAAAAGTTTGTCTTTTGAAGTAAGCTTGATCATCCGTAGAAAAGTGAAGTCAGTACATGTGAGATTTATGGACGAAACCTAACTATTCTACCACTTAAATTGACAGGTGGAGATCAACATTCCAGAGCTCAACCCTGAAATGGTAAGGACATATTTTTTCTTTTTTTCTTTTTTTGGCTGGACCACAGACTATTTCAGAGTTAACCCTGTGGTATTAATTACAGGATGTTTATCGAATAGGTACCTTGATGGAACTTGTTCGAACTATTGCTCTTTCATTTGCCGATGATGGGAAGCGAGTTAAAGTATGTCTGCTTCAAATTAAACTTCTGTTCCTAAACTTGATTGCAGAATTTCATAGATTAAAGAGCTAAAATTTACTGAAAATTCTTGGTGTTTTGTTCTTTAAGGTTTGTGTTCAAGGGTCAATGGGAGAAGGGGCACTTGCTGGCATGCCTTTGCAGCTTGCAGGAAGTCGAAAGATCTTGGAGTTCATGGATTGGGGTGATTATGGTGCTATGGATACCTTTATTAAGATTGGTTCAATAGGTACTACATGGAGAAAATGATTATTATTCAAGCTTCAGCTTGCCATTTCATTTGTGTCGTGATTTTACTGTCATGGGTGGTTCTTAACAAACAAATCCAATGTGATCAAATGTTTTTTCTTTTCTTTTCTTGATTAACTGTTCTAAGCTGTTGCAGTGATAACTATTAAGGATGATTGTCTCTCAAGGATATAACATTTGTACTGTGGTTGCTGAAGCTTAATGATTAAGTAAACATTAAAAACTAACCTGAATGGTTTTGCTTGATACTTTGTCCAAAGGACTTCCACTAACCAAGAATCAAATTTTTTCTCTTATGATCAGACATTCACCGAGAGTGACTTCTCAAAATCTTCCTTCTTTTTTCTTTTTACCTCCCAGTTAAAAAGTATGTTGCAATTATAACATTATCTTTATTTTTATTCTTGAAATTCCATTCATCTTGTTTAATTATTACTGGGAAGTTATCCACTCTGAAGGTCCATGGTTAATGCTTCACCTTTTCTCGTTAAATATAACTGAAATTTTTTTACTTCATTCTAGTATTTAGAACTAAATTAGTTTTGTTCCTTTTTTTTCTTCTGTATTGGAGGTTATGCTTTGTTGAAAGATACATCTAAACTAGCTATAGTTATTAACCATGAATATGAAAGTATGCATTCTTGTGCTGGCAATTTGAATGTAATGTGCTTGGATTTCTTGAAGCTGTGATGTAGTCTTAAAGAACTTCACTGGAGAAATCATTGGCATAATAACTATCCTCTATACGCAGATTATATGTTCTCTTCTCTAACTGCAAATATCTGTGCAATGCATGTGTTCTGCAGGTGCCAAAGAGGTTGATGAACAGGATGACATGTTTATTTTGGTAGCTCCTCAAAATGCTGTGGGAAATTGTATTATAGATGTAAGATAGGCCCTGATCTCAGTTTCTTTTTTTCAACTGAAGCATCTGTTCTCATTTTCTTTTAGCTTAAAAAGAATAGCTGAAAAAGCTGCTTTCGAAAAATGTACCCTGGGAATGTTTTCGACACTATTCAAAATAAAATGTTTATTATTTATTAAAATATATTTCTCAGAATTATATCTTTCAAGAATTCAAGAATATTCCATTTAATCCTTAATACAGATCTATTGATGTGTTGCCCATTCTTTGGAGTTGAAAAATTGCAGGACCTAAAAGCTATGACTGATGCAGCTGGTCAGCGTCCTGTTATTCTTGTCAATCCTAAACTGAAGGTTAGATTATGGTGCCTACAAATTGAATTTGGTTGTTTAAATGGTTTCCATCATTGATCCCTGCCCGGGTGACATGGATGAATGACTAAAAAATTAAGCACTAATATCTTAAAAAGCAACTAACTGGATGCAAAATGAGTATGAGATCAATGTTGTCTTCTGTTTTCCCTTTTTTTTT
This sequence comes from Parsonsia alboflavescens, assembly GCA_028571225.1. Lineage (NCBI taxonomy): Eukaryota > Viridiplantae > Streptophyta > Magnoliopsida > Gentianales > Apocynaceae > Parsonsia > Parsonsia alboflavescens. The sequence goes on from JAOXNR010000022.1 coordinate 16,751,306, forward strand.
TTTTCCGAATTCATAGATCATGGCTCTGAATATAAATTTGGTTTGTGCAGTAATGTGGTTATTTGTTTACAACTTATTCAAATTTAGTGATAAATTGATAAATTTTTGGTATCAGAAATCATAAAGAATTTTCAAGTACAGATTCCTTGATTGTTTGTGTTGTACTCAAACAGACACTATAGGCAACACCTTATTGGTTTCACAGAGGTTACTTAAAGGAGCCATTATGTTGGCCATAATTTCATCCTTTCTTCATTTTTACATTCACGTTTTTCTTTCTTTTCTTCTGTATATTGCTTATTGTATGGAGATTTTCAGATAATAATTTATTGAAGATCCAATAGAAATTATACAAGATTGTTTTGCTTTGGCATGCGCTTCCGGGACATGCATAAACACATATACATAATAACATGCCTTCTCTGTTGGGAACCTCCCATAAGCTCAGAGTTCTTTTGTGTAATCCTTGGCTTTGCTCTAATTTAACTCATGTAAGGGAACCAAGCAGTGTGTCATTGGTAGATAACCAAATTTATCGGTATGATTATTCTGATGATTTTTGCAAATACATGGACTTGAGAATTTGCTTTTGGTATGCAACAGGCTTGACGATTTTCTTGATGGCTGCAGTCTAATTAAAGAAACATGGAAATAATTAGCTCTTAATAATGAAATAATTATGCCTTTAGCTGAATTAACTTAGGTGGAAGTTGAATAATACTTTAATGCCTGTGTTCATAATGGTTAGGTTTCAGCAGTCTGGGATTTTTTTTTCTTTGTGCTTGTTTAAACAACAATGAAGCAGTCAAAATACATCCAGTAAATTTCTTATTCATCAAACTATCATTTCTATTTGAAATTTCCTTTTCCCCTTTGCAGTAATGTTGCTTGCAAAAATTTCTTTGCACTGAAAATACTTATTCTATTGCTTATGATTATAATAGGACTTACCCAGTTCAAGTGGGATCATGCAAGTAAGTTCCGATCAGTGAACAATATAGATGCAAATATTCAGTAGCGTTTCATTGAAATACTAATTAATGTTATTACAAGGCAATGGGACGAGAGAAGAGAATGGCATATGCTGCATCATTTGAGATATGCTACTTCTTTCGGTTACTGTACTATGCAGGAACTCAATATCCAATTATGGGTGCCCTCAGGTGAGGCATTCATCTTGTCAAAATATCTATGCGTGCTTTTCCAATTGTACACACACTGCTCTTAAATGGGAAACAGTAGTTTGAATAATTCTTATTTCATCTTATTTGAGTTACAAAACAGTTTCATATTCTTCTTCCATATCATTTTTTTATTTCATCCAAAAATAAGCCAGTAAACCAGAAACATATGAACAACATTATGGGCAGACTGAAAGTTCAACACTCAGGCTTACATCTCAAATTTTCTACTCTGGAAACTAACAGTTCATAGTTGGATATTTCTTGTCTATTTTAAAAGGATGAAATTCTTATCAAGTGAAATTTTATATAGGAATACGAGCAAGCCTTTTGTATATTATCACTATATGCTATGTTTTGATTACTTATCTAGACTTTTGCAAGTTTAAATGTCACATTTACCAAAATCTGGAACTGCATTGATACTATTTCAGGATGTCCTACCCCTACAATTATGAATTATTCAAGAGAGTAGATGAAGCACCTGGCAAGGAGAAATACGTGCTGTTGAAGTCCTTCCCAGAGAGACCAAATTCTGAAGAGATTAATGATGCATATGAAGGAAAAGATAGGTAAAGAAGATGACCCTCTTTGTAAGAAGTCTAGTTTGTCCATTATTATTGCAGGAAACCGACTTATAAGGTCTATTTGATACTTGCAGAAGTCAAACTAAAAGAGGTTCAGGGTTTTGGTATGAATTCCAAATATTTCTTTTAAAAAGTAACTGCTAAAAATAGCACATTTTTTACAATGATTGATTTAGTTGGAATGTTTGATAATCTTGCAGGGGGCTATTTGGCAGTTTATTGAGCTGAAAATAGAAAAAAGGCAACAACTGCAAAGGCAATTTAGACATCAATGATCAGATTACATCAAATGCGAGTGGTAAAGTGAGAAGTGTTAAACTCTCCTTTTACAAGTGTATATAAAAATGATCATCTATGGCTAAAAATGGAAGTGTTTTGTATGCTTCTTCCTCTGTGAAGGAAATAGAGTAAGGGGTGCCGTTTGTTTTTCTTTAACGTGCTAAATAGGGTGCAATATGTGACTTCATTTGTGCGAAGGAGTAATGTATAATAGCTCTCTCCCTCCCTCCCTCTCTCTCGGTTATGCTTCTATTGTGTGTTTCTCTCTTATTTTGGTGATGTAGCCAATGCCACTCCATCCCTCATCATGGACAGCTCGAAAAAATTAGGCATCTAAAGAAGGGATGGAATTGAAGGGAAAGTATGAGAGGAAAACATAGGCTTATGAGAGGGAAACATAGGGTTGGACGGAAAAATAAGGAGAAGCGAGAATGAGAGGAAGTTGTATTGGACATTTAGGAAAATGAAAGATAATTTGTTCTGTCTTTTAATATTAAGATAAATTAACTTTTGTTTAAAATTTAAATTTTTAAAAATTTAAGAAACTTACTATGTTAATGGGTTCCAAATCTTCTAATACACCTTCGTGTGACACTCTCTATCATACTATAAAAAATTTTATATAAGTTTTCTTAAAAATCGAGAATCTTTAGGGTTTAATTTATTTTTCAAGTGTTTAGTTAATAAAATATATATACAAATATAATTAAAAGACAATAAGATTTTTATTAGGGTATTAAAGAGTGTCACACGAAAAAGGTACTAAAAGATTCGGAGTCATGTTAATGATTAGCAAACACAGTGATTTAATATACTAGATAGTTGCATCTAAGAGTGTTGCCAAGTGATTTGGGGGTGAAGCCTACATAACACAGGTACTTACAACCTCAAAGTTTGAAATGATTGTCAGTCACTATGATCATGTCAGCTTTCTGCTTCACCTTTGACCATTCCACTACCTAAGGAAAGAACCGGTCCGGTACCTAATCAGTCGATCGACTGGTTCAAAACGGTTCGAAGGAAATATGCTTGTCGTTAGGCTGATAGATTTTTCACTTCAAATCGAATTGATCACAGGATTGATCAGATCGGATCGCTTGGTCTGATCCGATCCAAAAAAACCTTGGGATGAAGAGAGTAATTAAGAGACATTTAATTACATCATAGGGTGTGATTAAATGGTTTGGAGGTAAAACTTATATGATATACATTTTAAGTTCGACTCGATCTTGTTCTTGCAAACTTTAATTTTGATGAGTTATAGTTCCTAACGGATCAAAATGCATGTGAGACCTTGACCAGAACATAGCTATATAAAGGAATGTAAATGAGATGAGACGATTCATTTTGAGCAAATAAACTTAAGGTAAGGAAGTCACTTAACTGTTTCTTTTTTTTTAATTTTTAAAAAATAATAATAAAAACAATTGAATGGCAGTAAAAAAAATCCCTAAAAAATAACAAAAATCCCAAATTGATTGTTATTGTACGATGCAAGAATTTACAGATTTTTTAAATATTTTTTTTAGGAAGGGAAGGGAACAATGATATGATGTCTCTGCCTCTAATTTATGTGACTAAAAGGAATGTCCAATATCTTATCTCGTCTGAAAATTTATTTTTAGACAAGAATTAATTTGTTAGTCATCCATAAAAAGATTGAGTACTTAACTTTCAAACAGAAAAATAATTAGGGATTTTAAATGGTACGATAAAAATTTAGTAATTTAATTGGTTTAAATAAAAAAGATAAAGGAATTAAAAAGATTAAAAAAAAGAAAGATAACTTCCATGACGTAAGTATAAAAGAGCAAGAACTAAAATGGGAATTTGCCCCCATCTAAATATTATAAATCTGACGTATAATTGGGTCAAGTTCGAGCTTTAGTATTTATTAATGCTGCTGCATCTCAACTGCTAACTCCAAACCATTTGAATCCAGTTACTATTCTTAGTCGACGTATGTGGAATGAAGCAATTTTCCTACTAAATTAGAAAAATCTAAAATCATGAGATGATGACTAACACCCTATAAATAGACAAAAAAAAATTATTTAAATGGTTAAACAGCCTCACTTAAGATTAAGTGAGCATAGGTTTGAATAATGAAAAAGATTAATGTCATTGGATTAAGGTTTAGCTTCTAGGGATTTTCCTTGTATTAGTTGGGTCTAAATAGGTGGAATGTCACTGTTAATTCTTGATAAGAGGGGTATAGGGCACGATGGGTAAAGAAATTAATAAATA
>JAOXNR010000022.1:16755699-16788147 GCA_028571225.1 Parsonsia alboflavescens
CTCGCTGTGATTTTTTTTTTTTCTCAAACTAATCCCATTGAAATATCTTCTTTTCAGCCCCATCCAAAAAAAAAAAAAAAAAGAAAAAAAAAATTGCATCAAAGATGGGAAGAGACGGGAAGCAACAATGACTGGAGATCATCGAAATTCACTAGATTTGTGAGTGATTTGAAGAACACCTGAGCTAATAAAAAGAAATGGGCAGTCTATGCCTTGAATGAATCAGTAACAATGGATTGATGCAATGGGAGATCAAGAGACGGACAGGGGGGAATGGCCTATCAGTCATTGGTGGACCTTCCGCTATTCCAGTCACGGAGCTCTCAACTGAGTTATTTAGGTTCTGGAATTCCATCTCTAGTTGGGGGTTTCAATTCGTAAAATGTGGTGCAGGTTCATCTCTCTCAACCAGTTCAGGTTCAAGGGAGGGCGATCGAGGGGACCCAGACTTTAGATTTTCATCGGAACTCACCAAATCTGTGCGTAATTTGCAGAAGCAAGCAAATTACTCTCTAACAATTCAACGGTCCAAAAATCAACATTCAAAATCAAAATCAACTAAGATTTGGATCCAAAAATAGAAACAAGAAGAAATTCCTGCATAGACACAACTAAGAAGGTCGAAGACGGTCTCTTCCAAGAGACAGTTGTGGAGATGGCATAGACACAACACACAACAGAAGATTGTTTGAATATGGGAGCTATGGTGGCCGCGGATCCTATGAGGCGTTCTCCAACGCTATTGACACATTGCCTTTCCGTGACGGTGGAAACTGTCTCATCCTGACGCTCTTCCCGTCTTTGTTGCAAACTTTATTTGTTTTGTTTGGATGAAGTTGAAATGATGTCGTTTCAACTTGAGTATTTTTTTTTTTTTTTATAAAAAAAGGTTGCACACGGAGGTTGGGTGTGAATTCGCATATAGAAATTTCTCTCTCTATATATATATGTACAGAAATATTATAGAGTGCCACGAAATATTGTTTCAGTTAAATCTCTAATGGCTAAAGCTAACGATCAACTTTTCTTATTTTAAAAAAAATAAAATAATTAAAATTTAATCAAGTACCCATAAAATTTAGTTTATATTTTTAGGGTTTAATTTATAAAAAATAATTTTTTATAGAAGAATTTATTTTTTTTTAACAACTAACCATTAAGTTTGACCGTTTGAGACTTAATTGAAGCACTTTATAAGTTGTACTCCATAATACTCCATAGCATTACCCTATACATATATTATATATATAAGTTATTGTTGGTATTTTACTAATTTTTTACTGTATTACCCTTATCTTTTCCTTTTCCTTAATTAATGTTATTAGTTTGACTAAAATCATAAATAGAGACATTTTTTTAAAAAAATAAATATTACCTTAATTTTGATAAAATGATGGTTAGTGACTTATTAATAGTGATGGAGGAGGAAGTATATTATAATCTTCATTAGATGGACATCTTTTGTCTTCTTTTTAGTATGAGGAGGAATTCGAAACTCCATGACGGTCTTATTTTCTCAATCATTGATTTAATATAAATATATTTTAGTTAGAATACTTGAATTTGTAGTTGATTATGGAGACAAGTATTAATGTTGCACTAAACAGGTAAGAAGGATTACGAAGGTATAGAGATTACACTCCTATCCATATTTCGCAAAGCTAACCTGGTAGTTCATTCTCGGAATTGCTATATATCGAATAATAAATTACCAATTAGGTGAAGTTACCTTGTTGGAGTCAATCTCAATTACGTGAAAGTAGTCATTTAAGATAATTGATAGATAATATCCAGCCAATTGCTATAAAAATTCGTGGAGTTTCCATAATATTAGATACATTGTCATGCACGCCTTTGGTTTAAGGTCTATGATCTCATTAATGACCTGTGTACCAAGCTCGCAACCTTCTAAGGTCTTGATGAGCTTCTTTAGAGGTTGCGATGAGTGATTGTAAGGTTTATAACATATATTAAGAGTCATAAATGTTTAATCATGGCATAGAAGGTATTGGAGATGGATTGGAGCTCACTGGGGTTGGAGTCCATGAGACCTTTACCATCATAAAAGGTCAGCGACCTAAGAGGTTGTTGTTTCGAGAGGTTGCTGACTTACTTTTAGAAATGTTAGATCCGATCTCTCTTATTCGGGTTAGTATTTGAGTTTGTTAGGATCGAATTATTCGAGTCATACCTATTTTACCTATCATTAAGCCCATTTAGGTCCACCGAGCATTTAGATCGTGGTGCCTAAATTTTTGCTACCAAACTTTGAGCTTCGAGCTTTGAAGAGTCACTCCATTTTTATAATGGCTAGTTTTTAGGTATTGTGTCTCAGTTTTGGCAGTTACCTCTGTTCTTAGGTAATGTATCTTTCCCAGAAACTTAAGAGACTCCTTCTCCTATGTAAATTAGGAAACTTTGAAGGGTTTAAGATTTACCTAAATCCTTCTTAGCAAAATCAAATCTCTCCTCTGCAATTTTAAGAATCCGAGCTTTCGAACTTCCTGAGCTTTCTTTTTTCTGTTCGGCAATCAACTGGGTGTTCGGAAATTCTTCTTGTCCTTTTTGAGATGAAAGTTTTTCAGCACCACAGAGAGAGTTTTCTTTTCCCTTTTATTTCTTTCCAGAAATTTTCTACCTGTTTGAAAAAATATTCTCCTCATTGAGTGCGTAGCGATTCCCCATTTGTTGACCTCCCTGTTGGTGAGTCACCCACACAATCGTTTTCTTCAAGTACACTCTCTCTCCCAACTAGTGAAACTCCTAGGTCTTTTCCAACTTAAAATTTTGATAACGAAGTATTTTATATACCCCCCCTTCACTGTAAGAGCTCCTCCAGTAAATAGGAACGAATATAAGCCCTCTAAGTTAGAAGCTTTTTCTCTTGATTCTACCATAGAGTCTTATGAAATTATGCAAATTGGTATACAGAGGGAATTGAATAAAGGTGATATTGTAGCTGCTGAAAGTTCTGAGCATCCTGGTAGTAGGCGAGATGGACACATCGTCCTTCACTTGACCAATCTTAGGGGAGTGATTCTTCTTAAATATCTCCATCCTCTTTTCCTCAACTTCGCTTGTTTCTAGAAGGTTCTTATAGCTCAGCTCTTTCCAAATGCTGTTAGAACCGTTGTAGGATTCATAGCAACTTGTCACTTGTATAGAGTTCCAGTTTCTCTAGAGCTTTTTATTTGCTTCTTCAAAATAAGTATCTCTACTGCTCCTGGCAAAACGAGTCAGGGATATCTTCAGATAAACAATAGGTATAAGTTGTTAAGGACTTTCCAGTCATCATGGGAACCTTGAAAAAAGTCCTTCTTTTTGGCTAGGCTTCCTGTAGACCAAATTCGGGCCGAACCATACCCAAAATGGAAGCTCAATAAAACTTTTTATAATAGACTCCCAACTCTGATTGGCGAGTTTGAGGAGGCCAAACCTTTTCTTGTCAACCTTGCCAGTTCCGATGTCATGAAAGTCAATTGCACTCAACCATCTTAGCCTTTTTCCTTTCTTCATCCTACTGGACTAGGAAGCCCTAGGCATCGTGACCTATCTGCCCTTAGGAAGTCCATGAAAATTCCTCCCACTAGAAGGAAATTTTTATTTTTTTCATTGAATTTTGCTCTATTTCGTGAATAGGTCGCCAATAATCATCTTTTTGTCATCTTTTGTTTGACAACAATGAGGGTTGCTTGGGCATTCAACCGACCTGCTATCTCCCAAAAAGGCCAACAAAGTAGGTCCTAGTCCCTCTAAGCTCCCTCTGATGGAGCTCCTGCTACTGTTGGTGCTTCCACAGCACCACCGACCTCTGCACCTTTATCTCCTAAGATTCCTATTCCCTCGAGTAGAACAAAGAAGGTCCCTATGGCAGGGAGAACAAGGAACGCTTTGAAGAGAGGCAAAAAGGAAATTGCTTTGCATCTTGTTGAATCCCCCCCGTCGTACTCAAGTCATTTCCCTTTCGGATTCTCTTTCTTCTGGCTCAGCTTAGAAGGATAAAAACATCCCTGTTGTTTCTTTAGGGAAGGGTAAGGGTCTCAAGACCTCCCAATAGGAGGTAGAATTCAATGGTTGTGCCACTGAAAAGGTCGCTAAGACAGTAAAGAGGTTTGGAAAGTCATCTTTGACCTCGCATTCTATTAAGGGGACCACAAGGTGTTGTTCCTGACCTTCCAATGGAATCTTCAGATACCCTGTACAATCCCAATCATTTTTAATGGAGTGTGCACCTCCAATTGATAAAGAGATTTGTAAGCAACTCACTGACATCAAGCTGGATAGATATGCTGCTTCTTCACATTGCTGCAAGTCTCCTTTACTTCTTTATGCTTCTTCAATAGCTTTTATGAATGTTGACTTATCCGTTTAATTCTTTCTCAGAGCCATGTTTTCTTGGGCCAGGGGTTGAGGAGGTAGGCTGAGAAAGAAAAGAAAGATAAAGAGCTTTCTGTCCTGATTACCAATCTTCAAAACGACAAGGCTTGCTTGGAGAATTAGATGGAGGAGCCGACTGCTGCTGTTGAGCGAGTTAATGCTTGTTATGTAGCTATCAGTGGTCCTCTACAAAAGTGCAATAAGAATATTACTGAGGCTAAGAATGAGAATTTGATAATGGTAGCCACTCTTGATGAAGTTGTGAAGAAAAGCGACCAACTGGTTAATCTAAGCAAATAGCAAATTGCTCGCATTCAAAGCTATCTGCAAAGAACACAGTAGTCCCTCCTTGGCTAAGCTCGAAGAGATCCCTACTTTCCAGGATTATGTGGAGTCCATCCTGCAACCTCAGCTGTTTGGGTTGTACAATGATGTGATTGATAGCTTCCACGAATGGTGATATTAAGACTGATGAGGCTGCTCACAATGGGTTGCATCATCCCGATGCAGTAGTTCGTCTGCCTTAGGAGTGAGAGCAAGAGGGGTTGAGACCTCAAGAGGAGGTAGGTCCAGAACCCCAAGAGTAGGTGGATCCTAAGCTTCAAGGGTAGGTTACATGGACAATCTGAAGTTGGTACGATAGCTGAGAGGGTGGTCAATGATGTTCCCCCTCTAGCAATCTCTGAACATTCACGTAAGCCTATCCTTGTTTACAAAGGTTTACTTGAGCATTCCCCTTTTCGTTCTCAATCCATAGACATGCTTGAAGGTCTAGAAATTTCTCGAGCTATACATCGTTCCTTGGATGGGGTTTTAGTTGACACAGTTGTTGACTATCATGCAGGTCCTCGAGTATTCATGATAAAGAAGAGGTCACTAGAGGTCCAACTGCTCCAAGCTTAGAGGGTTTGCTCAAGGAGAAGAAAGAATGAAATGTAATAGTTTAGGATTTTTCATTCTCTTGTCATGCCTTCCTTCTTCTCATTTTCTTGAAGTATCTTGGTTGTATCACATACAATGCTCATTTTGAGCTACCTCTCTCTTTTTCCTACACTTCACTGCTTAATAAGGTCTAATTGTGGCCTCTTTTTTTAATATAAATAGATAAATAAATAAATAAATAAATATATATAAATATATACATATATTTATATTTATATAAATGTTAGTTTGTGCTATGGAGCACACACTAACAAGTGCTACAGTTAAGTTTCTAACGGTCTACTATCTTATTTTTTAAAACAATTAATTAAAATTTAATCAAGTACCCCTAAGATTTAGTTTATTAAAAATATTTGAAAAAAAAATTTTTATCGAAAAATTTATTTTTTTCTTAATAACTAATCGTTAATTTTGACTGTTAGAGACTTAATTGGAGCACTTTCTAGTGTGTGCTACTATCATTCCTCCATATATATATATATATATATATACACACACACACACACACACACACATATCTATATGGTTGATCATATCTTTTGCATTGATTCTGCTTTGTTTTAGCACTTCGTAGCATAGAAAATGCTTGCACAATAAAACTTGAACTTGTACCAATAGGGGAGAAATGGTATTTTTCAAGGTAATAGCGAGCTTCATGGAGCTAGCATTTAGATAGGTCTCTGAAACTTGTAGCGAACTGATGAAACAGGAATTTGAGTAGGTCGTTAGATAGGTCACTGGGGCTAATCAATGGGCTTATAGCTTGGTAGGACTTAGGCAAAATTTTTTTTTTAAGTGACAAGCATTCCAAGCTCTTAAAAGATGCCTATCTTTGAGATCAGCGAGCTTATAGCTTCCACCTTTGAGCATTTCTTGAACTATGTAAGGTTCTTCCCAGCTCTTTTGTAACTTGGTTAATTGAATTGCTTCCCAACATTTGACCTTTTGAGAATCATTTCTCCAAGTGCAAAGTTTTTCTCTTTGACTTTTTTGTTGAAAAAGTTTGTGACTTGTTTCTTGTACCTTTTATCAGCTTCCATGGCTTTATTTGTTGTTTCTTCAAGGAGGTATAGGTCTACCCTTTTCTCCCCTCGTTTGAGACTGAATTGTATTCAGCTAACCTCAAAGACTGCATTCTGACCTCCACTAGTAGTACTGCTTTTGTGCCAAAACATAGATTGAAAGGTTTTTCTCTCGTAGCCTTTCTTGGTGTGGTTCTATAAGCCCATAGAATACTTGGAATTTCTTCTAGCCAAGAAGCCTTCTGACCTTCCTTCTTGAGCTCAATGATCCTTCTCTTGAGACTTTCCAAAATTGTTTTGTTTGTGACTTAAGCAAGTCCATTTGCTTGAGGATGAGCCACTGCAATGAGACTTTGCCCTATATTTAAATTCTCACAGAAAGTCTTGAATGGATCATCTATGAACTGTCTCCTATAATCCGAGATAATACAAAATTTTGAATCTGCATACAATGTTCCTCCAAACAAAGGGCTGCACATTTGGTGAGGAAATTATTGTCATAAGTTCTGCTTCCACCTATCTCGTGAAGTATTTTGCTGTCATTATTAAGAGTTGAACACCCCCCACTCCTTTAGGAAAAGGTCCCAAGATGTCAACTCCCTATATGTCAAAAGGAACTGAAGCACCGATGGATTGATATCTCGTTATGGGTACATGCAACTTGTTTCGATATAGTTGACAGCTTTTTCATCGTTGAACAATCCTCTCAATGTCTGATACCATAAAAGGCCAATAATATCCAGTTCTCAATATCTTTTTTACTATGGTTTTGGCTCCTATGTGTGATCCAAATATTCCACTGTGTACTTCTTCAATTATATATTCTCCCTCAGCTTTGCTCAAGCATTTGAGTAATGGCCATGTATACGACCTTTTGTATACTTCATCTCTTATCTACAGATAGCAGGGTGCTCGTTTTCTAATTTGGTAAGCTTCTTTTGCATCTTTTGAGAGCTCGCCGTCCTTGAGGAATTTGTAAATAGGGTATCCCCAGTTTGATTGATCTTCAATGACTAAATTCTTTTCTTGATCTATGCTTGGAAAGTACAATTACTCGATCAGGTGCTTGGTTTTGGTGCCAGCGAGCTCTCAGTCAACTTCTGTATTTTGCTCTCTAGGGATTTGTTCAATAAGGAAGTATGCAAGTTTTGATGTTATATCTCTTACTGGTTTGAGATATATAATCATATTTTCTTCCTTAGCCTAGTAGGTTCCAACAACCTGGATGGTTATGACTTGTGAATAAGTTTTTGCATACAATTTTTGCATTTTTAGAACTCTTATGAGTCTTAGACCTGCTAAAAGAGCTTCATACTCAAATTCATTATTCGAGGTTGGGAAGTTATATTTCACAGACTAAGGGATTCTCACTCTCTCAGTGCTACTAATATAATTCCCACACCTGAATTTTCTTGCTTCGTGGAACCATCGATGTACATGGTCCATACATTAGTTTCATGAGTTTCAGAGAGCTCCAGTGGAACTCTTGTGCATTCTTCCACAAAGTCTGAGAAAGCTTGGGCCTTGATGGCCTTCCTTGGCTCGAAATCCATTTGATACCATGAGAGTTCGAGCGACCACTTTATTGTCCTACCTGATTTCTCAGGCTTTGGCAATGCTTGCTTTAACGGTGAATTTGTCAATATTTTGATAGAGTAAGCTTTGAAATAGGGCTTAAGTTTTATTGATTTAATGACAATGAGATATAGAAACTTCTCCAGGTCAGGATATCTAGTTTCCGAACCTCGTAACAGACCACTTACATAATAAATAAAAAATTGCAATCCTGACCTTTCTACCAAGAGTACTGAGCTAACAGCTTTCTCAATTATAGTGAGGTACATTAGAAGTTCTTCTCTAGGTCTCGGTGAAACAAGCCGTGGAGGTTTTCCCAGGAATTCTTTCAGCTTCACAAATGCAATTTGGCAATCCTCTGACCATTGGAATCCATCAGGTTTCTTCAAGACATTATAGAACTTCTCTCCTTTGCTAGCCATCTTGCTAATGAAGCAAATTAGTGCTTCCATTTTCCCTGTTAAACTCTGGACTTCTTTCCAGAAGTTCCTTTATCTTATTAGGATTCGTAACAATACCTCATTCTGATATCTTGAAACCCAAAAATTCTTCCATTGAGACTCCAAAAGTGCATTTCTCAGAGTTGAGTTTCATGTGGGCTGAATTTAGTGTTTGAAATGTCTCTCTAATATCTTCAATAAAGTTGTCGAGGTCTTGGACTTGATTCCTATATCATCCATATAGACCTCGATTTTCTTCCGAGCTGTTTCTTGAAGACTTTATGCATAACTCGCTGGAACTCTACCCCTGCATTTTTCAAACCAAAAGGCATTTTGGGGTAGTAGTAGGTTCCAACCTTGGTTATAAATGAGGTCTTTTGCATGTCCTCCAATGCCATTGGGATCTGATGATATCCCTTGTATGCATCCAGAAAACAAAGCCGTTGATATCCAACTGTCGAATCAACTATCTAGTCGATGCTCAGAAGTGGCTTTGAGTCCTTCTGGCAATATTTATTGAGTGTAGTGAAGTCTACACACATCCTTCATGTCAATTCTTTCTTTGGCACGACCACTGGGTTAGCTAGCCATTCAGGGTACACGACCACTTTTAGAATTCCAACATCGAGAGGAGCTTGGATTTTTTGAGCTATGACTTCATTCCTTTCTAGAGCAAAGGTTTTTTCTTCTATTTTACCGGTTTAACTCCAAGTCTAAGCCCGACCTTGTGCTCTGCTATCTCTCTGTGAATGCCTTTGAGATCGGTAGGTCGCTAGGCGAAGACCTTTAGATAGTCTTGGAGTGAATCAACCAGTTTTCCTTTGGTCTTGGAAGGTAATAGTTCTCCTATCTTTATTCCTTTCTTAGGAAATTACTGATTGAAAAAAACTTTTTCTCCCTTGCTGGCTACAAGGATTCCAGATTTTTCATCTTCCTCTGGAAGGTCGATGAAATCCACTTGTGATTTTGTTGCCAAGATTTCTGCATCTCCTTCAGCAAGGTAGCATTCTGGGGACACTTTTCTATCTCCTTCTAAGGTAATCCAACTGTCACAAACCTAAATAGTCATGCAGTAGCTCAACAAAGAGATTTTAGCTTTCAGGTCTATAACTCCTTTTCATTAAAATCCTTTTCGTCAAAAAATTGCATCGTAAGTCCTTGGTTCATCAACAACTAGCCAGTCCTTGATCTCTGTGATACCTTTGCCATCTACTGTAGAGACTCATAAAATTCCTTCTGCGTAGGTCGTGTTGCCACTGAAACTAGTTAGAGCTGTGTTTGAATTTAGCAGCGACCTTCTATATATGCCCATTTGGTCGAATGCTTTCTTGAACAAGACATTCATTGCACTTTCGGTGTCTACCAAAATTTTTCATACCAAGAATTCCCCAATCTGGAAAGACACTATGATGGGGTCTGCATTTGCTCCCAGAGATCACTTTGACCTTTTCTCAATTGCATTGATCTCTCTCACTGGAGGTCGCTGTTGATTAGTTGCTATAGTTGGTGGGTTTGTAGGACTTATATTTTTTGCCAAGAATTCTTGCAAGTGGCCTTCCTTAATCAACCTCTCAATTTATCGCTTAAGGTCGCAACAATCCTCTGTGAGATGATCATGGTCCTTATAGTATTGGCAGAATTTTGCCATATCTCTTTTTGACAATAGGGTCTTGAGAGGTCTTGGTGGTAAGACCTTTCTTTTCCATAACAAATAAAATTTCTGCTCGCAAGGCTGTCAAGGGGGTAGTCACTAAGTTAGGAATTGTTTTTCTTTTCTTCTCTGAAGATCCTCCTTTTGCATGAGAATCCTTCCTGTCTTGCTTGGATGTTTAAGGGCCCTTAGGTAGTCCCTTAGACTCCTCGGTTGTTGATGCGAAGTCGAGAAGTTTCTTTTGAATTGCTATTTCATCTGTCTTGATCAATTTTTCTAGGAGTGTTTTGTACTTCCTTCATGGTCTTTATTGGTTCTTCTGCGAGTCGGAGGGCTACATACCCCCCTGGAGAGCTATATACCAACCCCAATGCAATCCCAGCTTGAAAGCGATGATATAGATTGCATCATTCTTCTGCTCAATTTCCACCGTTTCGTCATTGAACTGACTACAGTAACTCTTGGTGCTTTCACCAACCTTCTGTCTGACATTAAAGAGGTCTTTGATATCTATCTAGCAGTTCTTACTGCTTTGGAAATTTTTCAGGAATAATTCCTTCAGTTTTGTCCAGCTTGAGATGCTTGCCTCTGGGATGCTTTTGAACCATGACTATGCTTCCTTGGTCAATATGGACCGGAAGGCTCAATATTTGATATGGTCTGGGTACTCAAACATTTCCATGTAGGAAATGTACTCATCAATGTGTTGTTGCGGTTCACTAGTGCCATCATTTTTCACCACGAATTGATGAGCTTTGAACCCCGGTGGCATTCTAGCTGTTCTGATACTATGGATGAATGGTGATAGCTCAAATAGGTCCACACTACTCGCAATTTCCTGATCTCTATTTAATTTAGGATTTTCTTGGAAAGTTGCTCACCTCGGTAGACTCAGGGCTACCTCCTAAGCTTCATTGCTTGTTCTTTCGATTAGGCTTTGCTTAGGAGGTATCCTTTCTCTAGGGGGAGTTCTTATAGAGCTCCCCTGCTTGTCTAGGCTCGTTTCCTGTCGTTGACTTCTGGAAATTGCTGCTCGGTTGAGTTTATCTCGTAGATCATAGTTGCGACTATTGCATAAAGTTTCTTTGAAGTCAGTTACTAGTGGAGCAATTTTTGCGTTGCCTCTTTCTTGGATCCTTACCCCACAAGCTTCTCTCTGTGTAGGCTCTACTCCACTACCATTTTGAGTTTGAACCTTTGGAAGGTCTCTTCTTTCCTCCAGTGGTGGGGGTGGATCCCAATGTGTGTCATTTTGTTGCCTTGGATCTCTAGGTCGTTGTGTTTCCCTTCGAGATTGTGCAAAACTCCACCTCGTTGACCCATGGTCTCTTCTGCCCGATATTCCTTCCGATGCTACTACCATGAGTTCCAGGAGGTCGGCTGGAATAGAGACATGACTTCCCTTGGACCTCTGTGGCCTAAGAGCATTGTTGTTATTGCTTTGATTCTGATGTCTTTGTTCTGTTTCTTCTTGCCTGGGGGGATTATCCACTAGATTTCTCCGAGAAGGTCTAGATCGTGTTGGTCTCGGTGGCACTGATGGATCAATTGGAGCAATTATACTGTTATTGTTTTCATCATGACCTTGATCTTCCAACATGATTTATCCAGTCCGTGGTTGAGTTCTTCTTGGTGGTTGGCCATGACTTGGTGGATATACTCGTGTCAGCTATGATCTTGTCATCACGATTTCTTTTTGTTTTTATATGTTTGGAAGAAAACTTTTAATCAGGGTGTTTTTTTTTTTTTTCCTTCCCTCCACAGATGGCGCTAGAAGTGATGGACGTAAAAAACGACCTCCGAGCCACCACAAACCGTAATGACATCTGAAATCACAACCGGGAAAGATTTAGGTCACCGCAGTGGTTGTCGTCCTGAGGATAACTCCAATGTCTAAGTCAGTATTTGATTGAAAGTAAAATTGAATGAATTCAACCTATCTAATATGTCTGTGATTCGATAATATATGTTAAATAATAAGTTACCAATTAGTTGAAGTTACCTCTTTGGAGTCAATCTTAATTATGTGAAAGTAGGAATTTAGGATAATTGTGAGATAATATATCCCATCAATCGCTCCTAAAATCGTGGCGTTTCATAATATGAGGTACCTTGTCATACAAGTCTCTTGTATGAAATCTATGAGCTCGTTAATGACCTATGAACCAACCTCACGACTTTCTAGTGAGCTTCTAAGGTCTTGATGAGATTTTCTAAAGGTCGTGATGAGTGATTTTAAGGTTTATAATGTATGTTAAGCATCATAAATGTTTAATCATGGCATAGAAAGTGTTGGAGATGGATTGGAACTCACTGGGTCGAAGGTCGGGGTTCAGTGAAACCTTTGCCAAGCTCATAAAAGGTCGATGATCTAAGAGGTTGTTGACTCCAGAGGTTGCTGACTTACTTTTAGAAATGTTAGATCGGATCTCTTTTATTCGGATCAGTATTTGAGTTTGTTAGGATCGGGTTATTTAGGTGGTACCAATTTTACCCATGATCCACATTTTGAAATGGACACAATTGAACATCTTATTTTTCTAAATAAATCATATTTTAATATAAATTTTTATTAATTAATTCCTTGAACCGATGATTAATGTTTATTACTATAATGTTTCATCACTAATTATATTAACGCGAAAGATAAAATAGTAACCTTACAAAAGTAAAATATAAACTAAAATGACATTTAATTCCTAATGAAATTAATTACTATTATTTTTAATCTTTACATCTGGTAGCTGATTTCCGCCTAGATTATTTAGTTTTATCGATTCCAAGTCTTCTATTATACATTTATATGTCACTCCTGTTACACTAATAAAAAATTAATAAAAATCTTATGCGTAATCTTTAATTATTATTTTTAAATATAATTTATATACTAAATCCTAAAAAAATAAATTAAACCCTAGAATATTTAGTCTTTTAATGACACATATTAAATTTTACTAGTATAATAGAAAGTCATATACAAATGTGTAATAAGATATCAAAACCAATTTTCACTTGAGGCTCCCGAGTTTCGGAATATGTGAAATTTATTCGAGTGAAATCTGAAAATGATTTTTTTTATCATTAATGGAGCTCGGAAACAATTTCCGAATCACCCCGAACTGTGATGACACCTGTAATTGCAACCAAAAAAGAATTAGATCATCAAAGTAGGTGATAACTCCGATGCCTAAGTTAGTATTTGATCCAATAATATTGAATGAATTCAACTCCTGTCTAATCTATGTGTGATCATCAAAGTAGGTGATAATTCCGATGTCTAAGTTAGTATTTGATCCAATAATATTGAATGAATTCAACTCCTGTCTAATCTATGTGTGATTTGACAATATATATCGAATAACTAGTTACTATTTAGGTGAAGTTACATTATTAGAATGAATCTTAATTACGTGAAACTATGCATTTAGGATAATTGTGAGATTATGTTCTACCAATTGCTCCTTGAATTGTGGAGTTTCCATAATAAAGACGTCTTTTAATGCACAACTCTGATTAATCAGCTACGAACTTGCTAGCGACTTATGAACCATCTTTACGACCTTCCAGTGAATGTCAAAGATCTCAATGAGCCTTTCGGATATTGCGATGAATGATTTAAGTCTTATCATGTATATCAAATGTTGTAAATAATTAATCGTGGAATGAAAGATTAACGAGAAAAGGTTGGAACTCATTGGTTCGTAACTTGCGATCCAATGAGACATTTCCTTAACTCGTGGAAGGTCAATGATCTAAGAAGTCTGTAGCTTAGGAGTTCATCGACCACTTCCTCTTTAATATTAATTCGGAACCTCAGTATTAGGGCTATGTCGTTCGGGTGACCATCAATCATATTACAATTAAATTTAGCCAAGATAAATATATCAATAATAAAATTCGTCAAAATGAAATTGACAAATAAAAGCGTCCAAAAATCTGGGTGTATGTGAAAATCAAAGAGTGGCAAACACCCCAAAAAGAGAAATATTTACCCCTTTCTCACTTCTTTCCATTGGAGCTCTGATCAAACTTTTAAGTCGCAAGTGGATGACGTGGAGGAACACCGCATACGGCATACATATGGGAAAATGCAAATTCTAACATCAATTTGTTAGAGGAGCAGTAGAAGAAAAGAAATCAATCATAGCAGCTGAAATATTGACTGGATAACTGAAGTATCCATATTTTTTTTGTCCTTAATTAATGGGTAGTTAAGAACAAGGTTTATCTCACACATATCAAGAATCAGCAGAAATCAGAAAACAGTTGCAAGAACCATACACTTCACCATTCTAACTTGAATTTTGTTGGTGTTGAGGAGTTTTATCACTCAAATCCCTTCCTTTCTTCGGTTCTTTCTTGAGGTTGTTTTTTTGAGGCATGGCCGGAGGGTCTCTTGCTCCTGTAGGTGTGGCTAAAGAGAGAGCTGAGGAGTACAAAGGAAAAGTAACCACATATGTGGTCATTTCTTGCATAGTTGCGGCAACTGGCGGATCCCTTTTCGGCTACGATGTTGGAATTTCAGGTGAGTGAATATTCCTGTTTAATGTTTTCCAAGAACTGATGGAAGTCACTTTGAATTTATGTGTAATTACTTTCATAGTTCTTCTTTCTTGGAAAAAAACCCCGTTTCCTCTTTGCGGTGACCCTAATTACTAATGCTTCTCTGTTAACTAATTCATCAGGAGGTGTGACATCCATGGATGAATTTCTTCATAAATTCTTCCCAAAAGTGTACCAAAAGAAAAAACGTGTTCACGAAAATAACTATTGCAAGTACAACGATGAGGGTCTTTCAGCATTCACCTCATCCTTGTACCTTTCTGGTTTGGTTGCATCTCTGCTAGCCTCTCCGGTCACCAGAAAGTATGGGCGCAAGAGCAGTATAGTCACCGGTGGAGTTTCCTTTCTGATAGGGGCTGCGCTCACCGCCTCTGCTCTCAACCTTGCTATGCTTCTTTTGGGTCGAATTATGCTCGGCGTCGGCATTGGCTTCGGAAATCAGGTATATTCATTCCATTGAGCACTCCGTATTTCATCCTTTTAACAAGAAAAAATTTCCTCTTAATCATAGGCGAGAAAGTACATGCCTTTTACATGGTTTTTTTTTTGGTTTTGTGTCCCTCTTCACTTGTGGTTCTTCAAGGCAGTACCACTGTACTTATCTGAAATGGCACCAACCCATCTACGAGGAGGACTAAATATGATGTTTCAATTGGCAACAACTCTTGGAATCTTCACGGCAAACATGATAAATTTTGGAGCAGATAAAATCCATCCCTGGGGTTGGAGGCTGTCATTAGGTCTAGCTGCGGCACCTGCACTGCTCATGACTACAGGAGGTTTACTTCTTCCGGAGACGCCGAACAGTTTGATCGAAAGAGGTCTCGAAGAAAAGGGAAGGAAAGTTCTAGAAAGAATAAGAGGAACAGAGGATGTGGGTGCAGAATTCGAGGACATGGTTGAAGCAAGCAAGCTTGCAAACGCAATCAAGCATCCCTTGAGAAACATTCTGGAGAAGAGAAACAGACCACAGTTGCTGATGGCAATTTTTATGCCAATGTTCCAGATACTCACCGGCATAAACTCCATACTCTTCTATGCTCCAGTGTTGTTTCAGAGCATGGGATTCAAGGGGAACTCCGCCCTCATTTCCGCTGCTTCAACTGGGGTAGTTCTTGCATCCTCTACACTGATCTCCATGGCAACTGTTGACAGATGGGGTCGAAGAGTTCTCTTGATTAGCGGTGGAATTCAAATGGTCACTTGTCAGGTAATTATCCTAAATCCCCATTTTGTGACAGCAGCCATCAGAATTACGAATTACAGAATTAAAAATTGAGCCTTTCTTTTTCTCTGTTTTTAACATCAGATTATTGTAGCGATAATCCTGAGCATGAAATTTGGAAATAACAGCGAACTCTCGAAAGGTTATTCAGTGTTGGTGGTGATCGTCTTCTGCCTGTTTGTTGTAGCATTTGGATGGTCATGGGGGCCTCTCGGGTGGACAGTGCCGAGTGAAATCTTCCCATTAGAGACCCGTTCGGCAGGGCAAAGCATTACGGTAGCCGTGAATCTTCTCTTTACTTTCATCATAGCACAAGCCTTCCTCTCACTCCTCTGTGCTTTGAAGTTTGGGATTTTCCTTTTCTTTGCCGGCTGGATTACCGTCATGACGATCTTTGTTTACATTTTTCTCCCTGAAACCAAAGGAGTTCCAATAGAAGAGGTCATACTCTTGTGGCACAAGCACTGGTTCTGGAAGAAGATCGTCACAGAGAATCAAAAAGCTGGTGAGAGTAAATAATAATGGTCAATCAATAGTTTCAAGAATCCATGAACAACAGAAAATTTGGCTGGCATGCAGGTAGGCTTTACAGACTGATGACACCATATGACCTCAGTTGCGGAAATAATGTATCTGTCCATTTATGCCCTGCCAATGTCAAATCAACGGTACTAAAATGAATTTGAGGAATCTCGGTCGAGCCAAAATATTATTCTAAGATTGTCTTCGCTGATTTCTGGAACAGCTGTATGGTGGTCTGTCTTTGGTCGTTAGCAACAGAATTCATGGGGTGTTTTCACATTTATCCAATTTGAGGGAAAATATTTCTATATTATCCAAATTTATACAATATTTCATAATTTATTTAACTCTAAAACTAACTTTTCATTTTATATCCATTTTGATTTTTTCCTTAAAAGAAAAAAAAAATCTTTATTCACTTTTATCGTGTAGTTATTATATTACTCTCAACATTTAAAACAGTTTAACTACCTTTGCAATTGTTGTAAAATCAAATTGAAGACCATATTGATGAAGTTTCCTTCTTGAAAGTTGAATTTGAAGGAACTTATTCTCTCTATTGAAGGAAAAAAAAAGTCGACATTCGCATTGGGAAGAGGAGTTTGGTTTTTTTTCCTTCACAAAATCAAGCTCAAAATACAATTTGAGTTCGGTTTTTTTTTTTTTGTTATGGTGTTTGATGGTTGTGTTTTGATTCCTAAGTACCGCTGGGTTTTTCTGGTTTGATATTTTGTGTTGTTTGTTTGGTGTAAGGAAGGAAAGAAAGAAAGTTGTTTGTATTGAGTGTTTGAAGTAATGGTCAACTTTGGATAAGTATGGCCAACCTTCGGAAGTTCTATTCGACCTTTTGGAGGTCAATCCAACCTTCCTTAGTATAAGCCGACCTTCAAGCCCAATTTTTTATGGTTCAACCGACCTTCCAGTTGATCCTTTCAACCTTCTAAGGATTATATCGACCTTCAAATGATGTAATCAACCTTATCTTTTATTTCTTTTTTTTTTTAAGTTCAATAGACCATCCACAAGGTCAATTAGACCTTCAAAGGGATTATATCGACCTTCCATATGTTCACCTCGACCTTAAAGCATTTTTTCTTCCGGTCCTTTTTTTCTTTCAAAAACTATGTAGGTCCTTTTTTCTATGCTTTCTTTTTTAATCAAGATATTTCTACCCTTTGCTTTCTATTTTTTGTTGTACATTATCCTGAATATATTTTTCTTTGGATTCTTGCAGAAATGGGCTTGATCAGAATTATTCTTCACAATGGTTCTATAAATGGAAGGACGCATTCAGTAGTCATACCAAACGACATCAATTATGAAGATTTTATGATAACTATGGTAGGTTGCATGAAGATTGATTTAAAGCAATTTGATGTACAAATCTCATTTGCATCTAGATTATCCGATGGAGGTACTAAATTATTGGAAATTGAAGATACATACGGGGATCATGTTTGTGATGGGGAAAGCTGATCCTAAAATAGTGGTCGTTAACAAAATTGAAAGATTACATCAGCGTGGTAGTGATCCCACAATGGATGATTTTGTTAATACGTATGAAAGGAATCCGGATGGGACATTCCCACCTGTAAACGATGAACCTGGGCCATCTGGAAATATTCGCATCGATGTTGATGTTGATGATTATGGTGATGATCATTACGAAGAAGAATATATCTACGGTGTCGATGATGATGTCCCCGTGAACTTCGACAATGAGGTTAGACATGTAGTTCCCTTTCAACAGTTTATACCGGACCCTTCTACTCAGTTCACAGACATGGACTGGGGTGATGAACCATAGGTGCATTATCCCAAAGATGAAACCATTCCATTTGTGGGTGAGATAGGGAAGGATTCAATTTTTAACAGTAAGGATGAATTGACGACAACAGTCGGTCAATATTCCCTCAAGAATCGATTTTCCTATCTCGTGGTACGTTCGGATAAAGCAAGATTCGAGGCGCGATGCAGGAATGAAAAAGATTGCACCTTCATGATACTTGCACAGTGAGAGTTGGATGCCACATATGGGTGATTCACAAATTTGTCCCGACTCACACTTGCATTCAAACGGTACAACAAAAGCTAAAATAGGAATGTGACTGCATCAACAATTGGTTGTTTGTACACTGGTAAAATCATCAGTGCGAATCACACCCCCAAATGATTCAAGACATGGGAGAGAATTATGGTGTGAAGCTATGATACACCAAAGCATGGAGATCTTTGCAGCTTGTAAACGAAATCACTTATGGAACTCCAGAGAACTCACTAAAACAACTTCTAACATACTTCTACCTCTTGGAGTGTACAATGCCCGGCTCAGTGATTAGCATAGCTTTGTCGGCGGAGCATTTTGTGAGGTCATTTTGTACAATTGGTCCTTCGATCGAGGGTTTCAAGTACATAAGACCCGTCATTGTCCTAGATGCAACAAACTTTAAAAATGCACATGAGGGTAAAATTTACACAGCTATGTATGCGGATGGAAACGGACAAACTTTTCCACTTGCTTTTGGATTCGATGAAGAGGAGGGCGATGATTCATGGGAGTGGTTCTTAAGAAGAATAAGGACTACATACGGATCACCCGATGATTTGGTAATTGTATCCGATCGACATAAAGGCATACTACACCCAATGAAAAAAGTGTATCCTGAGGTTCCACATGCTTTTTATATTCGACATTTGAAGGAAAACTTGAAGACAAAGTGTAGAGATCCTCGTGTTCCAGTTATTTTTAAAAGTATTGCATATGCTTATGATAAGCACAAATGCGACCACCACTTTAGGGAGATTGAATGTATACACCCTAAGGTTTATCGGTGGTTGGATATTGAGGTAGGGCGATTGGGTTGGTCACGTGCTTACTGTCCGAAGAATCGATACAACCAAATGATAACCAATCTCATGGAGTCCTTCAATGAAGCGATCAAGAAAGCTCGGAAATTGCCAATTACATCGCGCATGAGTTTTATAGGGGGTATGTGTCAGAGTTGGTTCAATAAATGTCAAGAAGCAGCCATTGCAATGCCTGCTATTATTACCAAACGTGCTGTGGAATGGATTGAGGAGGAAGCTGTTTTGGTTGACCAACAAAGGCTGCGTACTACATCCATTCGAGCTAAGGAGGGGTATGTCGTCGGTAATCCCCCACAAGAAGCACATGCTATTGTGGAAATGATTCGGAGGACTTGTGGATGTCAGAGATGGGATCTAGAAGGAATGAAATGTAAACATGTCATTGCTGTTGCCAGGTATTGAAAAACCTTCATATAATTAAACTAACATTCTAGATAGTCAATAGGTTCTACCTTTCGGACCGTCTCTATTGTTTCGAAAATATATTTAAAATCATAATCCCAATTTATTTTTTCTCATCTTTAATTCGTTATAGGGAAATTGGGGTTCACTACTATTCTCTGTACCATGGAAATTCATTTGACACAGAAATATAGAGGAAGGCATATGCACCTTTGATACAACCTATTCTATTGTCTTCAACTTTGAATAGAATTACAAGTTTGGAAGATATGGCTGTGAATGCATTGTTTACGAGAAAAGAGGTAGGAAAACCACAAGAAGGTCGGTTCCTACTTGAAGTGAATAATTTCGACGGAGGAAAACTTGCACGATATGCAAAATAAAAGGACACAATAGTCAAACTTGTCCGAACGCGGCCACAGAAACAACACCACTAGAAGTAGAGGTTCCATTATCGTATGATCATGCTCAAGAAGGGCACCCATCTATGAGGAGATCTACCCAAGAGACTCGCGTTTCTGGACAAACATTAGAGGCGACAGTTGAAGAGGCAGTGTTTGTAAATGTTAATGTAAGTGTGGCCCATGAGAGTCTGGATGTTTTTGAAGGCGATGTTGGAGTTGAGACAATTCATGAATTGTAATAGATTTTCATATTCTTAGTAGTTTGCAATATTTCATTTATCCTACCACATGTTTTTTTTTTTTTTTTTGTCCACCATATTTCTTCTTCTTCTTCTGCAGTGATGAAATTGGGTGGAAAAATTATGATAAACAACTGGGGAGTTGAGAATTAGGTTTGGAAATGGGAAACTGACTTTTCTAGTTTGAAACTGTGGAAGGTCAGAATGATCTTGTGGAAGGTCAGGATTATATTCTGAAGGTCGGTATTAACTTTCGAAGGTCAAGGAAAGACTTTTCAAATGTGAAATTGGCCAAGTCCTTGCATCAACCTTCGGAGGATAATACCGACCTTCCGCCATTTCAAACAGCCAAAAAGGTTTTTTCCCATTTCCAAACTCATATCTCACCTCCCTAGTTGTTTTGGTATCTCTTTTGCATTCGAGGCATGTCAGTATCACTGTAAAACCAGATTCCAAGGCATGTCACGGTCACTGTAATATTTTCATGACTTGTAATTATCTTTATATTCATTTTATATGATTAGGAGTATTTTTTTTTTTTTGTTTTAATAATTCTTTAATTTTATTTATAAAAAAAATGAATTACTTTGTCATAAAGAAAAAAAAAAAAGAATTTTGGGTGCATTTCTTTATCATTTTATATGATTAGGAGTTTTTTTTTTGTTTTAATAATTCTTTAATTTTATTCCTTTTGTTCAAACTTTGAACCCAGTAACCTCTAACAAATTATTATTTTTAATTACGCATTACATATAAAACAAATAATATAATTTCATTTTCATTTTCATTTTCATAATTTAGAAGCTGATCAAAATAGAATATCCATTTCAATTTGGATATATTTGGGATTTTCGATTTATCACTAACACGGGGGGAAGTTACTGATGTTATCTATTAAATACATAAATATTGTCTATTACTAAGATAGAAGTATTACAAATATGAACTAAACTGGGTGAAGTTACTGAAAATTCAACAATATCTGAGCTAATGAGGTTACTATTTTCCTCATTTAAACAAAAAGAATTTAAATTGGCTGAAGCCATATTGATAAAGCAAGAGGATGACCTAAAGAAAAGGTACAGTTTGAAGGAGGTTAAAAATTTGGAAATGAAAGAAGATTTGATGAGACTAGAAAAAGAAAACTCGAAACTAAAGACGAAAAGGTGAAGGAACTTTCTTTAGTCTCCAACCTTTTCGTCTTTAGTTCTGAATTTTCTTTTTCTTGCCTCATCAAATCTTCTTTCATTCTAGATTTTCAAGCTCCTTCAAACCGTGCTTTTTCTTTAGTTCCATGTCTCGCTTTATCAATATGGCTTCCCCCCAACATCCATAAAACCCATTTTTCAAGTTTTTAATCCAACTCTCTACCTAACAACAAAGATTAAACGTAATATCTTTCTTATATGCTCTGAACGAACAAAAGAAAAAAAATTGGTGGTATAAATGTTGTATATGGGAAAGAAAATCGATGTAATCAGCCTCCAATGAAGAACCACATCTCATCGAACCGGGCACCCTCCAAAATGAGCTTTGGTCTCAAATCGTGTTCAAACTGAAAGGTATGCTAGGCGGGATCCATATCTCTACAGTAAAGAAACAAAGGAAACAGTTGATAAAACAAATTTATACAGTTAAACTCGGTTTTTCCAAGACATAAGTGGTCGATCTCTATGATGCTTTTTTAATCAGAGAATTCTTTATTTTGAGTGTGGAATGCAACACAATAAGTGTTTCTCTGAAACCATGAAGACTGTCATGGGTCCATGTTTCCTTTGTGCACGTGCACAAATGGATCCATCAGTGCTCTAAGTTCATCTACTGCATCATCGGCCTTCTTACCGATCAAGCTTGTCAAAAAAGCCCCTCTTTATTTTGTAAGACTGCTTTTCCTTTTAGCATCATACATGCAAGTTTCGAGAGAGACGTTCTCGGCAAATTTGAATTTGTTAGGCATAAAATATTGTATAACTTATCAGCATTAGAATAGGATGTCCAAGATGGGATTATCTTCCTACTTGTCTGAACCTTTGGCAAACTCTTCCTCAGTAAGCTGTTTTGGTTGCTCGATGTGTGAACCTCATCTAGGATTAGAATGCTACACATCTGAAGGAGACCTTGAGATGCCTGACATTTAGATCTTAGATGAAGGTCACACACCACACGACTAGAACAGCATACTGAGATAAGAGTTTGCCAAAGGTTCAGACAGGTCGGAAGATAATCCCATCTTGGACATCTGATTCTGATACTGATGAGTTATACAATATTTTATGCCTGATAAATCCGAATTTGCCGAGAACGTCTCTCTCGAGACTTGCATGTCTGATGCTAAAAGGAAAAGCAGTTTCATGAGGGGCTTCTTTGACAAGCTTGACCAGTAAGAATATTAATGATGCAGTAGATGAGCTCAAAGCACTGATGGATCCATTTGTGCACGTGCACAAAGGAAACATGGACCCGTGACAATCAGGTTTTAAAATACACTCTTTGTGTCCTTTACTGTAGTGCCCCATGAAGCCGTAACACCTCAACAGAATATCTAATGGTCAAATACTTAGTATGTACACTAAATGTGCTCCCGACGGGCACAATGCTAATTTGAAATTTTCTTTGTTATTATATTTATTTTATAGATTGAAATATATCAAAAGGATATAATTTATTCTCAAATTAATAATATATTTACAAAAGATTAATTACAAAACGATTAGTAATACTAGACTACTAGTACCAAAGCAATAAAGTCAAAAAAAAAAAAAAAAACGAAAGATTTAGTTAACAGTAAGAGTATTAGTACTACCCCTTTCCCCACCCTCTCCTAGTCAATGTGATAGTACATTGTCAGGAAACTTTTTGATCAATCATGTAATCACATGCAAAAAGTAAAAACTTTTATTTAATTTAAGTTATTATAATAATTATAATAATATAGTATTATCTAAAATATAATAATAATAATAATATTTATCATAGAAGGTCGGGAGTGTCTCGACCTTCTGTAGATTATCACGACCTTCAGAGAGATCAATCCGACCTTCCACAATTTCAACCAAATAAGTCTAATACCCTTCTCAAATCTGTTATCCCACAAATATGCCTCCAAATAGGCTTAACATTCCTCAATTATTGTCAACAAAATTCAAAAAGGATGACAATTATAACTTCCAGTACAAACTGATGCAAAAAACTATAAGATGACAGTTAAAATTTTCAGTTCAAAAGCAAAAAACAAGAAGATGACAGAAATGACGCAAAAGGGGACACAATCACAACACAATCATGGAGATAAAAAAAATTTTAAATGACGCAAAGTGGACTTAACTGTAGCTGAGGAGATGACGGTAACTTTTTCTTTTTTGCAGTGGTCTAGCTTCTTCTTCTTCCACGGCATCGGCAAGCTAGAGGTAAACAATTTCCAACCGACAAGCTGGAAAAAAATGGGTTGCGAGAGGACTAAGGAGTAAGGTTTCCAACACAAAAGATTGAAAAAAATGGGTTGTGAGATTAATAAGGAGTAAGGAGGTTTCCAATCGGTGATTGGGCTTCCTTGTTGTGGGAAGGTCTGGTAAATGAGTTCCAAGAAACCCGTTGGTATTCTTATCAAATTTGGGGAAGGTCGAAGCAAGACTTTCAATGGTGAAATTGCCCAAGTCCTTTCATCGACCTTTGATGATAATACCGACTTTCAAATCATTAGAATGACCTTCAAATAGTTAAACCGACCTTCCAACATTTCAAACCACAAAGCATTTCATCGACCTTCGATTTTAATATCGACTTTCAAAGCATTAGAACGACTTTCAAATAATTAGACCGACCTTCCTTCCACCATTTCAAACCGCCAAAAAGCATTTTTCCCATTTTGAAACCAAATTTCGAGACATGTCACTGTAAAACCAAATCCCGAGGCATGTCACTGTCATTGTCATATATTCATGACTTGTAATTATCTTCATAACTTGTAATCTTTTTTCATATTAGTAATTATCTTCATATTTTTTTCATATTTTCAGGACTTGTAATTATCTTAACTTGTAGTTTTTTCATTTTATTTTTAATTACACAATATAAATAAAACAAGTAACATTGCATTTACATCATTTACACGACCTCTTCTACATAAATCAAAAAAGTCATTGAGATGAAAAACTATGTGTTGCTGCTATAATCAAACGTGACCAGTGCCATATCGTCCCTGATGAGCTAGGGTGTATCTAGAATATCCTCCAGTGATGGCCTCATCCCCCCATCATACCCTCACAGCAACTGCACCACATAATGTGCAATATAGGCCACACAGCTAGTTGAATCAAGCTGTCTCGGGAGGGTTTTACTGACTCATATACGAATTTGGGAGGTGGAGCAGCAACTCCCATCTCGGAATAATAACCGGCCTGTACCAAAAGAGAAATCAACATCCTACAAACTGGATCTATCAACTCTATCCTCCGTGCCTTCACCACTTTTTCCCGTGTTGACCTCGAATCATGTAGAGTGATCTTCACCTTCTTCGACGAGATCCATAGGAGTACCCAGTGACCCTTGTGGCAACATGGCATCAAGACTTACAAATACATCGGAAAATATTAAATTATTTTAAAATGAAATGAAACTTTTATAAAAAAAATAGTAAATATGTTTATTATTTCATCGACCTGCCACCAAGCGACCTCATCGTCATCTTCGACTCCCTTCACCCAACCGATGGAACCATCATCGAACTCGTGAGTCTCAAGCTTCCCTCGAGCAGATGCAGAAACGGAAGCGTAAAGAAGCATACTCTACAAATTGAACAATATTTAAATGATATTATATGAACAAAATACTTTATACACTTGATAAAAATTAAACAAAATACTTACATAGAGATAAGGCGGGACAATGGCAAACCTCACCGGCATATGGTAGGCAGCCGGATGGGATGTAGCTGTTCGTCGGAGCCCTTTGATGAACTGATCGACATGAGGTCCTCCAACTCCTAAGTGCAATCTTGAACGACCCAAAAAGTAAACGTCAAAGGATTGGAATCCCTCTATAGAGCGGCTGCCACAAAAAAAAAAATTACAAATGTTAGGAAATATTAAAAATTACTCCCACATACTAAAAATGGCATAGTAACTTAATTATGAAGATAAAACTAAATTGTATTAACGGAATGCATGTAAATAACTCTTCGATTCCCCCGAAAAGAAGAAACTATCCAAGCGGCTTCGGGTATATAGACTGTCCACTCCAAAAAATACTTAGCCCTCCCCAGGCATCCCTGCCGGAAATGCCTCTCTCTCTTTATTTGTTCTGAACTTCTTCTTTGGACCCCCAAACTCTATATGAAGAGAGGGATCCATGAACGGAGACATAAGGCTTGCAGCCCTGACCTTTATCCGAACAACACATCCTCCGTCCTGAAATAAATTAAAATCCAATTATTAGAAAGTAAAAAAATTAAATTAAAGACACTTGAACATGACATTTAAATTTGAAATTAAAAAATAAAACTAATTTACTTGTCTAATTAGCTCATGTCTAACCTGAACAACAGCGTTGAATACAACATTAATAGATGGAGCGGGTGTATCCTCCCTCTCAATGGCATCCCCCTCTGCCTGCTATTTAAAATAAACTATCTAACAATGAAAATCGAAACACATATAAAATATTCAAAAACACTTAAATGTTTAAACTAACCTGGACAGTCGTCCGAACCTCGACTGGAGTAGGAGAATCTGCCACCTCCCTGTCACGGACATTCCCCTCAGACTGTTATTTAAAGTAAATTAACTAACTATGTAAATTAGTTTAAGTATGAAATAATCAAAAACACGGAAAGGTATTTTAACTAACTTGGTCAGTCGTCAGAACCTCGACTAGAGCAGGAGGATCTACCGCGTGCTCCTTCTGCTCCAACTGACCACTCACCCACTGATACATCTCCACAAAGCGGGCATCGACATGCTTGGTAATTTGGGCATGGATCCGCTCCTCAAACTCTCTCAATAGAGTAATGAGTTGGGCCATCATGTCTTCGTTGGTAGGAGTAGGACAACAGGGTTACGCTCTCGGGAGTGTGCTATAATTTTAAACATAAATTATAATAAATATACATATTAAATTGAATGCTTGATTTTAACAAACATGAAGAAATACATAACTGGTGACGGTCCTCATCTGCCCCATGACCCTCGGATCTCACAGGGGATGGACGTCTCTCCTAAGCATGCTCCTCTGGGATCTCGGCTTCAATAGCTCTCCAGGTAGGTGACAAAAAATAAAACAAATATAAAACATTAGACACAATAAATCATCTCTATTTAATTTACAGTTTACTAATTCAACTATCATTTGACCAACTTCTATAATCATACAGGGGGGTGGCTACTGTCGGACGACCTGCCAGAATGAGTGGGGCTTCGAAGCTCCCCAACAAACAGGTGGAATATACGGAAGGTTGTCAGAATCAGTCCAATAAGACATCTACCACTCCTGCTCATCTGGCTCGATGTATGGTGATGAAGCATATACTTGTGAACATCGTAATTTAGTTTAATGAACATCTGATTTTTAAAATTTTTTTTTTAAAAAAAAAAAACACAAGTGGAAAGGTTGATTACTTACCCTTTCTAATATATAATGGCACTGTACTCTGGAACAGGAGTAAATCGGCCTCTGGAAAAGAAGGCACCTCGGGTGCCGTGTAGCGCCGGGTCTAGAAGCTCCGACAGGAGCATCAGAGCACAAATACGATCGTAGGATCGGGAAGTAACCGTACATCCACCACTGAATTGAAAGAAAAAACATCAATAAGGACCAAAAGATGAACATAAATCGTAATAATTCACAGTCAAATGGTAGATTTGAAGTTATACCAGTATCACCTAGGCATTCCTGTATATATGCCTCTTCGTCGCCCTAGACCCATCAGCAATGGCATGCTGGAATTCATACTATGTCATTCTCCATCCTATGGTGCCCCAGGGAAATACTTCAGCCATTAGCAAATCCTCGACGATGGACCACATGTAATACGGAATGACTGTTGAAGGCTCACGTGTCAACAGTCAATATCCGACGATGATGCCATAAGCAAGCCTAAGGACATCAACCTCTAGGTATCCAACATCCATTGCCCTAAACATTTCAATGGCTTGTGTTGGGGTCGATGGATTGGGCCCCAATAACCTATCATGTTCGGAGTGCATTGACAACTGCCGCCCTATAATCCTCTCATCCACCGGTCCAAATCGATGTCTGATGATCAAGGCATACACTTGAGGCCCTAGTCGATGTAGTCTACCTCCGATGTGGAACCACATCTCATAGGGGCAAGCATTGAGGACGTAAACCCCCCGTCTAAGCACATAAGCTGCAGCACGGGCGTAAAAACGTCCGGCATATCAAGGTTGCTCCAACATGTGTCCGGGTGGACCCCTTCTGAATCGCTCAACTGCCTCTGCTATCTACGAATACTTGCAATGACAACTCATAGTCTTACCAAGAGGCATAACACGACTATGCTTGTATGACCATCTCCCACTAACAGGCTCCATATCTTTGCAAATATAAAAAAATAAATAAATAATTCGCTAGATTGACAAGCATATTAAACTAAGCTTTACTTATTACTAGGTACAATAAATAAAATAAACTCCAAAACATTTGTTATCACATGCAAATATTATTTAAATCATAAAACATATTATTTTATAGAAAAACCTATAATAATATATAATTAAGATGAATTTTGTAAAACTAACTTTACCCCAAGTATTTTAATATTAAAATAGTTATAACTTAATATTATTATTTTTAGTACATAGATATTCTGGTGAGTCATTATACTAATATTATTTCAAAGTACAATTTATTTGGTTTGTATAACCAAATAATACATAATAATACTCTCATAATACATGGTACATTGCATAATTGTATAACCAAATAATACTCGCTTTATTATATATTATACTCTCATAACGCATAGTACATTGTATAATTAAGTCATTGTACAGTATAGTGATAAATCCAACTTTTATGTAATTTTAAATTTAATAATAATAATGATATTATTTTAAATTTAATTATAATACTAATAATAATAGTATTATTTTTTTTATTTAATTTTAATTATAATAATATAATATTATCTAAAATATAATAATAATATTTATAACAGAAGGTCGGGATAATCCCACCTAAAGTTGGGAGGATCTATTGAAGGTCGAAGAAAGATTTGGCCAACTTTGAACTTTCCCAAGTATTCCTTCGACCTTCAATAAATCCTCTCGACCTTCGGTGGGATTATCTAGACTTTCAATGGGATTATCCCGACCTTCCACCAATTCAATCCAGAAATTCTAACTCAAACCCATTCCAACCCTCCCCAACTGTTTATTAACCATTTTGTATCCAAAGTCTCAACATTTCCTCAATCATAAACAAAATCCATCAAAAAGAAGCTAAAAAGATCAAAATAAACGAAGCAAACAGTTCGTTCGAATTCCATTGAAAAAAAAAACCAGTTCAATGCACACTACAACAATCTCATAAATTTCTAATTAAAACTATTACTTCAAAAGCAAACAAAATAAAATTACCATTGAAGGGGAAAAAACAAAGAAATTAAACGATGCAAAAAAAAAAAGAAGAAGAGAACTTACCTGTGGTCGATGTCGGAAGGCATAAGTGATGATGGAGTTAAAGAAGATGACTTACTACCTTGTTCTTCGGCTCCGGCAATGGCAACAGCAATAGTCAAGAATTTTTTAAATTTTGAGTTTTTTGTTTGTTTGAGGGACAAGCCGCACGTCAACACATAGAAGGAAGGAAATGTACTGTTCGACTTCCACGGGGGCATGGGTGTCTTTTCCATTGGTCAACCCTTTCAAACTTAGATCCGTACCAATTTAGATATCCAATGAAAATAAATTATCCAATTGGACATTATTAAAATGATTTGAGAAATTGGATATTTTTGAAATATCCGATTTAATTTAGGGTATTTTTAGAAATTTCCACAAGTTAAAGCACAACAACTTCCCACGTCATGGGTAAGGAAGGGTCTGTTCTTATTAGTATATAGGATTTTTAGTCGATTTGATCTCACATGTTTTAGTTAAAAAATATTTCGATCCCTTAAATTATTTTTTCAATCATAACAGTCCCTCATGTAATCCTAATCATCAATTTCCATTGACTCACAAGGTAGAACCAATCATGTGCAGTGCACGTGAGGAATAAAATTATCATTTCATTATGAAATGACTTCGTTTTGAAATTAGATTTTAAATAAAATAATAATAATAATCATCTCTCCGTTGCCGGCTTTCTCCAGACAGCCCTCCCCTCCACCGAGGATTGCTAGCACTTGTTTGGATGAAGCACGGGTCGTCAAACAAGGCGTGGGCCCCATAGATTTTGTCTGGTGTGCAGAAGCTTCCTTCCCGCACCGGCATGCAGGCTTCTCCAGAAGCAGGCCCACTTCTAACCTTCTGCACCTTCTAACATAAATAAAAGATGTTGAATTGCCTTAACGCTTTTTCTTCGTTCATTCCTGCGAATCTATCACCTTATTTCGACGAATTTCCCGCGTACCTGCCTCTGCCTTTTTCCAATATGCCCAAAGGTGGCTTCAGTGGAGTGAACTGGGGAAGAGGTTTCCCATCCTTCTTGTCAACTTAAACGAGGGAGTTACTGGTGAAGTAAAATTGAAATAGTTGTTGAGGTTGGAGAAGAATATAGATTTTTTTTTTTTTAACCCAACTTAAAAAAGACATCATTTTAGGGTGGCATGACAATTTTACTCCACACTATGCATAATCGGTTCCACTATGTGAGTGGATGAAAATTGATGGTTAGGATCATTCCACCTACCTGAATAAACGTGATGGATCGTTATAGTTGGAAAAAAAAACTTAGGGAACCAAACTATTTTTTACCTAAACTTGTAGGATCAAATCAACTAAAAACCCTAAAATAAAACTAATATCGTAAATGTTATGGTTGTAAAACTATACAAAGATGATGAAATTCAGGAAGGAAAAAAAAAAAACTCAACATGTTACTCATTATTAGATAAAATTAAAATTTTTTTTTTAAAAAATTCTTTATAGGAAAAAAAAAAAGGAAAAATGCTGAACATGTCACTTATCATCAACTAGGTCACTTCTCATCAACTATCCATCTAAAATTTTTTTTTTTCTAAAAAAAGAAAGTATTTGATGAAAAAAATAACTAAAACATGTCATCCGTTATATGTCTAATTTAATTACAACCTGTCTACCTATATATATATAATTTTTAATATAAATATTTAAAATCCTTGTTATATACCTTAAAGATATTGATAATAATGTTTTTAATTTGATGTATTTTTAATTAATTAAATTCATATTATATCAATTAAAATTTTATTTCATTTTAGTTAAATGAATCATGATAATTATAAAATAAATTTAATATTTTCTAAGAATAATCCTTTACTGAAAAAAAAAAGATAACTACACATATCCTTCGTTACCTATCTAAATTAATATATTTTTTCAAAAATATATTATGAAGAAAAAATATTTCAATTCACCTGTTATCCAACTAACTGAATATACGGATTTACTAAGTCGCGCGCGCTCCAACCGTTACCGTAATGAAATTGTTGTTCCGCTTGTTTGACTGCATGAGCGCTGGAGCAACAATTCCGTTACGGTAACGATTGGAATACGCCTTAGCAAAACCGTATAAATATATATATATATATATATATATATATATATAATTCTTAAAATCGTTTGCATGTACATTAAAAATATTGATAATAATATTTTTTTATTTAATGAATTTTTAATTAATTAAATTCATATTATATCATTTAAAATTTTATTTTATTTAGTTAAGTGAATCATGATAATTATAAAATATTATAAAGTATAAAATTATTAAAATTTTCTAGACTATTGATTTGGATAGATACATTGTATCATTTAATGTTATTTATTGTTTTTTAGTAAAAATATTTTGTTGAAATAAAAAAATAATATTTTTATTGTTACTAACTATTTAATATTAATTATTTTAAATATTGTTTCTATATTCAGTGAATATCATTAATGTTATTATAAAAAAAAAAAATCCTTAAAATGTGACTCTTCTCAACAATGATGACATTTTGTATGTCATTCATTCTATAAGCGCTTTGTATCATTTAATATATATATGTAGAGCCTTTCTATGTTGTGTGATGGCACATAGTGCGATGCAATTTTTTTTCAAACACTGTTGAACAAAACGACATCTTTTTGGGGATTATTTTGAAAAAAAAAAAAAAAAACCAATAGCGGCCAAATGAACACGACAAAGTAGAGACTACACCACCATCTCCCTTACGTGGTCGTTTTGGAAAAAAAAAAAAACCAACAACAACCAAATGAACACAGCAAATCAGAGACTACGCCACCACCTCCCCTGAGTGGCGAGAGCAAATCTGTAGAGCACCACCAAAACACCACCACCATCACACCGCACCCACCACTGGATCTGAATCGAAGGGGAAAAAAAGAAAGAAAAAGAAACAGAAAACATCGCACCCACCACCACAAAACGGAGCAACACCGTACCCAACCTGGCATCATCATCTTCACCAATGGCACCGGTCAAGTACATCACAAAAGAACCCAAATCAAGCATTGCCTTCTCCCAATTGGTAAAATTTTACATCCAAAAATAAAAAAGAAGAAGAAATTGTTACTTTGTTAAAAATCATGAACAATTCAAAGTCCAGGCCTCACCAATTCCCTGGCAGCACCTCGTCTCCACCCAACACCACCCTCAGCTACCCAAAATTGCAGAAGAGAGAGAGAAGGAGCCTATCTGCTTACGAGATTTGCCCATAGAAACTATTTTTTTGAAAAAAAAAAAAAAAAAAAAAAAAGCTAACTCCAAAACGACGTAGTTTTGGAAAGGTGCACAATCAAGTCATGTGCTCCAGTGCACATTATAGAAAGACTCTCTCTATTTATATATATATATATATATATATATATATATATGTATATTTATTTATAGGATTTTTATTATGTGCACCAAACTGTGTGCTCCTCGTGTGCACCTGAAGGAAAAATAGCGGAAATCTTCTGCGCGTTATGTTTTTTCAATATATGTCACGGTGTCGCAAATTTCTCTTTACAAATTGAAAAAACACAACGTCGCAGAAGATTTCCACTATTTTT
>JAOXNR010000022.1:16788247-16804786 GCA_028571225.1 Parsonsia alboflavescens
CCACCCCCCTCCCCCACTGCACCCTACACTATCCACCACTAATACACAATTAGTAATTACTTTTTTTCTTTACTTTTATTCAGGTAATTAAAAAGATTATATGAAATTATTAATTTGATTTTTAATTTTTCCCCCAATCTTTTATCTCTTTGTTTTTAATGATCTCTTTGTTTTTAATGACTATATATATATATGAAATGACTTCATATGATAATAAAAATCAATAAATACCTCACTAATTAAGGTAGAATAAATGCCTTAATATACTTCTTTTCATTTCTCTACAAAAATTCACGTATTATATTTATCTTTTGGTAATATTTTTTTAAAAAAAAATTCTAGAGGACTCCTGATATTAATATCATTTGTTGTGAATGTGTTTATATTTTTATGTTTTTAGTTGACACAGTAAAACTTGTTCGAGTTTATCTTCCTTATTGCTATACATGTAATAAAATCGAACTTTATTGCACTACAAAACAAGACTAAAGATGCGTATTCTTCCGAAACTCTTCTTCTTATACTTTTAGATCACCAATTATTGGATTGACGTTTATACTAATTTGGATAGCATGCAATGAATTTAAACAATTTATTGTGTTGAAGACTCAAACTTCGACAGAAAATGAACATCCAAACACGCAAGAGAAGAAGGATGAGGGAGGAAATATAATTAATTAAGTTATTAACTTTTTATTCTCTCTTTCTTTTCTTTTCTTTTCTTTTCTTTTTTTTTTTAATTCATTTCAAATCAAAGCAAATAATTTTCAATTCTGCACAAAAGATAATTTTATTGAGGGGAAAAAATGGATATTTTAAATTTAAAGAAGAAAAGAGATGAAAAAACGAATGGCGGAAGAATGGGATTTGGAAAGTGTTAAGGGGCTAAGGGTAAAGTAGTAGGATTAGAAAATGAAAATTTTTTCTTTAAAAAGAAGAAAAGTAAAAAAGAAAGAAAGATAAGGGGAAAAAACAGTGAAATATAAGAAGAAAAAATTTAAAACGAAAGAAAAATATAAATAAATGATTAAAAAGAGTAAATATGAAATTGGAGTATTGGAGTGTTTTTTATAAGATACTTTTATAACCAAAAGAAAATGTCAAATAAAAACAAGGAGGAAAAAGAGAAAAAATAAAATAAAAGATATGTAAAAGAGAAAAAAAAAATCATGAAAGAAAAAATAGGGGAAAATGTGAAATATAAGAAGAAAAAAAATGAAAGTATGCATGAAAATTTGGAGTGTTGAAGTTTTTTTTATTAAACAAACTTTGTAGCTTAAAATGTTCTTAAAATGAAAGTGTTTTTTTATTATTGTTAAAAAGAAAGAAATAAAGGGAGGGGGAGGAAAGAAAAAAAATGTGAAATATAAGAAGAAAAAAATAAAAATGAAAGAAATATAATAAGAAATTATTAAAAAGGGTAAGTATGAAAATTGGAAGGTTGAAGGTTTTTTTTTTTTTCAAAGCTACTTTCTAACTTAAAAGAAAAGTCAAATGAGTAATCATGATTACTCATGTTTAAACGTTTTGTAAATTATTTATAAATCTTAACTTAAATGATTTGAATATAAATGAGTATATTTTATTTATTATTAATTTAAATGAGTACTTGAGTACTCATTTTTCCACCTCTAAACCTCATGCAACTATTTTATAGAAAATAAATGAAAAATGCCACAAATTTTGAGCAATCGGTTGGAAATAATTATTCAAATTAATAATACTCCCTTATCATTAAATATAAGTCATCAGTCATTATTTTATAAAAGTTAAAGTAACTTTTTTTCTTCTTCTAAAATGTTCTCTAATTACCCTTTCAAAAATTTGGACACCATTTCATAAGTATATCATTAGAGAGGTAATATAGAAAAAAAAAAACACTTTTCAATATCTAATTAACTAACAACAATGACTTATAATTAGTGATAAAAAAAGTTTATTAGAATGACTCGTATATAGTGTCGGATGGAGTACTAGAATTAATACTCAAGATTATCTAGACACATTCCAAATATATTTCAAGTTAAAAATAAAATTAGCTTTCATTCTCGCGCAATGCATGAGTATATTTCATAATACGTATTATTAAAATATATAGAAATTTCAATGAGTCAAAGCTTTACAAAATAAATAAAATTACATTTTTCTAAAAAATAATGATTAATTAATCATAAGTTATAAAAGATGATCTTTTCAGTTAACAAATCTTTATTGAAAAAGTTAGAAGACTATAAAAAATATGAAATATTTCATTTGTTAAATATAAAAATATATTCATTGAATATGAAAAATATAAAAGATTACATTAGTTAAACATAAAAGTTATATTCACTCTATATGAAAGATTATGTTCATTGAATTTAGTTCGGATTCTTGCACAGTAAAATTGGCCAGAGTTGCGGGTATGTTCTCGAAACTCCTCCGATACAAAAGTTAAGAAACTTGTTTAGCATTGCAGAAATAAGAGTCGTAAGTCATGGGATATAAAAGTCACGTAACTTTGATAATTGATTATTACCTTCTTATATAGATTTGAAACTATATTGGTAGTCTTTGAAAGATTGATGTGATATATGTAATTAACAGTATCGATATTGTGTGTTCGATTGAACTATCTTTGGAATGAGATTTCTCTTACATTATTAAACCTTTTAACTCGTGTAATATATCAAATTAAAACTCTCAATACATATAGCAAGCGTAATATTTGATTTGTTATTAATTACCAAATTATCATGATAGAAAATATGATTCAAGTATTGATTTTGATGTATGATATGCACCACATGCCAACTGGTGGCATATGCAGACTCAAAGGTACGAGAAGACAGTAAACGTGGGTGTTTGGATACGACTTCTAATTTAATTTGTTCTGTAGTATCATTGGTTGGGTATTTTTCGAGTGCATATAGTGTTGGTGAGGTGTAGAGGTAGCTGAAAGTCAACTACAAAATCGACCTCTACATAAAGACCCCAAGAAGGGATATTTCCTTACCGAAGAAAAAAAAAAGGAAAAAGTTTTTCGTCACAGCGATGGCGGGCGGATTAGTTGCTCCGACGGGTGTGTCCAAGGAGAGGGTAGAACAATACAAAGGGAAGATCACCGTTTATGTAATCATCACTTGCCTTGTCAGCGCCATTGGTGGATCCCTCTTCGGCTATGACATTGGAATTTCAGGTGAATCTTCTCTCTCTCCCTCTTTTTAATGCTTTTTGGGATTCAGAAATATTCATTTGTCCGAACAAAGAATCACACAACACATGGAATGGAATGGAATGGAACGGAACGAAAAGGGGCAGAAGGAATGATTGCTACGTCTGGAATTAAGCTTTTTTTCATTTCTATTATGAACAACAGGAGGAGTAACGTCCATGCCTGAATTCCTTTCCAAGTTCTTCCCCAAAGTCCACAAAAAACAGAGGATTGCACATGAAAACAACTATTGCAAGTACAACGATCAGGGCTTAGCAGCATTTACTTCTTCTCTATATCTTGCTGGTTTGGTTTCATCACTTGTAGCCTCTACTGTCACTCGAAAGTATGGGCGTCGGGCAAGTATTATCTCCGGTGGAATAAGCTTTATGATAGGGTCAACCTTAGATGCTTCTGCTGTAAACCTGCCAATGCTTATTTTAGGAAGGATCATGCTTGGTTTTGGTATTGGATTTGGAAATCAGGTAAAAAGCTAAGCAAACATTATCATTCATCCATCAACAAGAAACCATTTTTGTGACTAAATATGTGCTCCTCTCCTTCTCCTGTTTAGGCTGCTCTCCTTTACCTGTCAGAAATGGCACCCACTCACCTCCGGGGAGGCCTAAACATTATGTTCCAGTTGGCAACAACTCTTGGGATATTCACAGCAAATATGATCAATTATGGGACACAGAAGCTTCATCCCTGGGGATGGAGGCTCTCTCTGGGCCTGGCAGCTGTACCGGCTACTTTAATGACAATTGGAGGATTTCTGCTTCCAGAAACCCCAAATAGCTTAATTGAAAGGGGATTAAAGGAAAAAGGAAGACAAGTACTAGAAAAAATCAGAGGAACAAAAGATATCCATGCAGAGTTGGAAGATATAACTGATGCAAGTGAACTGGCAAACTCAATTGAGCATCCTTTCATGAATATTCTTGAGAAGAGGAACAGACCACAGTTAATTATGGCAATCTTCATGCCAACTTTCCAGATTCTAACAGGCATAAATTCCATTCTATTTTATGCCCCGGTATTGTTCCAAAGCATGGGTTTTGAAGGAAATGCATCTTTATATGCATCAGCGGTGACTGGAGGAGTTCTAGCTGCATCAACACTAATATCCATTGCAACAGTTGACAGATGGGGTCGTAGAGCTTTGCTGCTTGCTGGTGGTATGCAAATGATTATTTGTCAGGTAACCCAAACAACATTAACACATAATCCCATCCCAACTTCAGAATTATAAAAATGACAGAGTGCAATAAGAACCCTTTCAAGGTTGAAGCATATAATACCAGAAAAATTGGAAATAGGATTATATTAATACTTACATCTAACAAAGATTATTCATCTATCCTGCTTCACTAGTCTTAAAGAAAGAGATTCAGGGCATGTCAATTGGAATTTGCATTTCAGTAGTAAAGAACTGCCAAAACCACAAGAAAGCCAACAAAACTCATCAGAAGGTAAAGAGGTTAAAGAAAATTATTTTCAGACGATGAAAATTCTTAATGGAAAGCCCATTTCTTACATGCCTGTCCATTTAGGAAAGTTGTAGGAATTTCTTGGGAACAAAAATACTTGATCTCTTTCAGTTAAATAGAAGTCAGGTTGAGAACTCTAGTATTACCCTTGTACACTGATTTACAAACACTATCTACTTCATATAAATGTACCATCAGAGCATGTAGGCATAAGCTCCCATACAGAAGTTTCGAAGTAGATATAATTCAGGATAGTTCTATCTCAAATACCTGAGATCCTAATTAATAACAATTTCACATGGAAAAACAGGTCATAGTTGCAATTATCTTGGGGCTGAAGTTCGGTAGTGACAAGGAACTTTCAAAAAGCTTTTCCATATTGGTGGTGGTTGTGATCTGCCTCTTTGTTGCTGCATTTGGATGGTCATGGGGTCCATTAGGTTGGACAGTACCAAGCGAAATATTCCCATTAGAGACTCGATCAGCTGGACAGAGTATTACAGTATCAATAAATCTATTCTTCACATTTGTGATAGGGCAATCCTTCCTTTCCCTCCTATGTGCTTTCAAGTTTGGGATCTTCCTCTTCTTTGCTGGCTGGATTACCATCATGACAATCTTTGTGTTTCTTTTCCTGCCTGAAACCAAGGGTGTTCCTATTGAGGAGATGATATTCCTGTGGAGAAAACATTGGTTCTGGAAGAGGATCATCCCAGAGAATCCGGACTACAAAGAGAATGTAGCATAATGGCACAGCATCAGAAGGAACACAAGAAACATAAAGATCTATTTATCAAACTCCATTTATCAGATGGTGTTTTTGAAAGAATTACAGACCACCATTGCATTTATGTAATATGGCTTTATGCTTGTACCAAAATTTGCATCAGACATGTTTTAGCACAAACAAGAAACTATTGCAATCATTCACAAAACAAGTATCAGTGTTAGATCCACAATCTTGCCCCCAAAGA
Organism: Parsonsia alboflavescens; assembly: GCA_028571225.1. Classification (NCBI taxonomy): domain Eukaryota; kingdom Viridiplantae; phylum Streptophyta; class Magnoliopsida; order Gentianales; family Apocynaceae; genus Parsonsia; species Parsonsia alboflavescens. The sequence goes on from JAOXNR010000022.1 coordinate 16,793,905, forward strand.
TTACCAACTCCTGATTTAACCAGAGGTCCACCAGCCCAACACACCAACTCCCCCACCCAGGCACCACCAAAAAAACAGAAAAGAAAAAGGGAGGAAGGATCGAAATGCTCAAGTGTTGCACCAAAATCAAAATTGCCTCCAGAATATTTAGTTGATCTCTCTCTCTCTTTCTTGCTCTCACTATTGTGTCAAATCTAGTTGAAGCTTATAGTGACTGAAAAAGGTTGCCCTCCATTCTAGAATCTAAATGTTGTAAATCATATTAAAACAGGGACTCTTAATAAACTTTAACCAATCCTGCATGAGCATGAGACTAAACTAATCATTGGTAATACTAGTATCTCATCAAAATGATATCAGAAACAATGATAAACTAGCCAAAGAATAATTTATTTCAGAAATCTGAATATCATATCAGTGCATCTAAACTCATCGTAGCCCTTAGACTTGTTCAATTATGTTCATGAAATAAAAGTCTCTAGCACAGTGAACTGGAGCATGAGTTTAACAACAAACATACAGAGCATCAAACTAAGAATTCAAATACTCCTGACTTCAATATCAAATTTGTCCTTCATCAGTTACATGACAATACATAAAAAGAAAAACACTTAATTTATTAGCTAATGAAACTATCGAATGTGATCAAAGAAAGAAATGCTTTACCACCATATCTCTGTGTTGAATGAAATAGTGAGGCTACACATTATCTATTTGGGAATAGCTTATGCAGCCAGAACCGCACCTCCAAAATATCTTCTCTTCCCATAATGGCTTCAAAAGCTCTAATGTCAGTAATGCAGCTGAACAGAGCAAATAACTAGTAGTAGATCCGTTGCCTTTGATTTACAGTGATGTATAAAGACAACAAACCAAATATCAAAAAGGATATCAGCGGAGACCATTACAATTACAGAGAAAGTAGAAATTACATCTTCCACAAATGTAGTCAGAAATTTACTAAAACATCTGATTATTGTGAAAGATATCATGACTCTTTAGACAATGAAGACCTGCCAGGGTGATTGGTGTGTGGGTGTTTGTGTGAATGTTTATTTATATCATGAGAGTTCAGCTGAGAAGTATAGGATCTGGGAAATTCTGACTGATGCAAAAACATCATTGCATTCCTCAGGAGTCAGGAGCACTGTCAAAGGAGCATAAAATAAATTCAAAAATTAAGATCAACCAATAACCTATTTTTCACCCAATGACAATACAACCATAGTAAGGAAGAGGACAATCTCTACCAGAATAATTCATTTCCTGAAAACAATTTAAGATTGAAATCTTCGTATAAGCTTTCAACTGTATCCTTCTGCTGGTATTTTTTCACCACCATCTTCGTAGAAATACGGTGAATTTGTAGAAGCAATACCCCTGAAATGGATGATCCATACAACTACAACTGAACTAGTGAGAAGGAAAGGGATTTCTTTACAGAAAAGCGAAACGACGAGCGTCAGCACAGATTGTCAACTAAATCTTTATTATTGGAATTTTATAGCTTACATCAAAGTGATCAAGCCCTTTAACTAAGCATCAGTTTACATGTTCAATTCCCACAAAAATAACCTTAATCTTACACCCTCCCATAAAGAGATACTACTATATGATATCATTCAAGAACCGTCAGACAATAGGATGCCATATTAGCCTAGCAGACTATCAGAATATGTACTGGAAACCCTTGTTACTTCCAATGCAACAATCCAAACATACACAAGACCGCTCTCTGTACTCCAGAAATCCAATTGAGATTTTTAAGATAGAGGAGCAATAGAGAAGCCCCAAAATTCCACCCTGCCGGATCTCTTCGCCTCCGAAACCGGCTGGTTAAAAAGTCAGCTGGTCACGGCAAATCGAGCCTCAACAATCGAAGTAAATCCATGGTCGCCGCATCACTTTTCTTCTCCTTCTTCGCGAAAAGGGACGGAAACGGTAGAGAACTGGGATGGGGCGAAGCCACGATCGGACCCGAACCGGCATAAAAATCTGAAGCCCTAATTTGCTTCTGAACCATATCAGGATCCGGACCCAACCGACCAGTGGAACATAAAATCATCTCCTCATCGTGGCGTACAACAAACTCTGATTTATCAGCCGATGTCGCTCCGGCCTGCTGGTTATTGAATCCAGGTAACTGCTCACCCCGTTTCAAGATCTTTACTTGACCCATAACAATTTTCTTTACAGAAAGGGCGGGATCCTTCCTATCTGGGACTTTATTTCTACGTTCATCACGAACGTTGGATGCCAAACCGGTAGGACTCCGTTGTCTTCGGCGAGATCGGACGGAGTTGGGTTTATTGTGAGGTTTAGGGAAAAAGGCACAATTTCGCCGAGTCTCATGATGATGATGGGATTGCGGGAGGCAATCCTGAGATCGGAGAACGGCGGTGGCAGCCATGAATGGAGAAAAGGAAGGAGAAAATGCCCAGAAAAGAAGGAAAGGAAAGGTATCTTGTGGGACAGTTTGGAAAACTTCGATGAAAACTTCACTAACTACTAAATCGGCCATGGACTGTCTTGCCAGGTCCTATATAGAGACGTGGGGACGGAGTAATATGTGCGTGAGGGGACCGAGTAAGGAATCCAATGCTTCCAAAACACGTGGCCGTTCCCCTTCCACTTCTATCATGGAGAGACGACTTTGGGGCTTTAGATATTTTCTAACTACTAGAATAACCCCAAATCTCCTAGAGATCGAGAATTTCCGTCCTTGAACTTGTGTATTTTGCATTATGAGCCCAAAACTATTCTTGAGTAAAAAGTTCTTACATGAATTTTGTGATGATCACTAACTTATTATAATGGTTAATATATATACGGATAATTACATTTTATCTCTAAATATGAGTTATTTTATGTTTATCTATAATTTTTCCTTTTTTTTAGACTTGTCCTTTTTGAAATTTTTTTTGAAAAAAAAAATCCTTAAAAATTGAAGAAAATTAAGTCAAATAGCACCTTAGTTATCATATATTTAGTTTTTGAATAATTAAATGTTATGAAAACTTAGACGGTTCAAAATCTATTAGTACACATGTTTTTTACATCCTCTGTTATATCAATAAATTTAATATGTGTTTTTAAAATATCAAATATATCATAAATATAACTTAATGCCACTTGTAAAATTTTTAATATATCAAAAATATAATTAAATGCCACTTGTAAGATTTTTATTGGCATAATAAGTATAACAAAAAATGAAATGTGCACTAGAAGGTCCGAAATTCATTTAGATGAGGACAATTCTTTTTTTATTATTTATCAACATTATTATTTCAAATTATAAATGAAACTTTTAAAAATAATTTTAATGTTAATAAATTTCCCAATTAATGCTGGCGAAAAAGTAAAACATTTTTTAAAAACTGGAACTCTTTGAGGCTATAGTGCCTTCAACACAATTAATGGCCGCTATGATTCAACACAAATGCTTTCTTTAGTCCTCCGGATATATTATTATATTGGGACAGTTTCATAATAGTGTTAAACGGGATAAAGATTTTAAATTTTTGTCACCGTTTTAAGTTACACGGGATATTTTTTAGTCCAGTTTATCCTTGAAATAGGTAGGAAAGTACAAAACAACCTGTACATGAAACAAAAGTACGGGTTGTTGGTTTACAAAACAGCTGCAACAAGTATCTAAGTTCAGCTAGTCTATCGCATTTCACACAAAAACATGAATTAACAGTATAAATTAAGAAAGCTAACATAATTTATGGAGTTACACCTTTTTTATTTGTAAAAGTCCGATCTTTTGTTTAAAAGTTGAAGTTTTAAGGGAGGCATATGTTTCTTGTGCATTGTAACAAATCTTTGCAACGAATTTTACTAAAAGATCCAATACTTCTTTGAATCTGTAAGATATATTGAATTTTGAGTTGTTTCTTATACGGGTTGTTTTGAAACTATGATAGTTATATATCATTTGACTTGTTTCTTGTCTTGTACGGGTTGTATACGTCATCTCAGTTAGTTATGTATCATATAGGGTGTGTTTCCTACTAATACGGTTTGTTAGTTAGTTATTATCATATAAGTAGTGTTCCTATTTGTATGAGTTATTTTTCCTACGTATATATAAGTTGTTTTCTCTCAATGTATGGGATGTTTTGATACTTTGTACGGTTGTGTATACCATCTCAGTTAGTTATGTATCATATTAGTTATTTTCCTACGATTTATGTTACCTCTAAAAGATTATTTTATATATCAAAGTTGAGTACTTTATAGATTATATATGTTTGATCTAAAGTTATATTTAATAATTACATGAAAAAAACAAAAATACATATATTGGATAAGTTAAGAGAGAACTAATACACTATTTTATACATCAAACTCGAATATTTTATATATTTTGTTTGATCTAAAGTTCTATTTTACAATTACATGAAGTGAATAAAAATACATATAGAAAAAATTTTCATTCAATCATGGCCAGTATATTACAACAACCCTTGTAAATACCATCATCTCATTTATTGTCAAACATCAAATACAGCTTATTCATTTTTGAAGACTTGAGATTAAAATAAGATTAAGACTAACAAACATTGAACTAAATAATTCATATAGCTTTGCAATAACTCATAAGGTTTTTAGGAAATCCATCCATACAACTTTGAAACAACTTATACATCGTGATCAATATATAAATTGCACGAAAACAATCTGGTTGTACAATCCACAAAGCTTACAAACAACTCATACCACCTATCAAATAACTCATAACGCTTACAAGTAACAATCCTTATGGTATGAAAAACAACTCATAAGGCTTATAAACAACACATAAAAATTGCATGAAAATGCCCCTACAATGAACAAAAATAAATTACCAATACAACCCATACATCTTATAGACAACCTATATCACCTTTCAAACAACCCGTAACACATATAAGTAACAATTCGTATAATATGAAAAATAACTCATAAGGTTTATAGACAATCAATATAGCTTTTAAATTGTATGAAAATATCCCTACTATGAACAAAAACAAATTGATAGTACAATCCATATAACTTATAGACAATTCAAAACAATGACGAATAACAACCCGCAGAATAGGAAAAACGACCCATATAACTTTAAAATTGCATTAAAATGCCCTTAGCATGAAAAAAAAAAAAAAAAAAAAAACAACCTACTAGTAAAACCCATAAAGTTTAAAGATAATCCATATCATCTTTCAAACAAATTATACCATCTTTTCAAACAACCCATATTACTTCGAAACAACATATACAATACGAAATAAATTTTTAATACAATACATTGCAAAAGATAGAAATTGCATCGAAACAACCCATAACGACTATGGCCATATAACTTTTCAAGTGCATAGATAACTCACAAACTCAAACACAAACCTTTCCTCAATAAAGATTCAACTTTTGTAAAGCAAAGAGAAGAAAAATCAAATCTTTTTAAAAAAATTTAAAACAAACATGAATAGATGTCAAAACAAAGGATTGAGAGGGTTATACAACTAAGATAAACAAAAAGGGTGAAATCTTTCCAAACCCAAAGTTGATAACTTATATCAAAACACAAAAATAAAGATATCCATTCATTTTTTAAGATGAAAACGAACTTTTTCTTCGTAAAACTTCAAGTGGAAAGCATAATTTTTTTTTTTTTTAAAGCTTAGCATGGCATTTGGTCACGGGTGTGTGGTGGGGAGGGGTGAGAGTTTCGAATTTTTGAGCAATGCTGATTATGAAAAAAAAAAGAAAGAATAGTTTTGTTGTTTTTAGCTAGGTGAGGGTTATGGGATAATTTCACTTTCAAAAGTGGTTATATTTTAAAAAATTAAAAAAATGATCAAAATTTAAAATACTTATCAAAAGTGACAATTTCCCACAATTTTCACAATTTATCATATCTTATTGTTTTGGGCTTAAAATAGTGAATGTATGGACTTGGGCTCACCCCGTGTTTTGCTGAGATTGTGGACAGACAGTCCTAAAACCAAACTAAAACTTTCCCTTGGAACTATTATTTTCCTATTATTATGGGTTGGCAAAATGTCAATTTAGTCTAAGAATTTTTTTTTCCCTAGTTTTTGACTATGTAAATTCATATATTTTTTTTCTTTTTTAATCTTTTAGAATCTCATAACTTTTTTATAGATGATCAAGTGGGTCTAATTACATGAAAATGAGATTTTCAAGTCATTTTTACCGGATTTTTTTTTTTTGTTAATTTTTTTAAGAGTATTTTAGGTATAATAATGTTCACCAACGGATTACTTTGATTTCTGCAAATCCTAACATATTTAAATTATTGCATTATGAACCGTTGATGAAATCAATACTTAAATTAAGTCATTTTTATTCAAGATATTTAAATTACCGAGCAATTGGATCATTAGTGAAATCAAATAAATCCATTGGCAAATAGCATTATAGGTAAAATGTTTTTAAGAAAAAATAATAAGAAAAGAATTCCGATAAAAATGATTTGAAAATCTCATTTTTAGAACCATTGGACCTAATGGTTCGCCCAAATAAAGCTGTGGACACTAAAAGATTTTTTTTTTTTTTTTTAAAAAAGGATTTGTATGATCAATACAAAATTATTATGGACAAAATTGATTATTTTGCCTAATGGGTTTCTCAATTATTTTTTATTTGCCCAATGGATTTGGCCCATGTAGTTGTGGATGGACCTCTTAATAGGCTGATCCACCTCAACCCCTATCTTAATCCCACACAAGTCCCGACCCACATAATTCCCTTAAGTCCATAGGCAGGCCTATAGGCTCCCATATATTTTTTAAAAATATTTTAATTTATTAATTATTATTTTTAAATTGCAAATATAAAATATATATTATATAATTATATTTTTTAAAAAAATAAAAAACTATCAATAATAAAATTACTTTGATGAAATGTGGACTTTGACATCTTGTTGAATATTGAAGAATTTTTCTTAATATAGTTTATATAATATGAATGTAATTTTATTATTGATAGCTTTTAATTTTTTTAAACATAATTATATAGTATATATTTTATATTTGTAATTTAAAAATATTAATTAATAAATTAAAATATTTTAAAAAATATATAGGGCCCGTAAGCTTAATGAGCTTTGGTGGATTGAAAATTGAGTGGATTGAAACTTATGTCAGCTTGAAATAGGAGTTGAAGTTTACCAACTCATTAATAGGTCTAGTCGTGGAAGACTTGGTCTCCGGTCTCCCACAAATAAATTTTTTTGCACAACAAAGCCTCGTTATTGACGGCATGATAATCCCCCCAGGAGGAAACAAACTTATGTAGCAATTTTTTTTATGGGAATCAATCTACATCAATATCAACTACCTTATCTTATGTGTGTAGGAACCACAAAATTGAATGCGACAATTACAAGTTAATGAAAACGAAGATCGAGATTTCAACGTACCATTAGACAATCCACAAGACTGAAATTGGTTAGTAGGTGACACGTGTTAAAGGGCCGGTTGAAACAAATCCACCTGTCTTATGGTTAGCAAATATAATTATTTTTAGAACCTAACAATTATCAATTAATCAAATCAATCAGAGATGAAGCCCCTCGTTCTTCGCTAATTTTAGTTTAGAACAATTAGACATATATCTCATTGTTTTGACGTATCCATTGTATCTATTTTAGTTATTCAAAATTGAATCTTTCATTTCTAAAAATAAATAATTTTTGATATAAATCTCACTAATAACTTCTTTAATTTAATAATTTACTTTCACTTACCTAATACTCCACTATTAATTGACTTAATGATAGTGATAAATTAATAGCTTTAGTTTTTTATTAAGTCAAAAAATTATGCATTCAATCTCACAAGAAGGAGGTATAAGATTAGGGGCTATAAATAGAGTTGTCAATTGGGGTTGTGCCCTTGGGGTGGATCCTATCCCATAATTTTGAAGGGTTAGATTTTAAAAACTTGACCCCAATAATAACAAGCGTTTTTTAGCCCAATCCTTAAGGTCGAGGACCAATGAGGGTTGAGAGAGAGCCGAGCCGATCCTTGGGTCTGAAGATATTTTTTTAAAAAAATTATTTTATTTCAATCTGTATTCCATTTGGGAGTATCCAAAACTGTTTGTTTAGTTATTTTATTTGCATTTTGGACTGCAACGAATATTAATATTGAGTTTTTCATTTGAATATTTGGTTTGTATATCATTTTCTACACTTTTTTTTTTTTCTAATTTTCTTTTTTTATTATTATTATTTACTGCAAATTTTTTTTAAGTGATGTGAAAATTGAATTTTTAAAATTTTTTTTTTAAAAAAAACTAAGAGGGCTGGCCTAGCCTGACCCTTGCCCATTGTGGGGTCGGACAATGTTAGGGTTTTGATGGTCCTTTAGAAAATGGAACTTATCCGTCCCGACCCTTCAAATTCTCTAACCCTTCGGGTTGAGGTCGGGATCGACCGGATCGGTTCTAATTGACACCTCTAGCTGTAAATGAACCAAGTCAAGCTCGAATTTGTCAAGTTCGGACTCTGATCCTTTATTGTTTTCTGGGTTCAGACTCAAGCTCAATTTCACATGAGCCTAAATATTCAATCTCAAGCTTATCTCGTAAAATATATGTGTCTTTATTTATTTTTTAAAAAATTTTAAGATATTAAAAAATATTATATATAATATATGAATTAATAAAATATATTACATAATAAATAATTATATTATATAATATTAATATACTATAAATAAAATATTATATATATATATAAATTATCGTTTAGACTTGCGAGATTAATGAATCGAATATATGTGAGCTTGATTCGACTCGACTCATTTAACAAGCTATTTAAATTCAAACTTTTATCGAGTTGAGGTCAAATAGTTCGCAAATCATTTCTGTTCATTTAAACTCTTATAAAAGATAATCTTTTTCAAAGAGATTGTAATTATAATATAGTTATTGATTAAATCGATATTGGTAAAAAAGTTTTAAAACTCAAATCTTGAAAAGTTTATTAGTCCACGTTTTATCGTGAATTAGTTGAATCAAAGAAGATGATTGATTTAATTTAAAGAGATAAGTGAACTAAAAGTTTACTCAAATGGTAATTAAAAACAAAGCGGATAGGCTGAGCCGTCAATCAATTTCAATTCATGCAGTGCACTCAAGATGCAATTGCAGGTATAGTCAGTGTTCTTCATTTCAAACCACTCTATATAAAGACTGAACTAAGGAGTGGTCCGATGTGAGGCTCCACCAAGTAATAATAATACTAATACTACTAATACCAGATTATCACAACTACCCCAGCAATGTATCTGATCACAACTGCACCGTCCATGTCGAATCGAGTAGGCTTCCGCCTTCCTGCACCCACAGTGTCTTACCCACGATGTCTGGCATCAAGTTTGACTACTGGTGACCCACTGGCCAACCGGTTCCATCCACAATTGCAGCCTTTCTCCGGCATTGACCACTGTCTGCTTCGCCGGTGTTTATACTGGATCTACAGCAACCCATCAATTTGTGTTTCTTGTTTCCCCCGAAATTTACCCCTATAAAAAATTAAATAAAAGGAGTTTGACTTGATCTATTAATACTTAATGATTAAGTTGGACAAAAGCATATCTTTTAATACGTTTTGAAAGTTCGAATGTTCAAAATTATAAAAATTTAGTTTCAATGTGTAATCAAAATATCGAAAAGATCAGGTATTTTTGACACTTTTTACTCTTATTATTATAAAGATAAAAAGTATTTAAACATTTCTATTTTTTTATTTTGTCATTTGATTTTTTTTTTTTCTAATTACATACTCGAACTTAACCAATGTATTTAACTTGATACTTTTGCCCAATCTAAACACTAAGAGCTAACGAGAACTGTCCACAAGGGCATCATGTGACTTTTTTTAAAATTCATTTTTGGAAGACCATTAACAAAACAACCTAGCTTCTTCTTGAAAAAATTTCCAAAAATATCCAAAATTAAATTGGTTATTTCAAAAATATCTAATTTCTCAAGTCATCTCAATAATGTCCAATTGGATAAATAAATTTTCAATGGGTATCCAAATTGGTACGGATCCAAATTTGAAAAGGTTGATCAATGAAAAAGACACTCATGCCCTTGAAGAATTCATAATGGAAGTTGAACGATCATATTCCCTCTTTTTATGCCGAGGTGTGACCCGTCACTCAAACAAACCATAACTCACAATTTCAAAAATTCTTGACTGTTGCCGGAGTCGGAGAACACGGTATCAAGTCATCTTCTTTAACTCCACCATCACCTATGTCGTCCAACATCGACTATAGGTAAGTTTCGTTCTCTTTTTTTTTTTTTTTTTGGTGTCATTTAATTTTTTTGTTTTTTCCCCTTCAATGATCATTTACTCTTTTGAAGTGAGAATGTTAATTATAAATTTATGAGATTGTTGTAGTGTGCATTGAATTGAGTTTTTTTTTTTCCATTGAACTCAAACTGTTTGCTTCGTTTATTTTTATTTTTTTAGCTTCTTTTTGATGGATTTTGTTCATTGAAGAAATGTTGAGACTTTGGACGCAAAATGGTTAATAAACAGTTGGGGAGGTTTGGAATGAGTTTGGGGAATTAGAATTTCCAGGTTTAATTGGTGGAAGGTTGGTTACATCTTTCTTCGACTTTCGACTGATAAACCCGACCTTCAGTGGATCATCCCGACCTTCGATGGGATTGTCCTAACCTTCAGTGATAAATATTATTATTATTATATTTTGAAGTTTGTCAAATCTTTCTTCGACTTTTGGTTGATAAACCCGACCTTCGATGGGATTATCCCAACCTTCAATGATAAATATTATTATTATTATTATATTTTAAATAATATTATATTATTATAATTATTATTAAA
>JAOXNR010000022.1:16811445-16839576 GCA_028571225.1 Parsonsia alboflavescens
CCCCCCCCCCCCCCCCCCCCCCCCCCCCCCCCCCCCCCCCCCCCCCCCCCCCCCCCCCCCCCCCCAATCATTAAACTCAAAATCAAAATGGAGTCGTTGGAGAAGTTCCAAATTCCACAATTAGAGAGGCAAAACACACCCACTTTCAACACAAATACCCTAAATTCTTCACTTTTGATCGTAAGTGCACAAAAGGGTCCTCGCTCTCATACTGGAAATGACTAGAAAAGGGGGCATTGGTGATTACAGTCCAAATGCACCATCTGGACGCATTCTCGGACGCCAAGCACTTAGCTGTAACGGTGAATCAGGTCATCTCAACGGGATCTTATGCTCAAATTCATACCATGACTTCTTTTAGTAAGTTTGATATAAAATATAATATAAAATGATAGGCTTATAATTTTGTTGATTTTGCCTTTGTTGATGAGTTTTTATTATGTTATAGAAGCATATGGAGTATGATTCCCACAGATAAATTGAATTTATTTACACACATTGACCCTTTGTGGTTTCACTTGTATATCTTTGATGGTAATGATAGAGTTTTGAGTTGGGTAAAGAAGAAGAAGACATTTTCAAAGAAATATATTTTGGTGTAGATTGTCTTATGGTATGTATGCCAATCTATGCAATAATATGCTTATTGGAATGCCTAGGAAGGCATTTGAATGTATATATACTAGATGAGCAAGATTTTGTCCTTGATATGATTTTCTCCTAATTTGTTAGGGGTCACTGGAGGCTTTTGATTTTGTGTAATTTGGATGAAGAAGTTGAATTTGGCAACGCATATATGATAATATTGGACTCACTCCAATGTTCTAAACAAGGAAACGAATCCCATCAGTATGATCTTAACTCTATTTTTATTTTTGTTAGTGGTAAAAATGTTGCTAGTCCTTATGATATTGTTCTTATGTTTGTAGATTTGTATTTGACAATATGCAACGAGAGGAGAGGATCGGAAACAGAGACCAGGCTTATAAAATCCCAATTTTGATCCCCAAGGTAGTTCACATTTATGTAATATTTCCTTGCAATTAGATCTATTTTTAACTCTTGATTACTAGTAAAATGCTAAATTTTTAGATTCCTCAGGAAAAAAATAGGGAAGATTGTGGATATTATTTTCTGTATTTCGCCAAGTTATTCATGCAAAGTGCACCTAATCAATTTAATTAACTAGATGGATATCCATATTTTGTAAGTTTACTATTTGTGCAAACTTATTAATTCAAGTACCATTTGACTATTAGTACTTCTTTTATATGGTCAAGATATACTAATATTGTGGTTCAATGCTTTGGTTTTTCAAATGACAAGTGGCTGGTTTTTTGATGAAACCTTGCAACAATGGAGGCCAAGCTTGGCCTTGGTTGATGGGACCGAGAATGACACGATTCTCAACTTGGTGTCTGGACTGTAAAGAATTATGTGTAACTTAAACAAGCCTAACAAGCCCTTGATGTGTCGAAAAACATAATGAACTAGCCAAGTTATGGAGGTTTTTGAGGAACCACATCATGAGCCAACAAACCAAACACCAAATGAGCAAAATGGAGGGTGTCTTCAACAAGCGGAGGAAAGTTTGGTATAGGAGGTAGTTCAACCAACACTCAAATTGACACAAAATGATGTTATTTGTTCTTTTCATTAAAAAATTAGCATGCATTGTGAACCCTTAATGCAAGAAGCACAACCTCTAAAGAGTATGGAATATGACCAGAAAAACAGGGAAGACCACATGAATGATCAATGACATCTGGAAAACATTAAGAAGAGTCTGTCACTACAATCAGAAATAGAAGATTATGACTAAGATTTAGAATGTTCTAACTTTGAAGAATTAGAAACTGAATGTTCTTCTCTTCATGATTTTGATTTTGAATTGTCAGAAGAGGATGCGATTTTGGGTGATGTTGCTGATGAGGGGCTTAAAAACTTTGATGACGAGATTTCCAAGGAAGTGCAAAAACTTGAAAAAAAGGGAATATTTCCTAAGTCTTCAATCAATCTAACTGAAACTGGAGAAGAAAATACAAATAGTGAAGAAAGTAATGAGGAACAAGCTGCAAAAGAAACAAATGGTTCTATTAGAATAGTGAATCATGAAGCTAGTGAAGCAAACCCCAAGCAAGCTAATTGTGCACCAAGTGACTTTTCAAGAAAAAAAAGAAAGAATAATAGAGGAGGAATTAAAGGACTTAGAAGGGGCTGGAAGTTTCTAGAAGAAGTATTTACTGAAGAAACATTAGCACCCATGAACTATCAAATGAGTCTTGCCTTGACTTCTCAAATGATGTATCTGAATAGTCTTTAACCAGTTTTGATGATGGCCATAGAATTAAGAAGAAGAAGATGAAATTCCCTAAGATCAACAAGGATAGAGATGGTGTAGAGACCCACATTGCGATTGGACTATATATGGACATGTAGTGAACGACACAACCACATTCCAAATTTGGACTTTGAGGCTTGCCCATTACTGCTCAAGGACATTCAACCATCGTTTAGCTTGTGCAAGACTTCTCGCACGGAGATATGTTGATGATTTTAGGTTAAAAAATCCTATCATTGTGTCTGAATTTCAAGAAATGGTACATAGAGAATTTAATATACATATTTCTAAGAATAAGGTTTACAAAACAAAGAATAGGGCACGAAGAATATTGAGGAGAGATTTAGAGATCAATACAAACCGCTAAGAAATTATACTACGGAATTGAGAAGAAGCAATCCTAGATCAACTGTTCTTATTCAGTCCAAATTAAATGATGAGAATGGTGATTAGTCCTTTAGGAGAATGTATTTATGCCTTGTTACACTAAGAGTTGGCTTTGAAAGAGGATGTCGGAAGGTGATTGGATTAGATGGAACTTTTTAAAAAGGTTCCCATCTTGGTATTTTGTTTACAATTATAGGAATTGGCAAAGATAATGGCATGTACCCTGTGGCCTATGTTGTAGTTGAAGGTGAAAATAAGGCTACATGGAAATGGGTTATTCATGCTTTGATTGAGGACTTGAACATACCAGAGCAAAGCAGACAGACTGGTGCCTAATTTCTAATAGATAAAAAGTAGACATGAAAGTTGGTCACTTTTCTTCCCCAGAGGGAACATAGTTCTTTAACATTGCTTAATGAATTATATCAAAATCTGAATATTTAATATTCTAGATAATTGTATATGGTAATGTATTGTTAGAAACTATTTCCCCATTTTCTAAGAGTAGGCTTACTTATTATAATCTGCTAGTATTCACCTATCATTTCTTTTATTTATCCAAAGGTAAACTTGCAAAATTTCTAACTATTAGTAGATAAAGAATTATCTAAACTATTGCATGATTAAGTGTATTTTAAATGTTAATATACATGACTTAGTGTATTTCAAATGGTATATTTGATTATTTTTAAATTCTTTACTGTTAAGCTCATTGTGATCATGCAATACTTTTCTGGTTGTTGTCTTTATTGTGATCATGTAGTTTATACATGAAAGTATTATATGCCGTTGTGTTAAGCTCCAAATCAGCTAAAACTTTTTGTATTAAATCTAAATTTAAGTCATGATATTAACCTAATATTAAATTGCTACTATGCAAGTTAATCATATTGAAGTTTTAACCTGTGATGCAAGGTTTGAGAATTGGATTTTCAGTACTTTTTCTTTACGCCAGATTTATACTGTGGCCAGAATAATCTTTTATTTTCTAATTGTGTTAGTCCATTCTTAATTCTTAATTATCTAGTTCTTCTGTGACATTAAATTTGCAGGAAGATAAATTGTATAATTAACTTTTTATATTGTTATTATTTACTATTAATAGAATTAACGGAACATTCAAGTTAAAATTATTATACAGTAGGACACAATAACTTATGAAAAAGAATTGACTTGTTACCACAAATCTCTCATGTCAGTAAATTTAAATTTTTTACTATTAGTTTTTTTATTGCTAGTTTTTCACTATCTATAATGTTAGCTATTTTTATTACCGTTTCCTTTTTCTACTACTATTATTACTATTGTTGTTGTCTGCCTTCTTAATACTATTTTTACTGCTTTTTTTTTTTTGCAATATCTTTCTTTTCTTGCTGTTGACATTAGACTCATCTAGTTCATTTGAGTATTTCTCGATTCAGTATTGATGCAAACTATGAAGCATCAATAGATTGCATTTATTTTTAAATATATCTTTGTATATCAGAGATTGCATGACATTTCTACTCTTCATATGAGATTTGAAAATTAGTCATGAATTTGCTGTAATATGTCGGGACTTGTTCCTGCCATTGTTGATCTACAACCTTATGTGGAGCACAAGCATTCTATAAGGCACTTGCATAACAACCTGAAAAAACATTGTCCAGGTGATGCTATGAAGGATGGCATGTGGAGATGCGCCAAGTCAACCTACAAAAACAAATTTGAGATTGAGATAGAAGTATTAAGGGCATTTGATGAAAAGGCCTTTAAATGGTTGGAAGCTCATACAAAACCAGAGTACTAGAGCAGATCTTATTTTCGGGAAAAGACAAAATGTGAAAATTTTCTCAACAACCATAGTCAGTCATTGAACAAGCAAATCTTACCAGCGAAATCAAAACCTATTTTGGGGTTATTTTAGAAAATTAGAATTATCCTCATGCTTCGACAACAGTCAAAGGGAATGTAGATTTCAAGACAAAAGGGGTCAATCTGCCCACGAATCCAAATATTTCTTGAGAACATGAAAGAGGGATCTTCCCAATGTATTCTTATATATGCTGGTGACTCAAAATTTCAAGTTAAAGACAATGATGAGCAGTTTATTGTCGACACCAAGTTGAGAATTTTTAGTTGGAGGAAATGGAATATTTTAGGAATACCTTGTACCCATGTTGTTTCTACTATAGGGTTTGAAGAGAGGAGTCTTGAGGATTATGTGGATCAGTGCTATTATGCGAAGGCATTTGAAAGGGCATATGCAACCGGCTTTTTTGCCCACTAATGGACCTAATAATTGGCCTATTGCAAAAGGAAACCCACTACTTGCTCCTAAAAAGTTAAAGTTACCTGGGAGGTCCAAGTTTATGCGAAGGCCTGAACCTGGTGAGAAGGGATCCAAGGTTGCTGAAAATGAAAAAAAAATAAAAACAATGTCAAGAGCTGGATTCTCTCTGAATAAGTATGCAGCAAGTCAAAAGACAGGACATAATGTAAGCGGCTGCTCACTACCAAACAACAATGAAGCTGGAAGTTCTAAATGCCAAGAAAACCAAGATGCTGAAACTTCCATCGCAAATAATAAGACCAAGTGTGGCAAGTGTAGAGATTTGGGGCATAATAGAAGAAGTTGCAAGTTTGACGCATGCCAAGCTATTGGAGAAAAAGTTCAGGTATAACGAGCAGCCCAAGGAGATTACAATGGATCCAAAATAGAACAATCGAGTCAATTACCTTCAAGATCTTTGTTTGGATTCAATGAACATATAGAAAACTAACCTATTTCTTTCTGTTTGTAGCTTAAAAGGAAAAGGACAAGTTAACCTTCCAAGTGTGGCTATTGTGGAGAACATGGTCACGATAGAACAACGTGCCAACAAGAAAGAGCTCGGTTACATCCCATGATCAAAGCATCTCATATTTTCAAGAAGATTGATTGGATCTAATTTACCTTTTTGTATATTTTGGATTGACAAGTTTGGTTAGGGTAGTTTTTTGAATAGTTAGATGGATAAGTTATATTTTTGGGGAAAAATGGTTGGAACTAAAGATGATGATGGTGGGACGTCATATTGTGTACTTTGTGATCAAGTGTAAGGAAATTTGGGAATGAGATATGTTTTTTAAGTTTTCTTTTGGTGGTAGTCACCTTGGATGATGTTTAGGTGGTACTAGGGATTTAATTAGTAAAGGACAAGATGTACTTTATTAGTGACAATGGGATAAATTATTGATAATTCTACTTTCCTTTTGTTTTTCCTTTTCATTTAGTATTTATAATTAATTTTATTAAATAATTAATATACAATTTACTTTATTGGAGAGAAGAGGAAGATTACAACTTGATTCATTGATTTTTCATAAAAAATATACATTCATTAGTACCATACATTATCTCATTTATTCCTTGTTATAGATGCAAGATTTTCATGAACCTACCTTTACATAAGACAGAAATCAAAATTGCAGGCATAAGCCGTAACCTAGACAAACAATTATAACCTTCCCAAAAATAGATATGGTGGATTTCAAAATAATCACACCTTTGTAATTAGTTGCTATCATTAGGACAAAAGTGAACTGCAATGAACAAAACCAATGTCTTCCCATATATCATGCGTTTTCGAAGCTTGTACACCAAAAGCAACACAACTTCCTAGCTACTTGCAGAAGGTGTCCTACATTGCACAAAACAAATGCCTTCTCCCAGGTCTTACACTACTAGATTCCAAACCAAATCAGTACACCAAAAAACATGAATACATTACACAGCCAAAAGCGCCATTTCCCAACCTAAAAACCAACATCTATAACCAAGTGAATAACAAGTTAATCCAACCCCCCCCCCCCCCTCCCCCCTTTTTTTTCTAAACACCCTTTGTTCCTCCATTTTCTCAACAGTCCTAGAATAACAACTTTGGATCCCTTCGACCCATCTACCCGCAACAGTTCAAAATCAAAAATTAAAAAGTAGTTCATTCTTCAATTGGCATTGATTTCCACTATACCTACAAAATTATAAGTCCAGCATTTTACATTTTGTTTTATATCAAACTTACTGAAGGTAATCATGGTATGAGTTCGAGCATAGCCTTCCATTGAGAGGGCCTGACTCACCATTATAGCTGAGTGCTTGACGTCCGAGAATGCGACCAAGTGGTGCGTGTGGACCGTTGAAATCACTAATGCCCCCTTTTCTAGTAATTTCCTGTACGAGAGCAGAGATATTTTTGCGAGCTTATGATTAAAAGGTGAAGAATTTAGTTTACTTGTGTTGACGGTGAGTGTGTTTTTGCAGCGCTAATTGTGGAATTTGAAACTTCTCCAACGACATCATTTTGATTTTGAGTTTAAAGATTGATTTTTTTTTTTTTAATTTGAACAGTAAAACATCCGTTATACCCTTGGGGGAAAGGTCAATAATTGGCAAAATAAGTTGACCTCGTCTGAAATTCCCATTTTCCGTCTAAAAGGACCAAAATGGCTGCTCAGAAATTGTTAAGGAATCTAAAAAGTTAAAAATAATGACAAGGGACCACTATAGTTGAAATAAAATTGTTAAGGGACTAAAAAGGCTATTTTTCCTTAGATAATTTATTAGTATTTTATACCAATACTATTTGTATTTTTTTTATATTAAAAATATTCTGTTTTCATTGTATTATAGAAGAAATTAAGAATAATATATTTTAAAGAGTGTTTTAAAATAAAATTAAAGTTATCTTTCGATACATAGCAAGATTATAATAAGATATTATTTTGCACTCCTTACTCTATTGTCAATGTCTCCTAAGAATTAGTGTGTTTAAATGCAAATGATGTTCACTTAGATAAATTAGAAGTATTTTTGAATCACTGTAACAATCTTGGTAAGTATAATATTCATTCATTTAGAAATATTAATGTATATATGTTCTAAAATTGATTTATATAGATTACAAAATATTTTTTGAATTAATTAAATTTTGGTATTAAATGAAGATATATGCACATATTTATCTTTACGTCTACTTAATGAACATGATGAATAAAGTTTTTTCCAACTATTTATTGGATGTCCATATGATTTTTTAACGTACCTGGACAATAAAAAGAAGTGAAAATATATTCAAAGTGGAATTACTTAGTGATAAGATTCAAACCCCTATTTGTATTCTTGGATTAACTCGAATGGATGTGCAATGATAAGATCCACGAATATATCTTTAACTTCTATTAGATGACATAGATATAAAAAGTTAATGTGACGAGTGATAAAATGCTATCGCAACTCATACACTATAGGTTCAAATTTCATTGGGATTGAAGGTATTGTATAGATTATTTGAAAAAAAGAGTATAGCATAAACAATTTGAAAGTTAAATTGAAAATGAGGTGTACATTTTAAAGTTTAGGGATAGAATTTAGACTTTTGGATAAGTTAGTAGTTGTCATTAATCTTTTTGCCCTATAATTAATACTCATTATTAACTAATTTTTCATGAGGAATCTTATAGTCGGAAAAAAAAATTGTAGGCCTATTCCATAATTTGGTCCAAATAGGCAAAAATCCAAGTGTAAAATCTCATAGTAAAATATTTTTATGACAAACATGAACTTACACAATACCATAATACATTTATTTATTTTAATAATGGAAAGGAAATATATTTGCTTCTTGAATCGTTCAAAAGGTAAGTAAGTGCCCTTAAGGCTGTAACGTTCGGCCCGAACCCGGCATGTACGGGGTCTGACAGAACCGTTGAACTCAATTCAACTGCCGACTCCCCAATAACGGTATCATCCATAGTTTTCACTTTTCACTACTCGAGATCCTCTCGTCGTCGTTATTGTCGTCGTCGGCCGAGTTCCGGAGTCTTCTCCATTCATTCATTTCTCTCTCTCTCACCTTGGTTGACTCTCTGAAGAATCTTCTACCACACATTGTCAACACGTACCAGACTCGGACGCACTCACCAAATTTCTTCCTCTTTCTCTCTCTTTCCATCATCAGAATAACCAAAACAAAATTTCGACCTTTCTCAGTTCTCACCCTCAGTCTCTGATTCTTCTCTCTATCTCAATCGCGAACGAGATCAGGCTCCTACCAGCTCGCCTTCTCTTCCCTCGAAAATCTATAGAAAACATGGACAATTCGGGGATGTTGAAGAAGGTTTCGAGCAATGGAGGATCTTCGGAGGGTGGAAGCCCAGAGAGAGGTTGGGAGGAGAGAAACACCAACAACCATCATCAGAAAAATGTGTTTGAGTTTTTTGGATGGGTGTATCATTTGGGTGTCAATTCCATCGGGCATGAATATTGTCATCTACGCTTTCTCTTTATTCGCGGCAAGTATGTTGAGATGTATAAAAGAGACCCTCATGAGAACCCCGGAACTGTAAGTCACGCCACCCTCATCCTCCTGCATGCTTCCGTTGATTTGGTAGAAGTTCATGCTTTTCTTCTAAGTAAATTAACTAATTCTTGCACGGAAGACTATGGGGTTACGTGATAGGAGCAATTGAGAATACGAACTTGATTGGGAAAATAAAAATACATTCAAGAATTCTGCAGTTAATAATTGATGCGATCGGGACTCTTCGATGCTAAGAGCACCACAGTACCATAATCAGAACAGATAGAATGGACTATTCATCTTGCCCATGAGCTGCTAATCTGGGAATAAGTTTCTAGAAAAGAAACCTTCAAGGTTTTCAATGTAGGATTCTTGAGAAGGATTTGGTAGGTCTTGGTTCCACCGAGGGGAAATAAAAAAGGTAGAGAGGGTTTGTTTCTGTGAACTCCATTGCCTCTTCGTCTCTGCCTCTGTTTTAAGGCAGTGGTTCCCTCGTTCCAGTTTTAGGATGTTCTTATTGGCCCAGATAGGTAAAGTTAGATTTCATGTAGAGTCACATTCTCTAAATGTCGTGATTAGAGGGATGTTATTTAATTTGTCAACAGTGGTCATTAACAGGATCTTTAATTTAGAAGGGTAGTTATTTATTCTTTAGCACAATAATTTTATTTGCATTCTTTAACCATAGTTGCTATTTTGATTATCTTTTTGTCTAATATTTTATTTGTGCAATTTTAATGGATCTTAATGATGACATTTGGAGTGGAATCAGAATAATGTATTGTGAGATGTTCTATGATTTGAAAACACAGTCAAAAATGGCTAAAAGATTGAGGATTTAACTAGAGTATCATTACTCTGATGTAGGTATCTATAGTGAAAAGTGTTTGGCTCTTTTAGGAAAAAAACCATTCAAGTTTTAGGTATGCATTTCTAGTCTAGAAAGGAAAGATTCTGGAAAATGTTGGAGAGGTTGAAGTTAAGCACCTCAGTCCAGCTTTGACTCATCCTAGATATGATGCACCTCATCTATTCTTGTGGTACCTCTGTGTGAGAGCAGCATCCTTCCATTGAGCATGAAAATCCCCATCTTGTTGCATGTTCAGTGTTAAAATCATTCAGTATCTCAATGTCTAGCGGTTTCGTGCCTACCTGATCTGCCTGGCTCTGTTGACCTCTGAATCTCATGGTGTTCAAATCAATATAGGAATCTCTTTGTGTCCTGAGCTTTAATTGGGCCCACAGTGCAGTCTATCTCTTTCCATTCTTTCTATACAATGTATTGTGTTTTCATTTGGAAAATCATTTTGTTTTCCCAATACGGTTTTGGTTGCTCATGTAAACCATGTTACTGAACAGGAGGCATTAGTGGAAGCTAAAATTTTGAATTTTATTGTCTTTTTCTTGCAGAAACCCATCAGGAGAGGTGCTATTGGACACACACTAATGGTGGAAGAGTCAGGCCGGCGAAAAGTTAACAATGGAGTATGGCCCTTTTTCCATAGTTTCTATTATTTCCTCTTCTTCTCTATTTGTGATTGATTCTGTCATAGGATTCATCTCTCTGTCCTAATAAGTCAGAAGGATTCTTCCACTTACGATTTATTTGTTTTTGGATAAATCCTCCGTGTGATTTAAATATCTTGTTTTCATGAGCTTTTTCTAACTTACTAAACTCTGGGATTATAGAGCTAATTTAGTTTCTCTCCTCTTTCCTTTCCTCTTTGTATCTAGGATCTTTATGTTCTAAGGTTTTACAATCGGTTGGATGAGACAAGAAAGGGAGAAGTAAGTACATTTCCTATTCACCAGCTCATTTTTTTCCCCATGAGTTTTGCTTTTTGGTTCATCGATATGTGTATTGACATACACGACCACTTTATGGCATGACTTGTTCAATGAGCTTTTGCTACCTCAGGTTTTTGAAATTGGCGTGCTTTACATAGTATGCAATCTTTTGGTTAAATGTTGCATAGTGGTGAATAATGGCTGTTGCCTACACCTTGATATATGGGCTTGAGCACACAAAAAAAAAGGGAAGAAGGGGTGGTATCATTAGATAGTATATCATGGTCTCCGTTTCTTAGACATTTCTGATGTGCCTATCCACATTCATTTCTATGTACACTTTTTATTTTATTTTACTTTTTACACCCACTCCCCAACCCTCCCTATCCTCCCAGTCCCCGAGGATTCTATATACACTTCATAAGTAGTTAGACCTTCAGCTGTCCTTTTTGTTGATTGCGATTCTGATGCAAAATCCTGCATGATATTCATATCTAAGGCTACTTATCATTAATTATATAAAAATCCAAGATAAGGCAAGGACTTGTTATCGTTAAGTGCTTTGGGGGAAAAAATGGTAAGTCTTCTGTTTGTATTAAGTCTGCTCCATTACAATTTTTATAAACTTGGTGTCAAAATATGTGGTTGTTCCCAAACTACTTCTCTATTTTTAGCTTACATTTCTACAATTCAGGCTCTAGTTTGTGTCAGTTTCAACAAATGAGCAGTGATGTTCGGATCATTTCTATTCATTATTTTTCTTTGCTTCTTACTTTGTTAGTTTGTTCATCTTTTTGCATTTGTGCATTTTTGCACATTCTGTTGCTATTTTACACAATGGTGGACATACGACATGTATACACAACTAAACTTCAGTACTTGAGATTGGCATCATATCTGCGACATCTTACTCAAGGACATAGTGGATTTCCTAGTTTCATTGTGGTTTGATTGTTCAATTTCATTTTCAATCTCTTTTGAGTTCAAAACTTGGTGGTTAACTATTCTTTATCTCTCACATTTAACAATTTCAATTGCTGGAAGATTGCTTGCGCTTCAGCTGGTGAGGCCCGAAAATGGATGGAAGCATTTGATCATGCAAAACAACAGGTGTGGGAAAGATGAGCACAATTATCTTTCTATCTATATATGCATGCAAGATAAATTTGAATAACGTTTTTATATTTTGGCACAATCATCCTTGGGTAAGACTTCTTTCTCAATTTTGTGTTTTTCTTAAATAGAAGAAATAGTCAAATTGATTTATCAATCTTCCAAATTCTTTCAATTCATTCTCCACTATTTATTTCCAGGTGGAAATTGAGCTTTCTGGAGGTGGTAGCGCAAGAAATAAGCTGAACATAGAGTCTGAGTAAGCTCACTATTTCTGACAACACGATGCTCTAATTCAATTGTTCCTTGGCACTTGTTTCAGCATTTGATTATGCTATCTCTCCGTGTCCCAAGAAGAATATTGAAAATATTGACTTCTATAGGAGTTTGTTAGGATGAGAAATTCTAAAGAAGTATTAGTTATGGATGAACTTTTTGACTTTCTTTTCATCGTTCTTCTCTTTTTCTGATTTGGTTCCTTTTCTTCTGATAGGCCATGGTAAAGTAGAAAAAAATGCTACGAATGTATTTATTTACTATAGTTGTATATTCCATTAAGGATATGTTGTTAGTTGCTTAAGAAAGAAGTTTTATGCTGTTCGCTACTGCCTTTAGTTTAAAGAAACTTTATTTTTGAAAATCTGCCTTTGGGATGCTCTTCAAATCAAAACAGATTTTTTTTTATTGATGTTTTTAAAAATAAACATATCACAAGAATTTTTGAAATAGCTCTTTTTGAAAGAACTTAAAAAAAAAAATAAAATTTAGCAGTGAAAAGCTCCAGCAACTTAAAATCGGCACTAAACCAGTGAAAAGAACAAAAGCATTTTATTTCATTCACCTTAGATTTAGTCATGCGCAGTTTATTGGATTTCTACTGATTTCCTGAAGTTATTTATTGAGTATTATCTGATTTAGTATGACTTCGTTTTTATATGTGGAAGAATCGATCTTGAAGGGCATCGACCAAGGGTAAGGCGTTATGCACATGATTTGAAAAAGCTCATACGAATAGGGCAAGGTAAGCCATCATGTGAAAAATATATTTATCTAACCCTTAGATTTTATGTTTCTTTGTTCACTTCATTTTTGGTTAATCATATTTTGCTAGAAAAATGCATATAACCAAGAAGCAGAAACCAATGACCTTTGTGCATCAATGTGTAATTTTTTTTCCCCAAAAACATCTCATGCTCTTCCATAGTATATTCAATGGTGTAACATTTAATAATATGTCCTAAAATACTTCTTTTCAGCACATTCTAATTTTCATGTCCATTTTACCTAGAAGACCAATAGCAAGAATGCTTTCCTCTTTTTCTTTTCAAATTATTGATGATAAATTCTGATACACAGGTCCAGAGAAGCTTTTGCACCAGTCATCAGGCTTGGGTTCCAGTGACAGATTAGATATGTTTTATGATGCAGAAGGTGGAGATGTAGTAGAACCACTTGAATGGAAATGTGTCCGCACGGTAAATGGTATCTCCTTCCATTTGTTTTTCTGAAGTCACTTTCCCTCTGGAATAGTAATTGTTCATATAATTTTTTAGCTTGATTTATTACCTTTTTTTTTCCATTTAGTTTATTCTACATACAAATACCAAATGTTGAGAATCCCATTTCAGGTATGTGTAAGGGTATATTGTAGTATATAGGGACTTGGGCAATCCTCCCCCCTTGAGCTAGTTTTTGGGGTTGAGATAAGTCTAGGCCCATATTTTAACATGGTATCAGAGCCAAAGCCTGTGTTTGTGTGTTTGTTTGTCGATGTTGGGCCCCTATATTGAATTTCACGCTCCAGATGTCCAGCCTTAGGCGTGAGGGGCTGTGTTGAGAATCCCACATTGGGTATGTATAAGGGCATATTGTAGTATATAAGAACTTGGACAATCCTCCCCCGTTGAGCTAGCTTTTGGGATTGAGTTTGGCCCACTCCTATATTTTAACACCACTTCAAAGGGATGAATTGCAGCATATGTGGTTGCAAACAACATTGTCAGCCTTGACTTTTCTGTTGTTGATTGATTTAAAAATGGGTTGTTTCCATGCCTGTTCATTACGTGCTTTATTTCCTTATCTTTTGTGCGATAGTTATTCTTGCTTATGGTGTCTAATAAGCCTATGTAGACCACACACTAGATAGGAAGAATTGTCTTTTTCCATCCCTTTTTAATGGCATTAGTCCTCTCAGTTCTCCTGTACATCCTGTTTCATACGACGCTTGGATGCTCTGGTATATGAGGTTACTTAGAATGTCTATTTTAACATGTGGACAGTCATGTTCCAGTGGTGAAATAGATTACCATGCTTCTTACTATCCTAAGAGTTTATATTTTGTTTATGCATTTATTTCCAGAATTTTTAAATTCTGAAATTAAGTATCACATGCACAAGTATCTTAGTGTATAAGAATTTATTACCATGTATATAAGTACCTAAATACTAAAATAATTGTCTTATTTGCCAGTAACTTAATGTGTATTCTTAAATATCTTAATTCTTTGTAACTTGACTATTATGTCTGCTTATTTCAGGTGTTAGGATATTGGAAGATGTTGTGAGCTCCGAGGTAATTGCTATTCAAATGAAAAATGGCTTCCTTATTTATTATGCTTTATTTTTGTTGTACAATGATCAGAGATGCACTCTTATCCTGTTCCCCATTTTATATCATCCTTTAGGTGAACGGAGGTTTATGTTTTTGAGATGATTAACTAAATGAACCTTTAGGTTGTATCATCCTAACTCTTATTGTAGCCATTCCTGCTCCTCTTTTGTACTTAATCCTAAAGTAACGAAAAGATGGGGTCTCACTAATACCTTCTTTTGACTAAAAAAAAAAAGAAAAGAAAACCTGAATAGCTGATGAAAAAGATTTCTTGTTGTGAATTCTCATTCTTCCTTCTTGTTTTTTTGCAACCATAACCAATGAAAAATGTACTTTGTCAATCTTAGATTAGGAGATTAATGTTATTATTCTTTCTATGTATTGGTAGAGTGGTAAGACTGTTCTGGTCAAGGCTGTTGCAGTTGTTAACGCAAGTGCTGATACAGTGTTTGACGTGATTTTGAACCTTGATCGACATCGGAGATATGAGTAAGTGGCAATGACTATTTTTCTCTAGATGTTTATCCTACTGAATTCCAATTAACAAATTGTGCTACAGATGGGATTCAGTGACAGGTGACCTGGAATTCGTTGATTCCGTAAATGGCCATTTTGATGTTGTGTATGGCATGTTTGATCCAAGATATTTATCCTGGTATGCGGTAAAGAATGATTATATCTGTTTCTGCTCTCATTTGGTTTTAAGAAAGGATGTAAGTTTGGTAAATGACTGGTGAGATGTGATGGCGCAGATGCAATTATACAAAAGATTTTACCATCTTAAGTGTTGAGAATCACTTTTACAAATAATAAACTTGCTACTGTCTTTTTCGGTTTTTTGGTTTGCACCATCCTACTCTACCTGATCCTGGATTGCACTAGCCCCAAGCTGGTATGGATGAAGTCTGAAATAGGTCTAGTAGCATTTATTGGTAGCAGTAGCAGGAACACTTCCTGTAATCATTTTGGCTGTCTTCAATGTAAACAAAATACAAGAATAATTTGAGCTCCTATTCTGAAGACTTCTATCTATTTCCCTGAAATCATTAATAATGTCTGCAGGTGGCAATCCAAAAGAGATTTTGTTTTCTCTAGGCAATGGTTTCGTGGACAAGATGGAACTTATAGTAAGATTTTGCTCTTTATTCTCTTGGTTGGTATCTTGATTAAAAAGTGTTATAATCTTCTGAAAAAAGATTATAAAATAATATAACTACATAACTGCATTTCTCGGATGCAACATTGATCACGGAGGAGATCTTGATTTTTACACGTAGTCAGAAGGATTTCTATTTGATTACTCAAGTTTAGTTGAGAGCTATCAGCAAGTTAGCTGGGAAGTTAATATATTTGGTATTTCCCGAAAAGAGTTTATACTTGCAGACACATATCTTTTTCTTCCAAGGAGTGGAAATATCAAGTGAGGATAGTATTCTGTTAAAAATTGACTGTATTTTCATCTCCTATTACTGGTGCAGCAATATTGCAGTTTCCTGCTGTGCACAAGAAGAAGCCTCCCAGATCTGGATATCAGCGTACCAAAATCAATCGTAAGATACAGGACATGGTTTCATGTTCAATCTAACAGAAAAACTAATCAGTAGGAGACCGTTTTGGCATGCTGGTCTGCAGTAATACTATTTTTATTGTGATGTCCCTTTTCTGGTACGTTTATAAAACCTCCCAACATTCACCACAATCTGATGGAAACATCAATATTTTGGGCCAAAAGATTTTCTATGACATTTGAAACATTTAAATTACCGGCCCCTGATTATATAGGTAAATGTTTTAGAACGATCTTGATCTAAATGGATTTTGTGATTAATATCACTAAAGCTTTTTGGGACCAGAAGTTGGTTTTTACATAAAAAGACATTGGAGAAAGGCACATGATGAGTTTATTATGTTCTCTTGTGTATTAGTTGCACATCCTGCTGTTTATCCGGAAGCATGATTATCTCATGTGGTTTAACTGTAATATTTTGGATGTGCCTTCTTGATAGGTCTGATTCACTGTTTAGTTTCATATATTAGTAACCCACTAAAGGTTCCTAACTCCTTTGTTTTCTATTCCAATGTAGCTTCTACTTGGGAGATAAGGAATTTAAGTACAACCTCAAAGTCTGGTGCTGCTAAATGCCTTGTGACACAAATGCTTGAGATACATGCTAAAGGCTGGTTTAAATGGAAAAGTGATTATAGTCCAAAGTTTGAGAAGACTATTCCATTTGCTTTGTTGAGTCAAGTTGCAGGTTAGTGCTTATTTTTATCTTGCATGCTGTGTCAAAGCACAAGAAATTGCTTAAACAGGAAGTAGAAGTTTTACAAACAATTCTCGTTTCCCTAGAACAAGGATGATAGCTTTTCCTGCCAAAACCCATAGCAAGAACAATGCTTCTGATCCTTGATCCATCTTTATCTGGTGGACAGTTAAGAGTATCCTGTCAAATGTAACGCTTTTGTTGTGTTTTTTCTCGTGAATTTAAGATAAGTAAGAAAGTCTGTTCTTTAATAGCTGTAATACTGGCATTCCTTCTTTCCTGCAATCTTATTGAGGTGCAGAAAAGTATATCTTCATTCTTGGTGATTTTAGGTCTGAAGGAATATGTTGAGGCAAATCCAGCACTTACACTTGACTCTCCAACCACTGTGGTTCAGTCAAAAATACCTGATCTTTCTGCTTCTGGTGAATTAGAGGATGCTGAATCAGCAGATGAATTCTATGATGCAATGGCCGGTGATTCGTCATCAGATGATAGTGATGATGATTCAGAAGCAAAAGATAAGGTATTCGTGTTTTTTTTTTTTTTTGCCTTTTTTTCTTCTGGTTCTTGTTCTTGAAATAGAAATGCAGTATGAAATTCCTTTTAGAAATTTTGAACCTTTTTGCTTTTCTCTATCAGAATAGAAAAGTCAAGCTAAAGAATGTTTCATGGGCAATAGCAAGTTTAGCTCTGAAACTTACTTCAGGTGCAATTTCTTTTCTGGGGTCAGATGTTGCTTTGTATGTTTCAATCTTAACAGAGATAATTTTCTTTAACTAGTTTCTGTATGACATTATTCCTATAGTGTATTATTTATATGTGCAGCTGAGGATGCCAATAAGGAGTTGAACTTGAATGTTGCTCCAATTGATCTCAACCCAAGTCAGTTCCATGGTTCCATGCAGCAAGGAAAGAATGAGGCTGACAGTAACTGCTGGACCTCTCCAAGTGGCACAGGATTTATGATCAGAGGGAAGACATATTTGAAAGATAGCACCAAGGTCAGCTTGCATATTTATGATTGAGACTAATTCAACTCTTTTGCTGGTGGGTCTGCTCATGATGGAGCGACGGTACAGTTTACAGAAAAAAAGAGAAAAACCGTATTACAGTATCTGGTTCCTTAATCTTTGTGTAATCCGTCTCTTGTTTCACTTTGTGAACAGCATTTGATTTTATCAGCCATTAGCAACTAATGTGTTTGGCACTATCCCACCTATACTATTAACTAAAGAATATCCAAATGTGTAGAGAGTTTTATTGGGGGCAAAAGACTAGCATTTGGCACTAATGGAGTCTGCTAATGGCCAAACTTAGGTAGCCTCTCAAAAGGTTACTTTATGTTTGATTAGACCTTCTTGAGTAATTCTGGGCTAACCTGACAACCTGACTTGTCTAGGAATGAGAGCTCACATTCTACAGCATATACTCCACTTTAGGATGAAAATGATTTTGTTAATTAGCTCCATGAATATGAGGATTTGCATAGCTAAATTTCAGATATGCCAAAAATGTACACCAGCATAATATGGAAATTTTAAGGCTTGATTTAACGCGTGAGGTATTCTCTTATTATCATGATGTTATCCTGAGTAGCAGCATACTTCCTTATCAACATTGTTCATTAAACTTCAGGTTAAAGGAGGAGAGCCACTTCTAAAGCTCATAGCGGTTGACTGGTTCAAAGTGGAGAATTGTCTTAGCAACATTGCACTGCATGAGAAATGTCTTGTTCAGGTAATTTACTAATACTAGATATGCTATAAGCATTATAAGCTACAAGAATTTATTTGAAGTTTTTGAAGTACTACCTCTGTTCCATAGTAATAGTCATATTTGGTATTTGCACTGGTATGAAGGAAATTATTAGATGAGATTTTTTCAATTACTAGTAAAAGACACAATGCCCCACATTGGAACTTGAAAAATAAGAGAATTAATCAATATTGCTGTATACATCAATAAAGAATAAGGGTAAAATTGAAAAAGAACAATTGCACTCTTGATTTCATAAATGGGACAAATAATTTGAAACAAACCAAATCTTCAAATGTGACTATTATCACGGGATGGAGGGTAGTTTAAATTAGAAACCAATTATTATTTTTCTTAAAAGTTTTCAAATGACGAAAATACTGTTGACCTCAGAATTTTGCAAATCCTGATCCATGATAAACGATTTTATAGAAATGTCAAAAGGTGCATCAGTTTCATTGCTGAGCTTCAGGAATTTATAATCTTATAACTTGGTGTGCTGAATACCAAACAGAATGTTGAAACAATGTCTAGGCAAAAATATCCACCTGAGGGTATTAACGCCCTAATACCTTGCATGAAGAATTTTCACCATCAGTCTTATTTCCTCTTTTTCTGAAGTTGATGGTCTTGGAACATTTTGTCTTGTAACCATTTTACATCATGATTTTGATGCAAGAAGCTTGAAAATATTTTTGCATATAGACATTTTATGTTTTCTTTATGAATTCTCTCACTGACTCTTGAGAATATACAAGATTTTTATCTGTATTTTGTGAAGTGTTAAAGTCAGTTTCCTGTTATCTAATATCATTTCATAACGACAGACAGAAGAAGGGAAGAAGATCCCTTTCATACTTGTTATTAATCTTCAGGTATGTATTACATTCATTGTGGCAACTAAACATCTTTTTAAATTGTATTTTATGCTTGTGGTTTTTTCCCCCTAATAGATGAACTCATATACTAGAAAGCTGTTATTCTCATGGCACATTTGTAGTTGAGAATAAGACGAGATGAACTTGTTCATAATACAGCTATGGGTGGATACCATATATTAGATGTTATTGCATGAGATTGAGAAAAGAATTTTTTAGACAGGAAGTTGATGATTTGTTTTGGATGAATTAAAACAAGATCTTTCCTGAGACATTTTTTTAGTTAATTACCGTATGCATCCTTTGTGCCCACTTCTTCCCCCTACAAGCAGTCTTTCACAATTGCCCCGTAAGTTGCAGGAACCATTGTTTGTTATAGTTATCCCTTATCCCTTGTTATAAATTGTTTGTAATGAAGCTTCATTGATTGTTTAAATTTTTACAGATGTTAAGATAGTCAGCTTTTGGGACTTATCCTGGTATTTTTGTTTCAGGTTCCGGCCAAACCAAACTACAGCCTTGTTCTTTATTATGCTGCTGACAGACCTGTAAATAAGAATTCTTTGTTGGGTAAATTTATTGATGGAACTGACATGTATCGAGATGCGAGATTTAAACTTATTCCCAGTATTGCTGAGGTATAAATTTTCTTGTTAATAATGGGTTTCATGTTATTCCTTATTCCTTGTTCTCACTTTTTTAAACTGTGGCACTTGTTATGCAATAGGGATATTGGATGGTTAAGCGCGCAGTTGGAACTAAAGCTTGTCTATTGGGAAAAGCAGTTACCTGCAACTACCTTAGACAGGACAATTTTTTGGAGGTAAATTTAACTTCCATAGGATCTTATCTTTACCTCTTCATGGCCTACCCTTGATGATCTAGTTTTCTAAGGGTTTCTTAGGTGAAGCGCTCGATATGGTTCAATAATTTTTATAAATTATAAGAACTTTCTGAAAAAAAGAAGAGAAAACCTAGTCAAGAGTTTAACCCATTGTAGCTATCTCAACTTAACTGCTATGGAATGTCCCATATGCCAATTATGATAAAGTTGATTGAAACATTACACAGGTAGGTCATCCTAGCTTTACCAACACGCTAGCTCTCAGCCTTCATCTTCCATGGAGGAAGTAGTTTTTAAACTGCCAGCAAATGATACAACCACCAGTGCCAGATTTAGGTTCTCAATGAGATATGATGTCATGATGTTCAACGGAAGCTTTTGACTTAGATCCAGTCTCAACCAATTTCACCTCCTGGTTCTCAGTTCCCTGCTAAATGATTTCCACCACCTTCTCCTAAGGGCAGTCTTTACACCATTCGTGCAGGTTGCTACTTATGCAACTTGGAATTTCCCTACCTTAGGACAGTATATATGAGATGTCTTTTGAATGCACGTGTTGATTGACTTATAAATAGATAACCAATACAAAAACTTTTCTGAAGTTGCCTGTAAACACTGACTTGTGCATAAGGGGCATAGCATCTACACATGATTTGAAGTGGTTATTTGCCTTCTCCTTTACTGTCTCTGTGTGTGAAACTTATCTGTATATTTCTGTCAATCTTTCTAAATCCTTCATTTTCAGTGTGTTCAATAGTTTTTGAAGTAATAATTCACACGTTTCTGCCATAGAGATATTGGTTTCCACAGATCCTTTTCATTTAAATCTCAAAGAAAGATAATAAGTGTGTTTTTTTCCCCCTCTCCTTTTTCCTTTGGGTGATTGAGAGATATAATCCATCTGTAATATAACAACCACACCTAATACATGTGCATGATTGAATTTAAAGTTCATTTTTGAAAAGATAATTGTCATTACTTATTAGTGAACTACTTTATATTGTTAGTTATTCTTGCTTTGGTATTCAAATTTCTGTGGATTTTGTTTCACTATTCTTTTAGAACTAATTAACAAGTATAAAATTTTTAAAAATTTATGCGCTATATATGCTTGAAGACCTATATATATGTATACACGTGTGTGTGTGTGTGTTTCTTTGTTTTACAGGATCTAAATGGACAGATGTGTTTGTCATTCCTTATGAATTGGCAAATGAAAAGGTCCAGAATTTTTTTTACTGCCTGCCTTGAATAATATGTTGTTAATATTTACACATATCCCTTTTCTGATTCAATTTTTGGGAAGACCAACCATTTAGGCAATTGTTGTTCAACCAGTCTTTGCTTTGAAGCATTGGTTTTGCTTTATTATCTGTTTGGTTGCTGATAAGCATTTTGTATGTAGATTGATGTGGACATTGGCTCATCATCCGTAGCAAGAAGCGTCATCAGTCTTGTTCTTGGATATGTCACAAGTCTCGTTGTTGATCTTGCAATCGTTATAGAGGTTTGCGTTTTTCCTTTCCTCTTAGGTTAGAAAGAAATACTCCTTACATTATGCACTTATTCCAAAATCTTGTTGTGTGGGTTGCGAGATTTCAATGTAACTCCCACCCTACTTCAAGTTATAATTGTTGTAGAACTGGTGTGTTTATTTACTTATTTGCAAAACTGGTGTGTTTTGTGTCTTTCATAGGCAAAAGACGAGGCAGAACTACCTGAATACATTCTAGGAACGGTTAGATTAAACCGTGTGAAGCCTGATGCTGCTGTATCTCTGGATGTTTGAGAACATTTTTGTTTCTTATGATGTCCAGAATCCACGGGCGAGTGAATTTTGAAGGGGCCAATTCTTCTTCATTCCCGTTTCTGTGCATTAATAAACTGTTGGAATGAATAGTTTTTAATCGGATTATATAGAACGAAAAGCAGTGCAAATATTAATATTTGCTTTGTTGCATATATAGAGAATTGTTGCACAGCTTATGTTAAAGGCTTTACTTTTGTGTAATTCATTTTTCCTTTGCATTTTGGAGAACATGAGAAAATTTCAAATAATCTCTTGAGATTGCACTGATTTGCAACACTCACTCCCCCAACACCAAAAGCGTTCGGGAAGGCTTCAAATTTAGTTTTACGCTTTGGTAATTATATCAGCAACGCCCCGCGTGTATCCGTTGCAGTCGCATGTGTTCTGACAAAATGATAAATGAGTATCGATATGTATTGTGCACTGCATTTTCAGCAACCCTAATTGCATTTTCGTTGTCCAAAAGAATAGAAGAAGCTAGATAATCAATTGGGGATGAACACAGGTCAGGTCTATGTGTTAATAGGTCAGCTCAGTTAAACAAGTACTTGGCCTGAGTTTGTTCACCATTTTAAGTGAACATCATAATCAGATAAAGAGTTCGATTGCCTTTCTCAATCTAGAGGATGACCATGAAGCTATACTATTGATAACGTGACAAGCTGATTGAAAGGTTTCTCCCATAGTTCTCTTAAAAGATTCTTTGAAAGCAACCATGACAAACACACCTATGTGAGATGTGCTAACTTACTTTCAACAACTCCATTTTGTTGTGGAGTGTTCGGAAATGTAATTTGACGTTGAATACCAGCTCCTATGAAATAATTCACTTGATGAGTCTTGAAAAATTTGAGTCAATTTTTGATGGTTAAGAGTTGGGTCAAGATGGAGAAACTCCAACTAAAGATTACATCATAGAGCTTATGTTTTCATCAAGAGGTTTGCCTATCTTTAATTGCTTTCTTTGTTTAGTGTATAGATATTATTTGTTTCTTTGAAAATCTAAAATTTATGAATGTTTTTGTATTTGTTCTTTTACATCAATCCTACTTTTTCTCTTGTGATCAATTGTGATTGTGTGAATTGTGCCTAAGGCCAAAAACAAGGGCCAATTCAATTTGTTTGGTGATTCTACTTCTTCTCCATCTCTACAAAAAGAAAAATATAAAAAAACCAACAAAAAAAGAGATCAAAGATATCCAATATAAAAAATTTGAAAATCTCAAAAAAAAAAAAAAAGAAAAGAAAGAAAGAGATCCATTTCTAAATTGTGCTTGATCTTGCTATTGTGAGTTGAATTCTATATGAAAAGTTGATCAAATTGATGGGTAGATATTGAATTGTGATCAATTGTATTGAATTGCTTATTTGCCTACTCAAAACTTGTTATTGAGGCACTTTAAATCATTGAAATTTGCTGAAATTTGGATAACAAATCTTTGTTCCTAGGTGTTTGATAAAATGCCAATTCTCTATTTTCTTTGAATTCTAAGTGTTTAATCATTTGTCATTTGTGGATTAACCTCACTCTTTGAAATTCTTAACTCTTTGGTTCTTTTTTTCTTCTTCTTCTTTTTTTTTCACCCACCCCTCCCCTAACCCTCCCTATACCCCTCCCATCGAAGATCAACAGTGGCACCCCACCTACCCTCTGCATGTCTCGAACTCGAGACCTCTAGGTCCCAAGTGTTGCTGCTTACCACTAAGCTAGCAAAGCTTGACTTTTGGTTCTTATTTGTTAATCACAATTGACTACTTGATTGAGTTGTGTGCACATACACAAGGGCAAAGTGAGAAAATATATTTATATATTTTCTTGTTTTTCTTTGTAGGTACATCATGACAAGAGGAGCATCTTCTTCATCATATGTTGGTGATAGTGATATGGACATTTGCATGGCTACTATTATGGAAAAAATGGATGAGATGATCATGAATATTAGAAGAATAAGTACAAGGGTTGATGATTTGGAATGGGGGTAGATGCTCATTAATCTAAATTTAATAGAAGCCACGTGCAACAAGGAGGAAGGGGAGGTGAAAAGCAACCTAATTCTTCTAAAGAAAATGAGCCATATAGAGGAATTGTAAAGAGAAATCATCAAAGGAAGCTACCTAGAGGGAAATATGAACATGTGAAGCATAGTGATGAAGACTAACTTGAAAAAAAAGAGAGGTTGAGAAGATATGGAGGAAAAGGGAGCTATGAAGGAAATTTTGGGTGCTATCATATGGCCATTCAATCTTTCTATGGTTTGAATGATAATAAATCTTATCTTACTTGGGAGCGGGAAGTGGAACGTTTGCTTATCAATCATCATGATTACTTGGAAGAAGAGAAGATGAAATTGATTGTTGAGAGTCTTAAGGACTATGCGTTAACCTATTGGAATCAATTGCAAATGAGAACAAAGAGGATAGCCAGTGATAAATGGGAGCCAACCATTTCTACATGGAAAGACTTGAAAACTAGAATGAGGGAGAGATTTGTGACAAGCCACCTCTATGAAGATGACGAATTAAGAACTCTTAAGGCTCCAAGAGTGTAAAAGAGTATCATAAGGAGTTGGAAAGAGCAATGAGGAGAGTCAATGTAGAAGAGAGTGAAGAGGCAAAAATGAGTAGATTCTTCAATGGTTTAAATATGGAGATAGGTGAAAGAATTGAGATATATGAATATTCATGTCTCGAGGAGATGGTATACAATGCCGAGCGAATTGAAAGAAGTTTGATGAGAACATAATCCTCCTATGAACAATCTAATAGGAGTTCAAGCTATGAAACCTCTTCGCCAACTCAAGTGCAAGGTGCTTTGTCAAAAGAAGAGGTGTCTAATCCCAAGGAGCAAGAGGTAGAGGCTATCCATGGTGAATTGTATCTTAAAGAAGTTGACATTAAAGGACAAGTCCAAGGGAAACCAAGTGACGTTAAGGAAGAAAATGAACATGTGACACTTGATGAATGGGAAGCTTGAAGTATACAAGTGAAACACGATGAAGAGAAATTGAAAGAAAGGATGGAAGAGTCCCATGAAAAGAAAAGAGAGATTCCAATTGAGAGAGAAAAAGAAAAAGGAGAGCATGAGAGTGAAAAAGATCTTGAGAGGGGAAGAGAGTTGAAAACTGAGAGTGCCAAAGAGAGGAAAGAGATGAGTGTCTTTGAGAGGCAAGACTTGAGTGAACAAAAAGTGATCTTTCATGAGAAAGAAAGAGGGAATGAGAGTGCCTTGGTTCTCAAAAAGAGCAAAGAAGATTTTATCCCTATTCCTAACATTGACCATTCATTATCTAGTTTTCCTGTTCCTAATTTTCAGGTTTCTAAAGGAGTAAATAAGATGAAGGAGGACAATGACAAAAGGGAAACGAATGTTATGATAAAGTGATACACTCCTATCTCTACTCTTGGTGATAGAATATTGAATTTTAAGCATGAAACATGATTTCTAAGGCTAAGATTGATTGTGGAAATGCTTGTGATGTGTTCATGAGCAAGTTGCTATTTGTAAATTTCTTGTGCATGATGATTCCTTGATTAGAGAAAGCATCTCTTTTACTTCTTTGAGTCTGGTGACAACGTTTATGGATTTTGAAGTTGTTAGGGAATCATATGTGCAAAAATAAGATTGTAGAATTGTTAGTGAAGTATGTGGAAGAAATTTGAATGTCTCTAAGAGCTTCTTGAATGATATGCTAGATCCTAAGCTTGTTAGGGAATCGTTTGTGAAAGAGCCTGTGACTATGTGCTTAATGCTTCTAGACAAGTTATATATGGCAAATTCTTCAAGCATATTAATTCTTTGATTAGAGAAAATGCTTTGTTTATGCCTAAGGATTCTATGTATGACTTGTTGGCCACTGGAATACATGAAAATAGCCTAGAGTTATCTTCTCATGACTTGAAATTCTTGAATTGCATGAGTGAGCACATATTTGGGACTTACATGAATAGACTTGCAAAGTTTGTCCTAGATGATAGAGTTTTGTGGATCTTTGATGTTGTAGTTCTTAATAGCAATTTATATCTTCGTGGTTTAATATACATACTCAATGTGGATTCTAAGTTCTTTATGATCTTGTTTGAGATGTACTTCATTGTGATTCCTAAGAAGAGTGAGTTTGTGCTTTTGGAGAATTAATCTTTGTTGAGAAATTGTGATGAAACATATCATGTTGAGAAATTTACTTTAGATGAAGTTGTGAAACTTGATGATCTTCATGGCAACATGAATATATGGATTTTATTTCTACTTATGATTTTTAGATTCAAAACTTGTGATGTTCATGATAATATGCTTAGAATAGGTACCACATGTACTCATGATTGTTCCAAGCATAATGATATCTTTGAGTTGTTGAATCTTGAAAATCATAAAGTTGAATGTGTGAGATATGATAGTTCTAGATTCCTTGATATCTTGATTAGAAAGCATGTGTTAGGACTACGTATGAAAAGGAAGCCTATGATCATTGGTGAATACTTGTTGAATTCTTGTGAGAGAAACGAGAATTTGATCTCTAGTGATGTTGATAGGCTTCAAGCTGATAGAAACAATATGTTTACTATGGGCATAATCTCTAATTGGCATGTTTGGTGGAACTACATGTTGATATGGTTTATATTTTGTGCCATGAATAAAGAAATGATGAGATATTGGAATTATTTGAAAAATCCCCTGTCTTGGAAAGAGCATAATGATGTCCATCTTGGTGAATTAATGACTTCTAGTATATGTGAAGGGTATTTTCTTATTCATTTTACACATGTGTTTGATGATTTCGCTGGAGAGGAAGTAAATGCTATGTTACGGGATTGTTTCTTAAGCTTAATGAATATGAATTCAAGGTTTAAAGAACCTTCATATCATGGTTTATGGGGTCATAGACCAATGGAATTTATGTCTTGTGCTTTGAATGATAGAACTTGTTTTCCTTGTTGTCTTAATGAGTTTGTATTAATTACCTATGCTATTACTTCTAATGAGTTTCTTGTAGTGGAAATGTAATACATATTAATCAAGGAGAGACCACCACCTTTAAAGAAGGTTATGGTAAGGAATAATCAAGTTATAACTTCCATGAAGGGAAACTTGGAGTTAGGTGGTAAATACCCTTTTGGTTTTTCAATTCATGTTAGTGATCAATCTCTTTTCTATGTAGGACTTCGAGATACGAGGACGAATTCTCTTGACGTGAGGGGGAACGAGAGGGATCAACGAGCTACCTTAGGAGCTATCATGGAAGCCATGAAAGGAAGGGTGGATTGAAGATGAAGTTCATGGAGCTGAAATTGGAGTTTATGGAAAAAAACATGCTTACATGGATCTGCACTTCAAGAATGAGAGAACTTTGATGCTAAGAAATGAAGCCATGTACAAGAACTTGTATTTCAAATACAAGTATGAAGCTTCAAGAATGAAGAGATTCTTGGAAATTTTCATAACATTTTTTACTAACAATTTTTACAATGAGTGAACTTTTTTTCTCAGATCAAACTTGATCTTTGAGTGAGTTTTTGAGATACTTCAAAATGGGTTTTCAATTACTTGTTTTAGGGATTGAAATTGTCTACCAAATCAAGAGATTGGTTGATTTTTAGTATTAACAATAGGTCAATCTGTTCTAAGCTTGAATCACATGATCAGTGTTGGGAAATTTGAGTCAATTTTTTATAGATCAAGAGTTGGGCCAAGATAACGAGAAGCTCCAACTCAAGTTACATCTCCTTGCGACACTTGTCGAGGTTTTCTCTAAGCCTTGTTTGTGATTCGTAGGTTATATCGAGGTCGTAATCCAACAAGATTATTGTGGGATTTCATGTTCCAAATTCGGTAGTTCATATATGAATAAAGATTTTAAAGTTA
The DNA here is from genome assembly GCA_028571225.1 of Parsonsia alboflavescens. NCBI lineage: Eukaryota > Viridiplantae > Streptophyta > Magnoliopsida > Gentianales > Apocynaceae > Parsonsia > Parsonsia alboflavescens. The sequence continues at coordinate 16,839,420 of JAOXNR010000022.1, forward strand.
TATACTTTCCAGATTCATTATAAAAATAAAATATTAAATTCAAAAATTAATGTATAAATTATATTACATGACATATCATGATATATTACTATATTTTTGTTGTTGGCGGGGGGGGGGGGGGGGGGCGAGGAGGGGAGAGCAACAAATATGTTTTGCA
>JAOXNR010000022.1:16839676-16879915 GCA_028571225.1 Parsonsia alboflavescens
ATAAGGAATCGCAGAGAGTAGATTCAGGTTGCAGATCAATTGAAGATGGAAACTCTTTCTCTTGATTTCTTTCATTGCAAGTAACCACTTTTTCGCCCATGCAATCTCAAAAATTATGGAAAATGGAAACATTAATCGGTAGATTTAGTTTGCTTCCAATTTGTCAAGTTTTATAAGTAATTATAGAATGAGTTTCTTGCTGGGAATGAGGCTTTCTCAATTTTCTTTCTTTTATGTAGATCTAAACCTGATGAGTGAAAGAAGGAACCATGATGCGTAATTTTTTTTTTTTTTTTGGGCAGAAGTGTTAGTTCCCTAAACATCTTAGACTTAGAATATTTCCTTCCTTCCCTATTTAATTTATTCTATCATATCCTAATAGATTTTGCCGTGTTTCCGGATTTGAAACAGTCTCGTAGTTATTGGTAGAGGATTAGGGCTCCATAAAAAAGTGTTTTTTCAATATTGTTTTTTTTTTTAAAAAAAAAATTCTTCTTTTTTTAAAGTAAAAGTATTTGGTGTTTAAGTGTAGTAATTTATAAGAGTTTTTCAAAATTAAAACATGTTTGGATGAAAATGTTTTTTTAATGTTTTTTTTTTTTTGTAAACTTATGTTTTTATCATAATTTTCTAAGATTTAATAGAATAATTATATTTTATAAATTATAATATATTAAATGACAATATTTCAATATATTTAAGTAAACTTAGTTTTGAATATGATTCATTAAACACATAACCTTTTAAAAAATATTATAAACTCATGATAAATCGAAAATAATAATGATAAATAAAAAAATGATGTGCTATTTAATATTGAAAGATTTAAAAAATTGTAACATTTTTCATGTATTTTTATTCATCATAAAGTATTAAGACTAAAATTTGAATTAGACAAAATAAAATTTCAAAATAATGTAATATGAGAAATTTTTTTTTAAAAAAAAACCTCAGAAAAAAGAAAAGGGAAGAAAACAAAAGTAGAAACTGGGGGGCCGGGGGAAGGGGGAGAACGGATTCCGCGAGGCTGAGGAGTAACAGTGGCAAGCGGAAGCGAGGGTGGGGGTGTCAGGAATGAGAATTAATATTTAAAAAAAAAAAATGAAAGGAAGAAAGGAGAAAAGAACTGGGGAAAAAAGGGAAATATGGGGAAAATAAGAAGAAAAAATAAAAAATAAAAAGTGGAGAGAAAATAAGAGAAAAGAATTTTAAAAAGTTAATTTAAAAATTGGAAAGTTAGAAATATATAATTTTTATAAGCTACCTTTTTAGCTTAAAAAAAAAGAAGTTAAATTTTGACTTATTTTTCAACTTTTTATTTTTGTTTTGTTTTTTTTTTCTTTATAATCCTAAACAAATAAGGTTTTTTTTTTTTCAATTGAAACGTTTATTAAAAAAAAAGTACTTATTTTTTAAGTTGAGTGAAAAGAAACAAATCCCTAAAATCCAGTTTAAAAGTTTCAAGGCCCATTTCTAGCCTGAACCTAATACCCCATAACAAATTGTAAAATACTATTTACATTTAGAATATTCTACTTCAGTTTCAATACTATCGAATCGAATAATATATATTATCCGATAAAATATATATATATATATGTAAAGACATAGGTCGAGTAAAAGATGAGATAGGAGATCCGTAAAGCCCAATTAAATTATCTCTAATTATATCATTATCTTCAACTCAGTTTAATAAATTTATGAATAAAAATATAATTAGAGCGTACTTGTAAATAAGCATAAGATTTCTTTTTTTGTTTTATCTTTTATAATTTATAATAAGTTCTACTACTGAATTTAATCGATATTGACTCGAATATTATGCTATCTAACCCACTAGCTGTCGAATTTCTGAAGCTCTTGGGTCCAATGATGGAGATTGGATATCTTTGATTACTGTTGTGATGTCATAGAAATGAATTGAAGTATATAAAAGAACCAAAAAAAGAGAAGTTGTGATTGAATGACACTCCAAGATTACTTTTTCCCCCCTTCATGTAATTGTCTCGTAGCTGTCTGTGTGCATGGAATTTAGGCCAAAATAAATCTAAGCGGATGCAGAAGGGATACTGAATAAAGAAAAAAGAATTGCAGGACCTGTCACTTCTTTCCCCTTGTCATCTTTCTAATTCCACTTACTTAATTTTGTTTTAACTGATGTATCCTTTTAAAGAATGTTTATTGATGATTTACATGTCACATTTCTTTTTTTCTTTTTTAAGAAAAGTTGCTTTTGATGGCGGGGTTAGGCAAGCCCCCTATTGGATTATTGAAAGAAAAAGGGAAGGATACCAAAAAGGGCGTGTATGAAAGGCTTTACTCTATTGTTGGTGGAAACAAATTCACTGAAGGAAACCTGCATCCTGTCCAAATTACATAGACCAAGAGTGTGCAAGGGAAGATAGACAAAAGATGAAAAATAATAACAATGAAAAGAGTCACAAGCAACGTTAGTCAAAGAATTCGCAATCCGATTTCCTTTCTTTGAAAACATGTATAGGACGAAAAGATCCACAACTCATCATTGCTCGGATTACTTTAATATTTATTTTTAAGCATATTTATTCTTCAATCATTTTTTTTTAAAGCGTCTTAAATCAGATTTCATTATTATAATACATTCACTACTAACTCGTTTATCTCCAAAAAAATTGTTAAACACTAATGTCCTAAATACATATCCCAAAAAGAGAAACTCCTTTTTATAGACTTACTCTTACTATAAATTATAATCAATTTCGATATAAATATATATTTATATATATAATGAACACCATAGTTTACTACATATATAGATAGTTCATGTATAAATTTTCATGTTTAATACATGATCAATTTTACGAGAACACACTCAAAAGCATTCTGTACGATAAGATTCGGTGTTAATCTCCTTTAAATGAAAAGTTATTGGTGTCAAATCCAGGTTTTTTTTTCTTTTCTGGAAGTGTCTAATCCAGTTTAAATAGCATGAGAAACTGGAGCTATTGCGGATTGTGGTTAAAGATGAAGCATATATATATATATATATATATATACACGGATTTGCTAAGATGCACTTCAGAGCATGCCTTAATGCATGCTCCAATCATTACCGTAATGAAATTTTTACTACAGTGTTCATGCAGACAATCAAGTGGAGTAAAAATTCCATTACGATAATGGTTGGAGCACACGTGTTTCGAAGCGCATCTTAGCAAAATGGTATACTCGGTAGGCATGCTCCTCCCCGGCCGGCCAATCTTTTCTTTTGACTGGAGATCATTTCTTTTTCCTAAAAAGAAAACAAGTACGAGCACAGCCACAGCAACTTCGCCGGATTCCTATCCTTTTCAAATCTATCTTTAAGAATCCTTGTCCCCTCCTAATTACTCCTTAAATTGCTGCTCAAGTCACTTGTTCTTCTGTTCAACGGGATTTTTTATTAGCAAATCACTGAATGACTTGTACGCCACTTTGTTTTAGTTTGAAATACGATTATTTTATTTTTACTAATAATTAATTCATGTATAGAAAAATAGATATTAATGTAGAGTTTTATTAAAAGAAAATTAACCTTCTATGACAATACTGTTACAAACAAAGAGAAGAGAGAGATAAAATAAATACGCAAGTGTACTTAAAATGGCTATTCTAAATTAGGGTCTTTTTTTAATTGACTTAATTTAAAAAATAAAATTTTTTTTTTTTAAATAAACAGTGTGCAAACTGTGAATCCATAGGTATTTGAACCCGAGTATCTAGGAAAAAGCTGAATATTTGATAGAAGGACTAGGAATCCTTTTGAACAAATGCATTCTAATAGGAAAGTCTTATATCTTAAAATTAATTCATTAAGTTGATGATAAAATCCACGAACGTTCCAGTGGACATTATGCGATTGTTACACAACAACCCCTTAGAGGAAGGTTAAAGCAAGAGGGACAACATAGGAGAAATGGAGGTTTGGACTCTAGAAGAATTTGGTGTTGCTCATTTTTGACAAGAAATACTTATTTATAAATCTGATCATATTAGAGTTCGTCAAGAAGTATTTGGGACTAAGATTGTTGGAGGAACAATAAAAAATAATCCCTTTGAGATTTTGCAAAAAAAAAAAAAAAGGCGGCATAAGTTGAAACCTTTTTTAAAAAAAAAAATTACAAAAAACAGCTTATAAAATTAGCACTTAAGCTTTCTAATTTTTATATTATTTTTTTAAAACTTTTTATCTTAATTTTCACTTCTTTTTTTTTTTTTGAAAAATTTATTTTCTTCTTACTTTGTCCACTTTCTCTTTTTCTCTCTTTCTTTTTCTTTTTTTGTATATCTTACTATTTTATGTTTCGAAATTGGCACCTTTAGTCCCAAAATATATTACAATGGTAACTTTGGTTAATTATTTTTTTAAAAAAATTTTTTTATAGGTTTCCAAATATATTACAAAGCTGCAACTTTGATCTTTTTCTCATTTACTTAGTGCTGAAGCTACCTGTCTGAGCCTTGTCTTAAATTTTTTTCAAGGGCAAGTTAGGTATTTCACTCCCCATTTTTTGTTTAACTAAAGGTCAATTCCCCCAATTTCTCCAAATTTCCTAATTTCCTCCAATTTCGAAGTTGTGAATCCCAATTCACTCAATAATTGTTCTCGATTTCTATTGCAAAATTGGGAGAAATTAGGAAATCCAATGAAATTTAAGGAATTAATTATTAGTTTAACAAAAAAGGGAAGTGAAATATCTAATTTACCCTTGAAATAAATCGAAAACAAGGTTCAGACAGGTGACTTCGGTGAGAAAAAGGATCAAAGTTGCAACCTTAATATATTTAGGAACCTTGAAAATTACAAAAAAAAAAAAAAGATCAAAATTACTAATCGTAATATATTTAGGAACTAAAGGTGCCAATTATCCCCTTCCTTTCAGTTTTTTATTTTATTTTTATTAATTCATCTGTGAACTCTTCGCCGCCGACCCCCGGCGGCGGCCCCCCAACCCATTTCCTACTGGCCCTGTTTCCCGTTAGTTCTTTTCTTCCTTCTTTGCTTCTTTTTCTATTTTTGTTTATTTCCCTTTTTCTTATTTTCGAGTTTTTTTTTTTTTTGACATGTATTCTGAGAATTCTTATATCTTTATATTTTGTGGAGAATCAAAAATATATAAAAATGAAAAATATAAATATTTTAAAAAAATTCACAGTTAAATTGAAATATTTATTTTTTTATTTTTTATTTTACTATTATCATTATTATTTTAGATCTATTTAGATATTTTTAAAAAGGTTAGGTGTATAATGAATGTATTGTGTTAAAAAAAAATTCCCTTAAATATATTAAAATATTAGCATTTAATAAATTATAATTTATAAAAATATAATTATTCTATTAAATATTAAAAAATTATAATAAAAACAAATGTTTTGAAAAAAATCAATAAAAGTTCTTTTGATCCAATCAGGTTTTAATTCTAAAAAACATTGATAATTTAAACACAAAACAACTTAACTCAAGAAAATAGTACTTTTATAAAAAATAATAATAAAAAAATTCTTATTTTTTTATAAACTCAACCAAACAAATTCTAAATTCGCATAAACAAAATTGTTGATATCTTTACAGCAAATCATATCAAAATGTTTCTAAACTCATCCAACGTACCGTTCTCTTTTCTTTGAAATATAGTCTTGAGACACAAAAAAAATTGTGCATTTCTCTATGAGGTCTAGAGATTATAATGGATTATCCCCAAGAATCCAGTTTCTAAATTGTTCTCGATCTACGATTCTTCCTTAAAGTTAGTAAAGAAAGATAGTATATTGTAGTAGGATTAATTTGACTCTATGTGTCCATGAATGTGTGAGTAGCTGAAATGTTTGTATTGCTCTATTGATAATAGTATCTCCAGCAACTGAAAAACAACTAAAAATTGGCAAATTTAGAACTAGAATTGATCAATATTGGAACAAGAAAGAATCTTTGGCTAGCAATTAATCAATTAAGTTGTAATTAAAAAGTTTGAGTATAGAAATTTAGCATAAATAAATGAACACAAAGATTTAACGAGGTTCACCTATTGAAATAAATCCAATTTTAGGCTACGTCCTCAAAGCAAAAGCCAAGCAAAATTCATTAAGATAAGAACATAACATTACCACTACCCTATTCTAAGTTTTATCTTACCAACTCCCGTCAAGAATTATATTGCAGCATCTTACCAACTATTGCCCATTCCCTTTTGGTTCTTCCATTAGCGTGTGCCTCTTGTGACATTCCCTTGTGACATTCCCATGACAATTCTGTGACACACTTGTGACATCTGTAATAGTGAAGTAAATGTACTTCTCCCTCGAGTTGTCTACTAGAAATATTCTCTCGAAAATTTATAATGAATTTCAGCAGGCTTGCACATGGTTTAATCATCATCAAACTCTTATCACTCAAAGATAGCAGTGTGGAAAGATATACAAGATATTCTTCTATAAGATAATCATAATATTAAATATGAGAATATCCAAAATAGATAAATATAACTACAGAATTATCAGTTGAGAAATATTTATCTTTAAGAGACTTAATCCAACTTAACCACTCAACAGGTATTAACCAATTAATCAAGAAATATTTATATTTAAGAGACTTAATTTAACTTAATCACTCAATAGGTATTAACCAATTCAAAAATCGAAATTTTTAGTCAGCCTAATAAAAATTCAAATACCGAAATAATAGTCAATATAATTATCTAACAGAACACAACTATACAAATACTTGATGCTCCCTTCGTTCAAGATTGAATATTTTTATTTTTATTTCTATTTTAATTTATTTTAAATCGAATGAGTCATTTTTTTAAACTAATAAATAAATTTTTAATATATAATTTCATTAACAACCTTCAATATTTAAAGATTTTAATCCACTTAAATAATATTCTTACTACTAATTACATTAATGTCAAAAGTATTCCTTAATTTTTTATCAAGTTAAAATAAAACATTCAATTTTGTACGAGAAGTATTACATTTCAAGAAATATGCTTCGTTGTGAATGATTTTTGTGTCCAATATTATTTTATAAATTAACATGTATATTGTGAGATTTAGGCAAATAGGCATCAATATGTAAATGTGTTCAATCCAGAAAGTTGACAAGTGAGGGATAAAATAAAAAATTCACACACCCTTTTTTCTTTTTCTTTTTTTTTTTTTTTTTTTTTGGTATTAGAATGTGTTAAGCTACAATTCAAAATGAAACAAGATATAAGAGATAATTTGAAATGGATAAAGTATATTGTGAGATCTAGACCAAATAGATAAGAAATCAAATTAAGAAGAAACACTAATTTTATCTCAACATCTAGATGTACAAGTTCAATTCAAACAAAATATATACATGATCCAACTAAGATATCAGTGCACTTACATCTCACTTTTGCTAACTTTTTTACAAATTTAACTAATAATGTAACTATTGAATCTGTCATATTTTTTTTAGTTTGACCATTATAAAACCAGTAAATTTAACTATTATAATTTGCATTTTAAGATAGTTTAGCCACTCTATGATTATTTGTTAGTATAACCATCACAAATATAATCAATCTTTATTAATAATATCATATAACTTGACATGTTACTAAAGTTTTTTTTATCGACTAAATTAAATATAAAATTTTACTCCTTTGTCGTACAAATTATATGTCAATAAAAATTAGATAAAAGAAGAAATGGACAAATTGACGAATATTCTCTCAAATAATATAAAATTTTTTTATGACATGGAAACTAATGTGACATTGGCCCTATTTGTTTGTTTGTTTAGACTTATGCAAAAATTTCCAAGTCAAAAAATCAATCAAAATTCTACTTGCTTTAACATTTCAATTTTCATACTATTTTTTTTTCTTAATTTTTTTTTTTGTTTTGTTTGTTTCTGTTTTCTCCCTTTAAAATTTTTTATTCCTTACCCCACCCCATCTAGTCCCAAGAAACCCCACCGCACAACCCTATCTATTTGTTATTTTTTTTTCCTCATTTCTTCCTTTCAGATATTCATTTTCATTTCTTTTCTTAATTTTTTATGTTTCAATCATTAACCCTTCCCCCACTCCCAAGTAAGATCCCAACAATCCTATCCATTTCATTTTTCCAATTTCTACTTTTCTAGTGTTCTTTTTTTTTTTTTTTTTTTTAATGTCTTTATTCATTAATCCCCTACCAGCCTCCCAAACTTCAACCTTCAATTGTGCCTTTCATTGTCTTTTTTTTCCCTCTTCTTTTTCTTTCTTTATTGTTATTTTTCTATTACAATTTTTTTAAAATTTATTTTTTTAATTCATGTATTATCTTTATAACTTATAGCGAATAAAAAAATGTTTAAAATAGAAAAAAATTAACAATTTTTTAGATATTTTGAGATTAAATTGAAAATTTATATATTAATATTTTTTTATTTTTAAAATTATATATTAAATATTGATATTAAATATATTATAGCTTAAAAATTATTATAAAATATAAAAAAATTTTATGAAAAAAATTCATAAGTTCTTTTTTAACCAAACAACTTTTTTTAAAAGAACTTTCATAAAAAAGCATTCAAAAACAAAACTGTTTTTTTTTTTAAAGAAAAAAAAGGCATTTCTACAAAAAACACTTTAAAAAAAATACTTTTTTCAATCCTATCCAAATGAACTAATTATCGCTGAAGATGGATTACATTTGTAATTATTATTTAATTAGATCATCGTAAAATGATTTAATTTTTTAAAAATTCAAAATATAATGATTAAATTGTTCAAAAACTTAAAATATAATAATTAAATTAATTAATGTTATATTTTAATGATTAAACTTAAAAAAAAAAAAAGGTTACAATTTCGATCGCCACATCGTTCGATAATCCCGGGAGGGAGGAGGAGGAGGGCGGAGTTCCTCACGGGGTGTGTAAAAATTGAAAAGTATAGATGCGGTGGGAATTGAGAGTTTGTCTCTAATGGCTCTAATGAATGTCAAAATTAAATGCCGGCAGAGAGTTATCCAGTCACAAGAAATATGCAGAAGCTGCCCCTTGATTTTTCTCAGGTACTGACTTCAGAGTACCCAATATTTAATCCATTCACAGGCAAAAGGACCATTTTCTTTGTCTTTGTTCTACCATTTGGACTGTATTGAAAAGCAACAACCACACACAATACCGATAACCCTTCTCTCTTTTTCTTTTTCTTTTTTGGTAAGTTCAATTATGAGTTCTCTTGGAAATGTTAGGCAGTGGAAATACAGCGCTGAGCAAGCTACAAAGATTAATGTATATGTATTTTGCATTGTTCTTTCAAAAATAAGAATGACACTAGAATCTTAAAACCAATAACTTATATTCCCTCCATCAAGAATTGAAATCTCATTTTGATTTTAATAAAAAATTAAGGATTTACATTTATTGTAAAGGTTACTAATTTATTCTTCTCAATAATTTAACTAGTGGGAGTGTAATACTGTCAAGTAAGCGGATGTAAATAACTTAAATTATGACAATATAAGATAGAAATTGAAACATTGAAATCCAAACGGATAAGGTATATGCTTAAGATTAAGAATAATAGTTGCTCTTGTAACCCAAAATTATAAAGCATGTTTAGTTCTATTTTTGTTTTACTTTTGCTCTCTTGAGTTATTTTCTAAAACAATTATATATAGAAAAATTATCTTTTAATATTATTTCAAAGAGCAACTATGAAGTTCTTTCGGGAACACTCCATTGGGTGGAGTAGCGAGTACCTAGACCATAGGTTTTGAGTTTGAATCTCACTAATACCCTCTTGGATAAAAGAAATATTAAGGTGCGTGCAAAATAGGCCGAACACTACTAAAAAAAAAAAAGGTTTAATAACTGTAAAGTGTGTTTAACATTTAGGATAAATTGGACTTATAATAGAGGGGATATATATCATAAAACTTTTTAGAGTTCTTTTCCCAAAATTACCACAAACAAGATTTACAATGTAGTTATTTTGTAAAATTATTCTTAAAAACAAAGTATATCAAACAAACCCCTTTTTTCCTTAAAATTTTCTAAAACAAAAATATATTGTTCTGAAAATTGAAACCAATCATGCCCATAATTGATACATCTCTCATTTCATTTGACTTCAAGGGTAAGATTTTGAATAAAAAAAATACATAGTTCTTGCTCGGCATTTTTAACTTAGTACAAAAAAGATAAGTAGAATTAAAGAGTGACTTTAGTTTTATTCCAATGAACTTGTCACATATCTTTATTGTCGATGTAATTGGTGATGAGAACACATAATAGAGACATTTTAAAAAGAATTATAATAATCATGAGAATGAATTATAAAATGATATTGAGGTTTGAATATAGTATTGCTCCATATCTTCTAGTATTTAATTTGTAAATTATATCTACCAGAAATAATTAAAAGACTTTATTTTAATATATTAAGTAGTATCATATTAAAAAGCGTACTAAAACATTTGGAGTCTTCAGAGTAGCGCATAATCCAAGGGGAAATGAAAAGTAAAGAAAATTGCTGAATTTGGACATAATGTTGAAATTTCTGTAATTTTCAGTTCAAATTATCACACACATTTTACCTCCAAAATATTCATTCAATTCAAATTTTAAATAATTTTCTAACCCCACATTTCCTCTCATAAATTCTCATTAAATATACTATATTAAAAAATTTTAAATTATACTACGTGCACCGGCAAATATTATAGTAGGAGGAAACAGTACAAGTACCTTCATTCCATAGAGCGGATTTCTTTTTTCGTTTGGAACAAATTATGTTCAGTTTCTTTAGGAAGGGAGGTATTCATGAGTTAAAAGATTAAATTATCTTAATTAATTTCTTCTTTATATCTACTATTTTTAATTTCAATGTACCCCATTAAATATTCCTGTGAATTGAATGTAGGGTATTTAAGTAAAATTATCCTTAAAAATGATTAGATTAGCTATATTAACTACTTTTTTTTTTAATTTGTGTAAAAAAAATAATTATGGATGATCTTGGTAGTAGGAATTACATAGATCAAAAACTGCAAGGACCATTAGATTTAAAGAGAATTTTCACATAATTGGAAAAGAAAGGAAATTCGAATTGCCTAAGAATTAATTAATGCTATTTTATATATAATAATAATAATAAATGCAATCAATGTAAGGCCGACGCATCTGTAAGAAAATTTAACGAGAAGCAAAGATTTTATACCTATCACATGATATGGTTATAATATGCTTATCTTTATGAGAAAAGGAAATTGATTTAAATTTTCAAACTTCTTAAATATTGAATTTCCTCAGATGATTTCCTTGTAATTAATATAAACCATAATAAAAATAATAAAAAAAGAAATTGCTTCTCTTCTCTTTCTATTTTAATATAGAGAGAGTTCTTTTGTAAACTTTAATTGATGCAACGTAAATCGAACAAGGGATAAAATTTGTTCTTTTATAGACGAGAATTGAGGATCAATCATTATCGCATTAGAAAACGGTGAAAATAAGAATTCAATAAAGAATATGAAATTTCAATCCATTGGAGGAAATTTCTTAAACATTATATTCTACTAAATAAATAATATTTGGACTTCTATTAATTGACTTTTAAATTCAACAAAGATTAGGTTAATGGGTAACAAATTAAATATGGATTTTATAGCACCATATTCATAACCGTTATCGAGGATTCTTTCTTTTGTGTTATTCGAGACTGCATGGACACTTCTCGCACGGGAGAGGCTTCTTGAGCTCGTAAAGAGAAAAACGCTTTTATCATAATCCCTGCCATCCTCCCATCATTTTTTTGACCCATTCTTTTATAAAACCTTTTCACTCATCACTCCCTTCTGTTCATGACAAAATTTATTCTACTCTTTTCCGCAATAAGAATTACAGGTCCCTTATTCAAGTAAACAGCCACTCCAAGAAGGAAAAAGAAAGCTGAAGACCACATGAACTAAGGATAAAAAAATAAATACGCTTGATTTTAATTGGGTTAGATTTGAATCTTTATTGGACGTAGATTTATGTTTTAGATAAGATCAGTCTCTTCCCTTAAAGCCTCAATCATACGAATGAACTTGTTTGGATTTATCTATAATAATAATTATAAAAAAATAAAAAAAAAACAACTCTGTTAGCAAATGATTAGGGAACTGAAATGATCACTGCCGTTTTCATTTTACCGGAAAGACAAAGATTCTTATTAGCTCAAAAAGACTGTTGCAATGTAATATCTATCCATAATCACCAGTGGAACCTGAAGACCAGTGTTTTGTATTATTTAGTCGCTCGCTTGAGCCTTGACCAACATAATTGCACCGCAAAGCAATAAGAAAGTTGCTCTTTTGCGGGTGATGTGGACCCCCAATTATGAATTAATTTTGAATATCTGTTCAAATCACTCACCATTGCACACTTAAATGGTGTCCCCAGGAAGCAAAAGGGCAAAAAATGAGAAAAAAGATTTTGGTAATTTTGAAGTAATAGTGGTATGATTCTTTTCACTTTAAGAAAAAATTTAATTAGATTAAAGAAAGAAAAGAAGAAGATGCCCTTAATAATTATTTATTAGTCTTGGTTTGGAAAAGATCAAATTAGATGCCTTGAAATTGAAATGTGACTATTCCCTAATCTTTATTGGCAAACACATTACCTTGAAAAAAGGCATTACAATGGTCCCCTGTTGTTCTAAAAAGCATTCAATAATATACTTTGATCTCAACTAATCACTAGATGTCATTCCCTTCTTTTCTTACTTCAAACTTTCTCTATTCCCCATGCATTTTCAATCTAAGAACAAAAATATTGATAAAGATATATCAAAGGGGGTCTGTGTAACATTAACATATTTTGTTTTGGGTTCAATTCTGGGTTACCTCTGCTTTCTTCTTCTGCATCGTGATGCAAATCCCAATGGGGATTCCCAATTTCACGTACTTCTTCTTCACCCTTCTTTTTCTCACTATTACGGGGTTCATGGTGGCACTTGCTGCTGCCGTTGATCCTCTCTCTCAAGCACTCTTTAGCCTCAAATCAGAGCTGAATGATCATTCCAACAGTTTGGGTGATTGGCTATTGCCTTCTGGGATGAACCCTTGTGATAAAACTTGTGCATGTTCTTGGTCTGGTGTTAGATGTAGTGGCAACTCTTCTGCAATCCTTGGTCTGGACTTGTCTATGAAGAATCTCGGCGGTAGGCTTTCCGGGAAGCAATTTAGTCTCTTCACTGACCTCGTCGATCTTAATCTCAGTTACAATTCTTTCTCGGCGCAACTTCCTGTTGGTATTTTCAACCTCACCAATCTGAGAAGCTTGGACATCAGTAGGAACAATTTTTCTGGTCAATTTCCAAAGGGCATATCTAATCTTCAAAACTTAGTTGTTCTTGATGCCTTCAGCAACAGCTTTTCCGGTCAATTGCCGGCGGATGTTTCCCAACTTAAAGATCTCAGAGTACTTAATTTTGCAGGGAGTTATTTCGATGGGCCTATCCCAACAGAATACGGTTCATTCCAGAGCCTTGATTTCATTCATTTGGCTGGGAATTTCCTGACTGGTAAATTACCACCAGAACTGGGTATGCTCAAAACGGTAACCCACATGGAAATTGGTTACAACACATATGAAGGAGGCATTCCTTGGCAATTTGGGAACATGAGTGCTCTTCAGTATCTTGATATTGCAGGGGCAAACCTCTCTGGCCTAATTCCCAAGGAGCTCAGCAATCTCACGAAACTTCATACACTCTTCCTCTTCAGGAATCAGCTTATTGGGCTAATCCCATGGGAATTCAGCAATATCTCTCCTCTCCAAAGCTTGGATCTTTCCGACAACCTACTTTCTGGGAACATTCCAGAGAGTTTCTCAGAGTTGGGAAATCTTAGGCTGCTCAGTGTTATGTACAATGACATGACTGGCACTGTTCCAGAAGGTATTGCTAAGCTCCCACAACTTGATACTCTGCTCATATGGAATAATTTCTTCACTGGGTCACTCCCTGAGGACTTGGGCAGATACTCAAAGCTCAGGTATGTTGATGTCTCGACAAACAATTTGGCTGGTAGAATACCCCCACATATCTGTGCTGGTGGGATGTTGGAAAGATTGATCCTTTTCTCAAACAATTTTACTGGTGAGCTGTATCCATCTCTTTCCAACTGTTCCACTCTAATTCGTCTTCGAGTTGAAGATAATTCATTCTTAGGTGAAATATCTTTCATATTTAGCAATCTTTCTCATATTACATATGTTGATCTCTCGAGAAATTGGTTCATTGGAGGAATCCCCAATGATATTTCCAAAGCCGCCAAGCTTCAATACCTGAATGTGTCTAATAATCCAGAACTAGGAGGGATAATGCCAGAAAATGTTTGGTCCCTGCCACTGCTCCAAAATTTTTCAGCATCATCTTGCAACGTATCTGGAAATCTTCCTCAATTTGAATTCTGCAGATCTGCATCTGTTGTTGAGCTGAGCAACAACTTCTTGTCTGGAATTGTCCCGGATAGTGTATCAAATTGTCAGGGTCTTGTGAGGATAGACTTGTCAAATAACAACTTAGCAGGTCACATACCTGTTGCCCTCGCTACCCTTCCAGCAATTAGCGTATTAGATATGTCACATAACAATTTTACTGGTGCTCTACCTATTCAATTTGGAAACTCTTCTAGCTTAAAGCTCCTTAATGTGTCCTTTAATGATATTTCTGGCTCAATTCCTCCTGAGAAATCTTTCAGGATGATGGATAGCAGTGCATTTTTGGGTAACCCCAAGCTTTGTGGAGCACCATTAAGACCCTGTCATCGCGGAAATGCGATGCCCAGTGAAATTGAACTGGGAAGCAGGAGGACGCAGAAGCTTGCATGGGTTCTCATAACCTGTGCAGTCATTATGCTATTCTTCACAGCTGCAGTTTTTGGGATACTTTACTTCAGAAAAAAAAGTAAAGGCCAGTGGAAAATGGTAACCTTCAGTGGCTTTCCAGAATTCACAGCAAATGATGTCTTGAAGAGTTTTAATTCCGCAGAAGCAACAGATGTGGTGCCAATATTACCTAGTTCTGTTTGCAAAGCAGTTCTGCCCACAGGAATCACTGTTTCCGTGAAGAAGATTGAATGGGAACCACAGCGAATGGACATAATGCTGCAATTCATTAGAAGGATTGGGAATACAAGGCACAAAAATTTGATTAGGCTTCTTGGTTTATGCTACAACAGGCATCAGGCATATTTGTTGTATGATTACTTACCTAATGGAAATCTAGCCGATAAGATCAAGGGGAAGAGAGATTGGGCAACCAAGTATAAAATCATTGTTGGGGTAGCAAGGGGACTCTATTTTCTTCATCATGATTGTTATCCTGCTATTCCCCATGGAGATTTGAAGTCCAGTAATGTTGTGTTTGATGAAAACATGGAGCCTCATTTGGTTGCGTATGGCCTCAGTTCATTGCTTGCATTGAATATCAGTCCCTTAGGAGCAACAACTGATACAGAAACAGGTACACACTAGTTCATTTACATGAAACCTACCACAAGATTTTTCAAGCTGTTCATCTGTTTTAATTGATGAAATCAGTGATTTGATTTTTTATTTGATTTTTTTTTTTTAAGAATATAGCCAGTCAAAATCATTTATCTTCAGGTTCCTCCTGTCCTAATCAAATGATGATCAAAGAAGTTTTGCAACATAAAAAATAAGCTTATTTTGTAGCATTGATAAATAGATCCATTTAAGAAATGGGTAGAGATAGGAAACTAAGACTTCTATAATAGGATATTTCACTGGATCAAGGAAGTTCCTGCATTGCACAAATAGGAGGGACTAATTTTTAGGACCAGATGACCTGACTGATCAGGTCTGTCTTTTAACTATTTTCTTCCTGACAAATTTTTTTTCCAATTCTTGGTGCAGATCAAGTCAACACAGGGATAATGGACCAGCTTTACAAGGACATATACAACTTTGGAGAAGTCATTCTGGAAATTTTAATAAATGGGGAAGTGAGGACAAAGAGTACTTCCAAAGAGATTCTTTTAAGAGAGATTTTCAGCAGAAATGAGACTTGTTCTTCTAACTCCATCCAAGAAGAGATAAAGTCAGCTTTTGAAGTTGCTTTGCTTTGCACAAGCAGTGGACCATCTGAGAGGCCCTCAATGGAAGAAGCTTTGAGACTTTTATCAGGAACAAAACCACAAAGGACATAGCAAGCCTTTAGAGCAGAGAACCAAAGTAACCATGTGTAAGTAGGTTTTGTAAGCTTTTGAAAGTGTACTGTTTTTGACTTGATTGATAGTTTTCACTTGCTGGGCTGCTAGTGTTTTCCTGTAAAAATGCCATCAAAATTGAATGTTCACTATAGTTTTCATGATAAATCGTGATCCCATTTTCTACTTTTTGGTGCCAATGTATTATCATCAAGATTCAACTGCTGCAATAGTCTAAAGAAGCGTGTTCATCCAATACAGAGCTACAAAACTTGATGGTAAAAGAGGAAATAATAATATTAACTAAAACTTGCTCGACTTAATTGATATCAAACGTTGAGTAGAGTCATAAATAATTCTGCATCATTTGTGGCAGTAACAAAACATGATTGACCCCTTACTGAATTCAACACACTAAAGAATTCTACTTCTATGACCCATAATATTTTTAATCACTTTATCCAACATCTATTTGTGCTGCAAAAACATTGTCCTTCCACACTAGTGAACTGTGTTTCCAAATCAAGAACTAAGGAAAAAGAATGAAAAAGGGAGAGAGAAGGAAAGAAAAGAGGTTTTTATCTTGAATCAGTCACCAATATCCCTCAGTTTCATAAAACTATCAAAGCGAAAAGTCTTGAATTATAAGAGAAAACTAATCGGGTTTGACCTGAAGACTACCAGAAATGAGCAAACTGTGTATCCTTTTTGAAATTACCCCGTCGTCGGCAGGAGAAATCATCCACCATCATCATAATCTGGGATGAAGACAATGTCACAAACTAAATTTAGCTCTTCTATCAAGAGAAGGTGGAGCGGAACCTCCATTATTGATTCAATTATGTTGTTCCTGTCCTGCTGGTTCACCATCTCATTCTCTTGGTTGCCAACAATTTGGGGGTGTTTTCTTATCTGCCCGTTGTCTATTTCATCCCAAGATGAATTTCAGAATATCCAATTCTAAAATTAACTTTTCACTGGACCCATTTTGACTGTTTATAAGAAAAAAAAAAACAAAACTAACATTTATTCTTTCTTATCATTTAGTTAGTATTTTACCCTTAACATTCAAAACCAGGGATATACAAATCCAATTCCATCCAATCCAACCAAACCAATCCGCTAAAAATCGATTAAAATTCAATTATTTGATAGGGTTGATTAGATGGATTTTCTAGAAAACCGATTTAATTGAATTGGTTGATTTAGAGAATTTTTTTTTATCGGATAACCAATCGAACCGAGAGAATATATTATATAATTAATACAAAAAAATATACTTAATATATATTAATTATATATCAATATAATCAATAATTTTATTCTAAAAAGGGGAAAAAACACAATCCAATATATGTGTTCTTCTATTTCTAATAATGAAGTTAGTTTGAGTTTTAACTTTGTAGTATAAGTAAATTTTTTTAGAGTTAGATTCAGAGTGTTTTATATTTGGATAAATTATGTATTATTTATGAGTATTGGTTGCATGGATATTTTGTAGTTTTTAAATTTGTAAAATATTTGTTTTATGTATATTTGTTTTGAGTTTAATTAGTTTTTATATTTAATGAAAAAATTATTTAGACTTTTATTAAAACTTTTAGGATCCAACCAAACCAATTGGATCCAATTAGAATCAGATTGATTCGGTTATCATCCAAATAATCGATTGGATTGTATGAGTTTTCTAGTCATCCAATTTAATCAGTTCGGTTGACCGAAGACATCCAACCGATCAACACCGACCGATTGTACATCCCTATTCAAAACACCCCCAACTATCATTGCACTCCTGTAAAACCGAATGAAGACAATACAACTACATCGTTGATGAGGTTTCCTTCTGTAGGAGTTGAAAAAAACTTCAATGAAACGAACCTTTATTCACCCGTTGAGAAAATAAAAAAACAGTCGGTAGCTTTGTTGTGTGTTGGGAGAGTTGTTGTTTCTTTTCTTCACAAGACGAAGCAGCAAAGTTGGGAGGTCGGTTTGTTTTTCTTTTTGGCAGTGATGGTGATTAATGCTTGTATTTTGATTCTGAAATGCCTTCGGATATTGGTGTTTGTCCATTTCGTGTTGTTTGTTTGGTGTAAGGAAAGAAAGAAAGGAGGTTGCAAAGTGTTTGGCGTTAAATTACGTTAGTTTGGGCTCCAAAAGTGTCAAAGGTCGAACTCGGTAGTTAAGGCTCAACCTTTAGGAGCTCAAGTCCGACCTTGGGAAGTTTCACTTCTCCATTTTTTTTAAAGTTAAACTGGATTTTTTGACCATAATTCCGACCTTCCAGACCTATGTTTCGACCTTCGAGTTTGTTTGTTTGTTTTTTTTTTTTTTTTACTTTATGTTTAACCAATCTTCCAACCATATTTCCGACCTTCCAAACCTATAGTCCTACCTTCGAGTCGTCTGTTCCGACCTTCAAGCTTCTTTTTTTAAAAAAAATATTTTTGACACCTTTTTTTTCCTTAAAAAAAAAATTAGACCCTTCTCTCTCTCTCTCTCTCTCTCTCACTCTCTCTCTCTATTGTTTTATTAAGATATTTCTCTCCCTTTTTTTCTTGTACAAGTTCTTGAATATATTTTTCTTTGAATTTTTGCAAGAAATGGATTACATCAAAATTGCTATTCATGATAGCTCTCTAAGTGGAAAGACGCGTCTAGCAGTCATACCAAACGAAATCATGAAGGTTTTAGAAGAACTATGACAGATTGCATTAAGATTGATTTAAATCAATTCGACATACAAATTTCAATTGCATTTAGATTATCTGATGGAAGTATTAAATTAATGGAAATTGAAGATATAAACAGGTTCTTCTTTGAGGCCTTCCTTCTGAAGTACTTGAAGTTCTTCTTTGATTTGTACTTCTTTTGCTTGGGAGACTTCTTTTTGTGTGTGGTTTTGCAGCTACACTTCTTTGGCTTTGTGCACCCAATCTCATAGTTCCTGTTGCAGATCTTGTCAAGCTTCTTCTTTCCGTGAAAGAAGTTTTCAACAGTCTTTCTTCTTTCACCGAGTTTGTCTAGGCATGTGAATGTGGCTTGATGGATTTTTACGAGGCCAAGATTTGCCAATGTGTTTCCAGAGAGTTCAACCATCTTTTCCAATTCCTGCTGGATCTCGTCTAGAAGTGAGGAAATTTACACCTACTTGAGATTTGGATCTCTTAGACCACCAAGGCTGTAGTAAATCTCTGTCATTCTTTTGTAGTGCCAGTTGAGATCTTTAGGTCTTAAGGAACAACATTTCATCTTAAAGAAGTCCTGTCTTGCCTGTTTAATTTCCAAAGAATAATCACT
The DNA here is from genome assembly GCA_028571225.1 of Parsonsia alboflavescens. Classification (NCBI taxonomy): domain Eukaryota; kingdom Viridiplantae; phylum Streptophyta; class Magnoliopsida; order Gentianales; family Apocynaceae; genus Parsonsia; species Parsonsia alboflavescens. Next base: position 16,859,183 of record JAOXNR010000022.1, read on the forward strand.
TTCAAATTCTTTAAAGATAATATTAATCCACTGATTCAAAGAACCTGTAAGTAACTGATTTCTCTCAGAAACATCTAAAGAAATGAACCAGTCATGTAGAGTACCAACAGCATGACTAAAAAACATTGTTTAGAGGTACTCCCTTTAATAACTGGGTGTTGACCCATGATGACATCTCCTGGAGTCTTTCACACCTTTTATCAATTGAGATATCGTCAAAGGAGAAATTGTTTGATTTTCCTCGTGGAGTTGTTTGTGGAGGAGGATGAGGTTGGTGGTCGGGCATGGTTACATCCTCGGCTTCCTCTACATAGCCAAAACCTAAATCGAATGTTGATCTTAAGGGGCTTGGAGTGGTCATGAGGATCCCTGTGACGTCTGACGTGTTTTCTCCTGATTCTGAATACTCAGAAATGCTTTCTGAGGATGTCGTAGACACTAAATCTTCATTTGAGCTATTGAAAGATGTTTGAACGTCATTGGCCTGGCAAGACACGGCTAGCTGTTGAGCCGGGTTCGTTGGAACAAGATCAAGTTGCCTGACAAAGCTTGTTGGAGTAAGCTCTTTCTTTGCCGAAGCTCTGGTTTCTTCCCTTCTAGGATATCCATATCGGTCTTCATCAGACTGGACTGGCACTTTTGCACTTTCTTCTCGGGCATACCTTGTCTCTTCATATTTGAAGGATTCAGAAGAATTAAACTCTAGATTCGAGCATGAAACCTTATTTCAATGTGTTGGGTGAACATATGGATGCTCTTCGACCCATTTTGCCCAGAAGTCACAATCAAGTATACTGTAGTCTGGAATCTTCTCTGCTCTAGGTCGAGTAGGAATTAGTGATCCACAGAAGAGTGGAGTTGGAGTGTGAAAGGTTGGTGGATTTCTCGGAACGCCAAACATTGAAAATCCCTAAGACGGGGATAAAGGAACAGGAGTAGCTTGAGACCTCTGTCGTTCAATTTTCTCGATCTGCTTCGTTAGGTCGTAAATCTCCTGATGCATTGAACTCAGTGCAATAACTGGTTCCAGCATGAATCATTGCCTTCAAGTCATGATCAAGCACGTCAAGTTTGTCTAGTAGCTCATTATATCTCTGTTCTACATAGTCAATCTTTCTTTCAACTCGATTGACTCTGTTGTCAATTCTGGTGAGCATGCGATTCTGAGCAATAGAGTTATCGGTCTGAGAACTTCTTTTGCTTGGTTCAAGGGAACATGTCTTCCATGCTCATCAACCGACCTCTATGTAATGTAAGTTCTGGAAGCACGTTTTTCAGCTTCGTCCACCTTTCTTTCCAATAGTGGAAATGCTGCATCATAAGGGTTTACCTGGGGCTGATTCATCATGCATCGAATTGGTGTTGGCCCACTGGTGGTGATCTTTTCACCTTTCTTGCAATAATTTAGATGGCTCGCAGTAGTTCGTCGTCTTTCTCAGAACTTTCATGATAGATGGGTAGACGAATGGAGGGCATTCCTACGTAGAAGTCCTTCAAATCCCTGAATTACTCTGGAGCTGGTGTTGCCATAGGCTTTGGAGTTGGTATCGCTGTTTCCCTATCCTTATCATCATCATCCGGATAATGTCTGTACGAACATCTGCCAGTTCTTTTTCTTGGTTCGTCGGCGTCCCTGTGGAACCTCATTTGCATCATCATCATCTGAGGAGGAGTCCTCAGCACATGAGCATTATGGGTCGCAAGTTCAAATCCAGGAACATCCCATAAAAAGTGACCATTGATGTGGGACGTATAACTAGGTTTCGCCACATGGTTGTAAGATGACACCGACACCGGGACTCTCTTCTGCATTCTTAGATCTGCTGGATCATATGACTGGAGCATCAATTGGGTAAATATCTGTTTAGACTCCTCTTTTAGAGGAATCTTGAAAAACGTCTTCACACGTCCATCTGATAGCCTTTGGAAAGCAAAAGGAGTGGCCTATAATGGTTCTTCATGTCGGTGAATATTCTCATAGTTGGTGATCTAGTCAACAGGCATGAGCTTCTCTAGATTAGCTCGCTTGATCTATCGTGGGATCTCGATCAAGGTGGGTACTTCAGTAGCGGAGTCGGCCAAAATCATCAAGGCATCTGGAGAACCGCTGTTCTGTAGATCAAGTGCATGATTCTGGAGTCTATACACCATCTGGTGAAGTAAAGTGGCCATCATTGAAGTAGGAGTGAGCGATGTGCCAGTAAGTTGGAGTTGGACCTTCAAAGCTGTGCATGGATTTGAATCTTGAAGTGATATGGTATAGTTTGAAAACAGTGTTAGAATAACACTTCCCGAGTTAAGCGTTGTGATGACCGAGCCAATGACCGCCTACTTATAGTTTAAAAGTCTGGAGTCTAGGACTACAATCCAAGTAGTGACTGGGTGTCCTTTTCTACCGTCATAAGTCAGGACAAGCCTGACGCCACCAATGTAGAGATGCTTGTCGCCTTCAGCTCTCCATTGTGCCACCATCTCAGGGAGTATGTTAAAAGTAACATACTGTTCCTTCGAGGAGTAAGGAATGACACATTGATCCAACTTGGAGGACTGGACATACTCCTTTATCCTTAGAGTAGTAGACTTAAGTACTTGTCAGATGGATTTTATGCCTGAAGGAAAGGATCCTCTCTTTTTGTATATGTTATAAGGACTCATCAGAGGAGGAACGGCTTCCTCAACTGAAGCTGACTCTGGAATAGTAGTGTACTCTACAAGATTACCAATCTTTGCAAACAATAAACTACTCGTAAATTGGAAATATTTACGAGTTGAGAACTAGAACTTGAAGAGGATGTGTTTTCCATGGCTGAAGTGTTTTCTCTCTCTACTCTCTCTCTGTCATCCCAAGAATCTAAAAACCCTAATTTCTTCCCCCCTACAAAAAGAAATTTTGCATACACAGAAACGCTGCATTCTAGCTCTGATACCATCGATGCAAATCACACCCTCAAAAATGTGATTCAAGATATGCGAGAGAATTATGGGGTGAAGCTATGATACACCAAATCCTACCAATCTTTACGGTGTGCAAAGGACATAGCTTATGGAACTTTAGAGAACTCATTCGACAGCTTCCATCATATTTCTAAATCTTGGAAAATACAATGCCCGGTACAGTGACTAGTATGCAAATGCGAGAGGAGCATTTTCTGAAGTCACTTTGCGCACTTGGTAATTAGATCGAGCGTTTCAAGTACATGGGACCCTTCATTATCATCCATGCAACACATTTGAAAGGTGCATACGAGGGCAAAATTTATGCAACTGTCTGTATGGATGGAAATGGACAAACTTTTTCCTTGCATTTGAATTTGGTGAAGAGGAGGGTAACGATTTATGGGAGTGGTTCTTAAGAAGACTAAGAACTACTTACAGATTGCAAGATGATTTGGTAATTGTATCTAATCAACACAAAGGCATACTACGCATAGTGAGAAAAGTATATCCCTAGGTTCCACATGCTTTTTGTTTTCAACATTTGAAGGAAAATTGAAAGACAAAGTGCAGAGATCCTTGGGTTGCAGTGATTTTTAAAAGTGTGTCATATGCCTATTTTAAACATAAATGTGACTACTACTCTAGAGATATTTAACATATACACCATAGAGTTCATCATTAGTTGGATGTCAAGGTAGGGCAATTGGTTGGTCACATGCTTACTCTCCGAAGAATTGATACAACCAAATGACAAGCAATCTTGTGAAATCCTCCAATAAAGTGATGCAGAAAGCTCGAAAGTTATTTATTACATCTGCTCACGAGTTTTATAGGGGTATGTGTCAAACTTGATTGAATAAACGTCGAGAAGCAGCCACTAAAATGCTTAATATTATCACCAAGCGTGTTGTGAAATGAATTGAGAAGGAAGCTGTGAAAGTTGATCAAGAAAGGCTGCAAACTACATCCATTCGAGCTAGGGAGGAGTATGTTGTCGGTAATCCACCACAAGAAGCAAATGTTGTTGTGTATATCGTTCAGAAGACTTGTGCAAGCCGGAAATGGGAACTAGAAGGAATTTCATGTAAACATGTCATTATTATCAACAGGTATTGGAAAAACATTGCTATAATTTAAAATGACTCTCGAGAAGGTCAAACCGACCTTGCAGAAGGTGAAACAGACCTTCTGAGGTCGGTTTGACTTTCTAGATGGTCTTTTCTATTCTCCGCATGTGTACATTATAATTTTTTTAAAAATAAATTTAAAATCATATCCCAATTTATTTTAATCATCGTGAACTATGTTAATTTCTTTTATAGGAAAATTGGGACTTACTACTACTTCGGATGAAGGGGAAAATTCATTTGACAAAGAAATATTAAGGATGGCATGTGCATCTTTGATACGGCGTGTTCTCTTGTATTCAACTTTGAATAGCATTGCAGGTTTGGATGAAGCGATTGTCAATTCAACTCTTAATAGAAGACCATAAGAAGGTCGGTTCCTCTCTTGAATTGAACAACATCATTGGAAAAAAGCTTTGAAAATATGCAAAAGAATAACGACACAATCGTCTAACTTGTCCGAACGTAGTCAATATAAAAGCTCCACGTCCCAAAGTAAATGAGACAATATCAAATGACGGAACTCATGAAGTGCCCATATCTAATCCAATATCCACCTAACAATCTCGAGTTTCCAGAGAAACGCCGGCGCTGACAAATGAAGTGGGAGATTTTGTTAATGTTAATGTAAATGTCTTCGATGAGAGTGTGGATTTTTTTGAAGGTGATGTCAGTGTTGAGATTATTCATGACTTGTAATTATTTTCATATTCTTTTTAGTTACATAATATAAATAAAACAATTACATAATTTCATTTTCATTTATATAATTTATATAGTGTACAAAACATTTACAATATAAATAAAAAATACTACTGGGACTAAAACTACACCCTACTGTTCCATGAAAGCATGATCCAAGCCATCTCGTCCCTGATGTGCTAGGATACATCTAAAATACCATCCAATCCGGGCATCTTCTTAAGATGTCCCCTTTGCAGTTGCGCCATGTAATATGTAATGTTTGCCGCACAGCTAGTCGAATTAGGCTGATGAGGGATAGAATTAATGGCAAGAAAAGAATAGTCAAACCTGGTAGGTGGATTTGTAACAATTCCCATCATAGTATATATTTGGCCTGTACTAGAAGGCATGGAAGCATTACGGACAGGCTCCATTAGCTCTCTCCTACTCGCCCTCACAACTAGATCTAAAGATGGCTTCGGATCATATAATATCAGCTTCGCCCCTTTGGTGAGATCCACAGCAATATCCAGTGATTCTGGTGGCAACATGGCATCAGGACCAATAGATACATTGCAAATATTAAATTAATTAATATAAAATATAATTCACAAAAAGGTTAAATGAAAACCATATTTATTACCTCATCGACCTCATCATCTTGTCCTTGTCCCTGGACTCGCCCAATAAAATTGCCATGGAACTTATACTTCTCAAGATTCCCGGTAGCAGAGGTAAAAAGGAAAGGACCTTGGAGCATACTCTGCAGTTTTAGTTATTTAAAATCGATATTCTATTGTAAACAGTGAGGTAAATAATTTGATAAAAATAAATTTTATATTTATGTAGATGAACGGCGTACCATAGGGTAGGCCCCCAATTACCCCTTAGCTACTAGTCTCGACCCTCGGATGAATTAATCTATGTGAAAGTCCTCTAACTCTGTGAAATCTTAGACCTTCTTAAGAATGTTCCCGTCAAATGAGTGAATTCCTCATGTCGAGCGCCTGCCGCATAAAAAACGTAATTGAAAAAAAAAACATCAAATAAAGTCTAACATACTAAAAAGAGACACATAAATTTAATTATGAATTAAACTATATTATATTAATGGAATTAAAATAAATAAAATCAAAAAAAAAAATCTGACATACTAAAAAAGTTCCATAAACTTAATTATGAATTAAACTATGTTATATTAATAGAACTGAAATAAATAAAGTTTAACATACTAAAAAAAGATACATAAACTTAATTATGAATTAAATTAAATTATATTAATGGAATTAAAATAAATAAAATCAAATAAACACTAACATGCTAAAAAAGGACATATAGTAATACTAATTTTTATTTAATTTAAAATTTAACCAAAATAATAATAGTAATTTTTATCTATTAACGATAATAATAATAATTTTTATTTTCTTTAAAATTTAATAATAATAATATTCATTTTTATTTAAGTTAAAATTTAACAACAACAACAATAATAATAATTTAGTGATTTAAAATTTAATAATAATAATATCAAAAATAAATAGTATTACTAATTTATCAAAATTTAATATTTATTAATTATGTTGGTGGAAGGTCGAAATTATATACCTGAAGGTCGGGATCATACTCCTAAAGGTTGGGTTAATCTTCTAAAAGTTGGGAGTATTATCCCAACCTTTGGGAGCATGATCCTAACCTTCTGGCATATAATTTCGACCATCCGTGATATTAACCCGACCCTCCACCATTAAAATACCAAAAGATCTTACTTCCCCAATTCAACCCATTCCAAAGCTTCCCAATCATTTATCGAAACATTTACCATCAAAATATTCTCAACATTCTTCAAACATCAATCAAAATTCATAAAAAAGAATATCATATTGTAAAAAGAAAAACGTAGAGTGTCATAAATATTTCAGCTGTGGTCTAATTAAATATTGTGAATGTCCATTGCTAGATACTATTTATCTAATCCCATACTTGACCAAAATCATTTGAAAAGTCAAGTTCATACATTTCGGTACATACAAGAGGAATATAAAATTCTAGAAATTGAAGAGCCTTAATTATTATATCCTGGTTATTAAAGAGTCCTGATTATTATATTCTTGATACGTGTATTTTTGTAGTAAGAATCAGCGTGAACAGAGGCTCTTCATGGTTGGTCATAACTTCTATAAATAGGAAGGCTCTCATTTGTAAATTGATACATCAGTGACTGAAAGATCATTCCAGTTCACTCAAACTCTTATACTCTTTTTTTATTTTTACGACACAGAGCACATTCTTTAAACAATCACAAAATCTCTATAAGACTTGTCAACTTCATGGAATTAAAATAAATCAAATCAAATCAAGTCTAACATACTAAAAAAAGAATCACAATTACTTAATTATGGATTATACAATAACATATAAAAAACTACACTATATTATATTACTTAACATGTACATGAATTAAACAATTATGGATTAAACTATATTAAACTAATGGAATTAAAATAAATCAAATCAAATAAAGTCCAACAGATAAAAAAATCACATAACTTAATTAAAGATTAAACTATATTATATTCATTTAGTTAAAATAAATAACTCTCTAATTCCTCTAAAGTGCAGAAAGTGTTCAAGAGTGGCTGATAATCTACTAGAGGGGCCACCACCGGAGGGTCCACTGTCCAACTTGACTCTCTCCCTTTCTTTCTGGGCTTCTTCTTTGACACCCCAAAATCTATGTGGTGAGAAAGGTCCGTGAAGGGTAACATAAAGCTTGCAACTTGGACCTTGGTCTGGACTGTGCGTCCTTCCTCCTAAAATAATTTAAAATCCAAATATTTAAAACTTAATAAAAATAAATTAAAAACTGAATAATATATATAAATATGAAATAAATAAAATTACTAATTAACTTAGAAACAATGTCATGACTCTCCTGAACGACAAGGTAGGATATTACAGTAGTCGATGGAGCTAATACATCTTTCCTCTCACTAACACCCCTAGTGGTCATTATTTAGAAAAGAAAAAAAAACCACTTATAAATAAAATAACAAACTATGATAATTTACATAAATATAAAATATTAAGAAATAGAGAGATGTTTAAACTAACCTAGGGGGTAGGAGTGACAACTACTAAAGTAGGTAGATCTGCATCCTCCCTCTCACTAATACCCTTTTGTGACTGTTGTTTAAAAAAAAATCGATATTTATAAATAAAATTACTAACTATGATAATTTAAGTAAATATGAAATATTAAGAAATAGAAAGATGTTTAAACTAACCTGAGGGGGTAAAATAGACCACAACCAAAACAGGTGGATCTGCATCCTGCCTATCATCTGCTCTTGCTAATGTCAAAAAAGAAAAAGAAAAAGAAAAAGAAAAAACGATTGGAATATAATCAATAACTAAATGACTCTATTTCACTAACTCAAATTGCAGAGCGTAGACTAACATGGTGTAAACGAGAAGGTGTCTGATAATCCTAGACGAGGCTCTGAATTAAAAGATTGCTCTCTTCTATAGGCCTCCTTGATACTTGAGCGGAGCTGGAGGAGATGACCAAGAAGTCTCATCCCCATCCCGAGCTAGTCCCTCCAGCTCATCCAAGCACTTCTTGATCCCGGAGAAGCGCAATAGGACAGTAGTGTGATGAGCGAGGGCTCACTACTCATGCTTCACAAATCGAGCACTGAACTACTGTTGATGCTTGACCAATCAGGCTTTGACCCGCTCCTCATACTATGATAGTAAAATCCTAAGCTAGGCTATCCTGTGATCAGCACTAGGACCAGAACGAGAGGGTCTCTTAACTCTCTCAAGAGTATACTATAATTTAAATAGAAATTATATTAACTACCTAGTGAGATTTCATGTTTGATTTATTAAAATATTAAGAGATACATACCTAGTGGTTGTCCTACTTTGCACCATGACCCTCCGATCTTCTATTGGAGGGAAATCGCTCCACAGAATGCTCCTCCTAGTCCTTTTTGATCTCGTAATCCCCAACAACCAGAGGAAGTGACTAAAAAAAAATTAAGAGATATAAAATATTAGACACAAAAAATTAGACAATTTAATTTACCATTACTAAAATTTATAATCGAAATGGGAGGTGGTTGACGTCGAATGACCTCCCAAAATTAGCTAGGCTTAGAATCCTATCAAAAAATAGGTGGAATATAAGGGAGGCTGTCAAAAATCAGTCCAATACAACATCTGTCCCTCATGCTCATCTGGCTCAATGTACGGTGAGGGAAAAGATGCCTGTAAATAGTAATTTAATTCATGAAAGGTTGACTTCATAAAAAGTAAATAAATAAATAAAAAGGGTAGAAAAGGTTGACCACTTACCGCATACAATATAGTATGCCACTGCACTCTCGAGATCGATGGGTTTCGGATACCAAGGCACCTCGTTGTCGTGTATCGGTGGATGTAAAAGATCCAGATCAAGCATCCACACACAAACACGCATGCAAGGATTGGAAGTGCTCGTACATCTACCACTAAATTGAACAAAAAAACATTAATAAATTTTGTCAAAGTCATTATTATGCAAATATAAATAAGATTGGATGTGTTATCGGTATCACCCAGTCATTGCCATAAAAGTATCTCTTCTTCACTAGAGACTTATCCTAGATTGCTCTCTAGAGGCAATGTTGTGTCATTCTCCACCCGATGGTGTCCCAGGAAAATCTCTCAGCTGCTGGCAAATCCTCGATGATGCTCCACGAGTAATACAGGATCATTGCTGAATTCTTGTATGTTAGCATCCAATATCTGATGATGATGCCATAAGCTAGTTTGAGGACATCAACCTGTTCCAACGATCCCACCTCCTTCTCAAACTTCTCCAAGGCAGCTGTCAGGTAGATGGAGTCCCAGTAATTGACGATATGAAGAGGTGTCCATCAACTACCTCTCTATAATCCTAACACCCACCGAACCAAACTAAAGTCCGGTAATCAGGACATACTCCTGAGGCCCTAATCGATGTAAGCGGCCTTCTATATTTAACCACATCTTATCGGGGAGAGCACCATGAAAATGAACCTCCCGTCTAAGAGTATGAGATGTAGCACGGCGAGAAAACTTCCTGGATAACGGGGTAGATCTAACATGTGTCCGAATGGACCTCTAAGAAATCGCTCCTCTATCTTGTGGAGCCTCAACAATCCAGGAATACTTGCAATGACAATTCATAGTCTTACCAATAGGAACCATAAGATCGTGCCGGTAAGTCCAAGTCCCTCTACCAGAGTCCATATCTTTACAATATCGAACAAAAATAAAAATTAGCTAGATTAGCATTAAATTAAACTCATTTTATTAGTACAATAAATAAAATAAGTTCCAAAACACTTGTTAGTGCATGGAAGTATTATTAAAATCCTAAAACATAATATTTTAAAGAAAAATCTATAATAATTTATTATTTAAATGAATTTTATAAAACTTTACCCAAATAGTATTGATTATATTTAAATAAACTACATATAAATATTATTTCCAAAATAAATTATTATTAAAAGTTAAAATAAAATAACAAGAATGTTTGCAATATAACCTTTTTTTATTTTAATTATTTTAAAATTAAACAATAATAGTAATAGTAATAGTAATGTTTAATTTATTTAAAATTTAATAACAGTAATTTTTATTCAATTTAAAATTTAATAATAATAATATTTAATTTTAATTAATTTAAAATTATTTTTTAATTAATTTATAATTTAATAATAATAAGATTAATTTTTAATTAATCAAAATTTTAACAATAATAATAATAGTAATTTTTTATTTAATTTAAAATTTAATAATGATAATTTTTATTTAAGTTAAAATTAATAACTATAATAATAATATATTTTTTTTATTTAAAAATTAATAATAATAATTTCTTTTAAAGTTAAAATTTAATAATAATAACAATAATAATTTAATACTTATGAAATATATTTTGTACCAAAAGTCGATTTCATACTCCTAAAGGTCGGGATAATCCATTGAAGGTCAGGATTATCCCTCCGAAGGTCATTCTTTGAAACCAGAAGGATAATCCCGACTTTCAAGAGTATGAAACCGACCTTTGGCAAGTTAATCTTGACCTTCCACCATTTCAATCCAAACAAGCTATTTCCCCATTTCCAAACCCAATTCCAACCTCCCCAATTGTTTATCTAACCACTTTGCATCCAAATAGGATCAACAATTCCTCATTATCAATAAAATTCATAAAAAGAAAGCTATACAAATAAAAAAACCGAAGCATGTCACAGTTCGAGTTCAAAAGCAAAAGGGAAAAAAAAAGTGTTCAAAACAAAATCCACAGAATCTCATAAATGCCTCTAGGATCACATTACTATCAATTTAAAAGCATAAATAATCATCGAAAGGGAAAAAAAAAATAAACGGCACTAAGGAAACTTACTTGTAGCTACGGATGTCGAATTGTGAAAGTGACAGTGGCTGCAAAAGTGACTTGCTAGCTTCTTCTCTGGCAATAGTGATGTTAGTACAAGATGGAAGGTCATTTGGGGGTGGGGTTGAGAATGTTCGATGTTTTCCGAAGCTAGAAGGGTTTAGGAAAGAGGAAAGTTTTCTTCTTGATAGAGGTGACTTCTTCTTCTCCAGTAAATTACTTTTCCAATGTCGGAGACTAACAAAAACGGATGTTAGAGGGAGGATTGAAGCCCAACTCAAGAGTTTCGAATGAAAAGGAGTAGAATCAAGGAAGGAAGGTGCAACTCTCGAGAGTCTTTTGAAAAGGAGTTAGAGAGGGCAATTTTGTCTTTTCTATTTGGTCAGATTTTTCAAATTAAATTAACCGGGTATTCGTACAAATTGGGTTCCCAGTGAAAATTGATTTATCCATTTGGGTACAATTGAAATGATTTCTCAAATTGGGTATAATTAAAATACCAAATTCAATTTTGGGTATTTTTGGCAATTTCTACCAACAATTTTGGTGGTTGATTTGTGAAGAAATTTCCAAATATACCTAAATTGAAATGGGTATTTTAATTTTACCCTTTTTCTAAAAACATTTCTTTTCTATACATTTGGATCCATTCATTTTCACTCTATGCCCAAATTGAGTTTTTAACATTTTCAACAAATTAAAACAAGGTCCACAATATGGAAATGACCAGATTACCTTCAGACCTCAAAACAAAACATGTCACAGACCTTTCTCATTCCTTCGTTCATTGAATTGGAAACTCACTTCCTTTCCCATTTCTTTCTTCCCTTCTTGAGCCGAGCCATTTCCCTTCCTTTCTCATCGCTGGTCTTTTTTTCCCTTCGACTACCTATCCCATCCATAGCCCGTCAAAGACATCTAATCTCTGCTTTGCGTCACCTGAGACTAGGGATATTGAACCACTAATCCCCGGTCTTCCTTCCCATTTTCAGTCCCTGTCGACCTTCCAGTCACAGGTAGATGCTCACTCGTTTACTTTGTGTCGTTTCGTTTTTTGAAAGTATTGTAGTCACTGTTAATCATTTTTTGTATAGTTGTTTAGTTATTTATGGTCTGTTTATATGTTTGTTTTTGAAGCATAAACGGTTGGAAATTCGGTTTAAATGAATTGCTTAAAATGTGATTTATAACTTGAATGTGAAATGTTGAGCCATTATTTTGTTTAAAACTAGTAGGAGTTATGGCAGAGATTGCATATTTGGTTTGAAAATGGAATGAACTATGGTCCGAAATTTTCTCGGCTAGATCTCTAATCAATTTGGGTGAGGTCCGAAATCTTTTTAATCAAGGTCCGAAATTTCACCCAGACCTGGAATACTTTCTTCTTGTAATTTCAATTTCTAAAATCTGAAATATCTGAGTTCCGAAATATATATATTTATGGACCTTGGAAAAACAATATTTTTTTCACCAATTCAATTTTTGAGACCATTTTATTTTCCAAGGTCCAAAATTGCATACCCCAAGGTCCAAAACCATATCACCATGGACCGAATATAATCCAAGGACCAAAATAGTTTTAGATTAATTTTTTTATTCTTTTAACTTAATATATTTAATTTTGATAACAAATTTAAAAATAAGTTGTAAACAAATTTTTACATATTTTCACTCTATATAAATAAGTAAATTTTACATTTTTGTAAAATTTATTATTATTAAAATTAATTAATAATTAATTCGATAGTGATAATTAATATTTTGAACATTATAATTTAGAGTTAATGTTTTTTTTTAAAAAAAATAAATACATTATAATTAATATATCAATTATATTAGTTTGCAGCTTAACTTATTTAAATTAAGCAATACCCATTGGATAAAGACTTGCAAAACATTTTAAATAATAAATAAGAGATGGTGTTCTCTAAAAAATTATACTTTAAATTTTAAATAATACCAGATGCGAGAACTATTTTTTCCCTGCTTTCTTTAAATAATAATAACCATTTCTTTAAATGTGGTATTTCGGTCCTTGATTTGGATACAAGTATTAGGTCCGAAATGTGGACAAGAGTTGTGTTTTCAGTTTTCTGGAATTTCACTTGATTTGGACTATTTATTTTAAATTTCTTGGAGACTTTGTTTGTATTTATTAAGAGATTTGTTTTATATAAGAGATCTATATCGACCAATTTCATGACTACGGAAAAAGACCGTGGTCGAGAATGGAGTTGAAAAAAATGGAGCTAGTCTTTCCATTGAATTGTTGGAGTTGATTGTTTAGAAACCCTTCATTGTTGACAAAGAAACCTTCCAATTGGTATGTTCTTCATGGTACAATGCTGTAAAATAGATTTTTTCTCTAAAAATATTTAGATTAGTAAAAATTAAGGTTTGATTAGCTATATAGATGTTGAAGGTTTGTTATATTTCGAAAGAGTTGCATATGACTTCGCTATCTATGTTTTGAAGTAGCATTATGCCTTTGAGATTTATCTCTTTAATTTTTTATCTTTAATTATCAAATTTTGACTAAGTTGTTGATGATATATTAATTTGCTAGGACTACATGACCACCGTAAGAGCTCTCTTTGCATATGTCCTTGTTTCTAACAGTGAAATTAACTTTTAAAAAAATTATTAAAAATTAACTTAGTAAAAAATGATTAAAAATATTTAGACGAGGTTTTAAGGGTTTAGGGTTTTGACCCTTTGAGTTCTAATTTTGATTTCCTATGTTCTAGTTTTGACCCTTGAGTTCGAAATGCTCTGCGTAGATCGAAATTTTCAATTTTGACCCATCTTCTGAGGCTCAAAATTTTCCTTCAAAAAATGTAATTTGGCATATTTGGAATATATCATCCCATTTAATTACATATTCAATAAAGTGAAGAAGATTCAATGACAAATTCAATGTTTGTTAAAATAACATTTACAGGTCATGAACTGTGTCAATAGCAACATTGCCTTCATAAAAATCCACACTCTCACTAAAGACATTCATATCAACATTAACAAAATCTGACCCGTCATTTTTCACTGAGTATGTCTCTCTAGAAACTCGAGAATATTAGGTGGATATTGGATTAGATATAGGCACTTCATGAGTTAAGTCATTTGATGTTGGATCATTTCCTTCGGGAGGTGGGATTCTGTGTTGTGTGCATATGGACATGTGAAACTATTATATCCTTTTATTTTGCATATTTTACATGTTTTCTTTCGACGATTTTGTTTGTTTCGAGAGACAAAATGAACCTCCTGTAGTCTTCCAACAAACCTTCTATCAGGAGGAGCATTGCCAGCCACGTCATTCGAACTTGCAATTGAATTCAAAGATGAACACAAGGGAATAGGTTGTATCAAATTTACATATACCATACATATACCATTCTTAGTATTTTCAAGTCAAATGAATTACCACGACATAAAGTGTAATAGTGAGCCCATTTTCCCTATAAAAAAAATTAAGATAAATGACTTGTAGAAATATCTAATTACTAGGTTTATTAAGTATTAAAACAAATTGACCAGTCAATTTCGAGATTGACCAGCTGAGTCAAATAATTGACAAACGTGTCACGAAATGGATCAAAATTGACTAATTCTAAGTGAGGCACGAATTTTACTCAATAAGGCACAAAATTTTCCTATGAGGTCCAAAAATTTTACTTGGCAATAGAATGATATGGTTGCACGGAATTCCTTTCAGTTCCCATATCCAACATCCACAGGTCTTCTAAATGATATCTACCACAACATTTGCTTCTTTAGATGGATTTCCAACAACATATTCCTCCCTATTTGGAATGGATGTAGTTTGTAGCCTTTCTTAGTCAACTTTCACAACTTCTTTCTCAAATCTTTCCATAGCATCCTTGGTGATAATATTTGGCATTGTAATAGCTGCTTTTTGACCTTTGTTGAATCAAACTTGACACAAACCCCTAAAAAACTCATATGCAGATGTAATAGGTAACTTTTAAGCTTTCTTGATCGCTTTGTTGAAGAACTCCACAATATTGCTCATCATTTGGTTGTAATGATTATTTGGATAGTATGCACGTGACCAATCCGGGCATCCTACCTCAATATCCAACCAACAATGAACTCCGGAATGCATATGTTGAATGTTGCCAAAATAGAAGTCACATTTTTGCTTATCATAGGCATATGCCCTATTTTTTGAAAGGACTACAACCAGAGGATTTCTGCACTTTGTCTTTAAGTTTTCCTTCAAATATCGATAACAAAAGGCATGTGGAACCTCAGGATATACTATTCTCACGGTGTGCAGTATGCCTTTATGTCGATCAGATATAATAATCTAATCATCCCACAATCCATATGTAGTTATGACTCTTCTTAAGAACCACTCCCATGAATCATTTCCCTCCTCCGCATCAAACCCAAATGTAAGGGGAAAAGTTTGCCCATTTCTATCGGCATAGACAACTGCATAAATTGTGCCCTTATACATACCTTTTAAGTGTGTTGCATATATGATAATTACGGGCCTCATGTACTTGAAACCCTCGATCGAAAGACCATGTGCACAAAATGATCTCAGAAACTACTCACCTCACGTATGTATACTAGTCAGCATCCCCGGCATAACAGGCTCCAATACGTAGAAGTATGATTTCAGCTATCTGTATGAGTTATTTGAAGTTTCATAGGTTATGTCTTTTGCAGGCTATAAAGATCACCAAGCTTTGGTATATCCTAACTTCACATCATAATTCTCTCGCATGTCTTGAATCACATTTTTTTAGGTGTAATTCACACCGACAATTTTACTAGCATACAGACGACCAATCGTAGTTACACTTACACTCCTGTTTTGGCTTTACTGTACGGTTTGGATGCAAATGTAATTCAGGACAAACTTGTGAATCATCCAAATCTGGCATCCAACTCTACCCTGTGCACAGATCATAAAAGTGCAGTCTTTTTTTGTTCTTACATCCTGCCTCAAATCTTCCCTTATCCGAATGTACCACATGATAAGGAAATAGGTTATCAAGTGAATATTGACTAACTGGTGCTGTCAATTTATTCTTACTGTTAAAGATTTCATCCTTTTCTTACATCCTTTTCATCTTCAGAAAAATGCACATCTTCATTTTCATCCTAGACCATGTTTGTAAACTGAATTGAAGTTTCCAATATAAATTGTTCAAATGAAATCAATTGTCTCATCCCATCGTAAAAGTTGTCGTCATCTTTATTATCCTCAACACTATGAATATGTTCTTCATCGTATTTATAATCATCACCGGTGCGTATATATCCGAATATCCTTGCTTCATCATTTGCATCCAATAAATCCTTCCCTTGCATGATCATTTGCATTGATAGGATCATTACTGCCAATATCACCACCGATGCCACCCTCATTAGTTCTTTGAATTTTGTTGACGACCACAACTGTAGGATCATCTTCTCTCTTCAAATAGATGATGTCATACATGTCTTCAATGTAAATTAATTTAATACTCCCATTAGAAAACTTAGAAGCAATAGAAATTTGTATATCGAATTGGTTTAAATCAATCTTTATACATTCATAGTTCACTTTGGACAGTATGACTACCAGATGCACCCTTCCACTTGGAGAACCATCGTGAGCAACAATTCTAATGTAGTCCATTTCTGCAAACAACACGAAGAAATGTATTCAAAAAAAGCCCAATGAATAATGAAAAAAATAAATAAATAATGGAGGGGAAGAAATCATGCAGGTTCGGAATTACCATTTTGGGGCTCCAAATTACCATATCAAGGATTGGAATACCCCCTTCAAGGTTTGGGATATTTAAACAAAAAAAAAGGGTGAACCACTCAAGTCCGAAATACTCCTCTCAATTACAAGTTTTAAATAATAAAGGCACGGAATACCCCTTCAAAGTCTTGAATATTAAAAATAAAAAAGAAGAAGAAGAAGGGAAGGCTATCAACCCACGGTCCAAAATCACTCTACCAAGGTCCGATTTTCACCAGTCAGGCCCCGAAATATCCTTTCAAGGTCTGAAAATATTTTTTAAAAAAGTAGTGGAGACTTTCACAAACCCTATGTCCGAAATCTCCCTCTCAAGGTCCGATTTTGACCAATCAAGGCAAGAAATATCCCCCCAAGGTCCGAAATGGTTTTTTTTTTTTTTAAAAAAAAAGAAAGATATGAAGGCTTTCATAAACCCAAGATCTGATTTTGACTAGTCAAGGCACAAAATATCCCCCCAAGGTCCGAAATGTTTAAGAAAAAAAAGAAGTGAAGGCTTTTACAAACACAAGATCCGAAATCTCACTCTCAAGGTGGGAAATATTTTTGTTAAAAAAAAGAGCAAGGCTTTCAAAACTCAAGGTAAGACTTCACCCCTCAAGGCACGAAATTCCACTCTCGTGGACCGAAACTTTTGCAATCCCATATTTCCTTCCTTCTCCTCCTACTGAATGTGCTGCTATAAAAATAACACAACATGAATAAGCACAAGTTGCCAAACACTAAAGAAAACAAGCCAAACATCACCTACCTTTATTTTCTAGATTCTGGAAAACAAAAATCTCCAACTGAACAATCAAACACAAAAAAAGAATCTAGGTTTTTTCTTTTCTCTTCAACAAGGGAATAGTTCTTTGAATAGTTTTCTTAGCTATGGACCAAAACTTCTAATCAAATGAATGGTGGTAGTTGTGGTTTCTTTAATTCATTTTTACAGCTCCTTGAGTTTGGTAGTTGTATGTGTTGAATGCTGGGGGGTAAGATAGTAAATACATATGAAAGGAAAATAAATGTTAAGTTTTGTATTTTTTTCAAGAGAATAGTCAAAATGAGTATAGAATGAAAAGTTAGTTTTACATATGGGTAACTTGTGAAGTGTTGTGCGGATTTGGATAAATATGAAATAGTTGTTCTCAATTTAGGTAAGATTTGTACAAATTTGTATTTCAATGTTTTGTTACTTCTATATGTTTTAAAATCGATTTGAAAATTTTCTAAAAACCTAATCGTCCTCCCCTAGCGTTTCAATTACTTTTTATAAGATTCATAGATAATCATGTTTAATTGATTAAATTTATATTAGCTAGTTCATATAATTTGAAATTTTTTATGATTTATTCTTGATATTTACAAGTTATATTTTATGTTAAGTTGAGGTATTTTGTGTTGTTATATTTTATACTGTTATCAAATAAGTTGAATAAATATTTTATTCTTAAAAATAAAATTAAGTTTAAAAAATATTATTATCATGTATTATAAAAAGAAAGATTATAAGAATATAAAGAATTTTTTTATTAAGCTATTAATCTTTAGTTTTGTATAGTTAGAATCTCATTTAATTCTTGAAATTTTTAAATATTAGTTAATTATAAATATTATTATCATTTTATTTTTTGTAAATAAATGGGTAATAAAATCTGATTTTTTTTCATGCAAAAAAATAATTGTGAATATTCAATGGAAAGAATCTATTTGTATATATATAATATCAGAAATGCTATAGAGTGCTCCAGTTAAGTTTCTAACCATCAAAGTTAACGGCCAACTGCCTTTTTTTTAAAAAAATAAAAATAAAATTTAATCAAGTGCCTTTAGAGTTTCATTTATCCTTTTAGAGTTTAGTATAAAAAAAATATTTGCAACAATAATTTTTTAAAGAATAATTTATTTTTCTTAACAATTAACCGTAAACTTTGAGAGTTAAAGATTTAACTGAAACACTCCATAACATTAACCTATATAATATATATTATTTATATATGTGTGAGTAAAACAAAATTCTAAATTACAGAAAACTCTTTTTTTTCCATTATTTGATTTCTCAGTATGCCACATGTCAATGATCTTTCAAAAATAAATTAAAATTTTGATTGTATAGATTTTACTTTTCTTATTGCCTCTTAAATGAAGAAAAACGTTTAAAATATAATAAAGATTTAATGAATTTATTCAAGAAAGATAATAGCAATCATATTTGTTATTATTAAATAACAGTTTTAATGATTTTAATTTTTATAATCTATCTATATATTATATATTATTAAAGAAAACTCCCAAAGTATTAAAAATATCAGTTTTTCACTATTTTGAATGTTTAAATATGCCACTTGCGTCAGAGTTTTTTTAAGATTTAAAAAGGTTTATAACTTCTATTCTCTTTATCTATTATCTATACAGTACCCATAGCATGAAAGGTTGATAAGTGTCATTTTTTGAATATTTAGGATAAAGTTTAATTATGTTCAAATCAATTATTTTCTCTCCTACTAGAAAATTGTTAAAATATTTCAGGTAAAAAGATAATCATAAGAGAGAGTCTTAGATATTTCAAAATATAAATATTTACAAAAATCATGATTATCTCAATCATTTATTTCAAAAATATATTTTGTTTTGTTTTGAAACTAAACTATTGTCCCATATTACTATAGATTCATACCTTTCTTAGCCTTTTGGCTAAGATAAGTGTAATATATATATGTTTTTATCTATTTAATATCTGATATGTGGGTCAATAAACTGAACTTACTTTATATCAAATTAATATATAATACAAATAACTAATATTATATATTAAACATCGTGAATAAGATTAATATATAACTATTATCAATTATACATATAATATAATGATAGTTGGTCTTAAGTTATTATTTGTGTTTAAATATAAATAAAATATAGTATAATATTAGTTTATTTAAGGGGATTCTAGAAAAGACAAAAAACTCTTTTATCTTCCCAAATATTATAAATCAACTAAATATAATTAAAGTTGTTTTTTGGTTGGGTAAATATTAAAATTTTCATTTCATTCAAAAATTTAAAATTAAATTTTCCAAATTGTTATGTAGATTATTAATTATTAAATAAATATATATAAAACACAAACCATGAACTTTGATTTTTTGGAAAATAATGAAGTTTTGAAATTTAAAGAAATTTATATAGGAGTATCAATATATTATAATAAATTTAGAAAAAAAAATTGGTATACTAAGGGGATTCTAGAAAAGAAGGGAAAAAAAAAAAAAAAAACCTCTTTTATCTTCCCAAATGTTATTAAATCAACTAAGCATACTTGGGTTCTTCTTTGGAGGGGAGTAAATATTAAAATTTTCATTTCATTGAATAATTAAAAATTAAATTTGCTTAATTGTTATATAGATTACTAGTTATTACATAAATAAATATTTATTTATTTATTTATTTATATAAGACAAACAGTGAACTTTGATTTTTAGGACACTAATCAAGTTTTGAAATATAAACAAGGGCTCCGGATCTCCTATTACACATTAATGATGTCCAAATTATTTACTTTCTCCCTCACTAGATATTTAAATAAGGGGAAGAGATAATTAGGAAGAGTGGGTCAAATTAGGATTCTAAAGAGATAAAGAAAAAAAAATTTAAGCTATATTTATTATATGTAAAAATTCAATTTAAAAGATGTTTAAGAATCAAATATCATATATATATATATATATATATATATATATATATATATTATATGTTGAGAGAGAGAATTAAATGATTTAAAT
>JAOXNR010000022.1:16880015-16899208 GCA_028571225.1 Parsonsia alboflavescens
GTGCAGAAACTTCTCCTGTAGCCTCTTGGACCTACGTGGGCCCTCCTGAACCTTCTCATGGACCATCTCTGCGTCACAATCCCTCCTCTAATGAGTCCATATAGTATGTACAAAAAGAGAGGATCCATTTCCCCAGGAATCAAGTCAATCAGACAGTTACTCAAATCTACCACCCCAAGGACGAAGGAGTACGTTGAGTCCTCAAAACTGGACCAATGTGACATTCCTTTCTCCACCAAAAAACAATATATTACCCTTAATATACTACAGGAGATGGTGGCACACTGGAGGACCGAAGGGTACACAAACCTTCACATTGGCGGCGTCAGACTAGATCTGACATACGGTGGCAGGAAGGGCCACCCAATCACTGCTCGCATTGCACTCCTCGACTCGAGACTATTATCCTACGAGTAGGCAGTCATCAGAACAGTGATTACAACTTTGAATTCTGGAAGTGTTGTTCTCACCTTGTTCTCGAATTATGCAGTATCCCTTCAAGACCCGAATTTGTGCACAGCCCTAAAAGTGCAAATCCAACTCACCGGAATATCTCTCGCCCCTTCATCAATAATGGCGACACTACACCATCAGATGTTGTACAGATTGCAAAACCATGCTCTTGATCTACAAAACAACTGATCTCCAAAAGCACTGATGATTCTGGCAGATTCTTCCACAGAGGCTCCCACTATGATCGAGATTCCCAGACAGATAAAGAAAACAGATTTTGAGAAGCTCGTGCCAACTGACTGGATCATTAATTACGAAAACATGCATCAATAGCAGGAACCAATTCAAGCTACTCTTTCAGCCTTCAGAAGGCTACCCGACGGAAGAGTAAAGACATCTTTTAAGATTCCTTCGAAAGAGGAGTCTAATGAGATTTTCACCGAGCTGATGCTCACCCCGTACGACAAGTCAGATGCTAGCATGCAAAAAAGATATCTGGTGTCCTCTTTCAGCCATCAAGGAGAACCTAACTACATATCCCATGTAAACGGACGCGTCCTATGGGATGTTCCTAGCTCTGGACTGTGCGACCCAAAGTGCTCTTGTGAAAAGGATTCCTCTGAAAATGAAGATGAGGTCCTGAGAAGACGATGACGGGATAAGAAGAAGACTGGTGGATGTTCATCCAGACGTCCTCCAGATGACAATGACGATGGCAAGCCCATGCCAATGCCAGCTCCTAAACCTTTCACTAGCCTCTCAGATTTCTAGAACCCTTATCCTAAGGCATCGACCTCACTGGCAACGAATAAGGAAAGCCCTCCATTTGTGATATCTGTCTTGCTTTCTATCACGAAGTTTGTGATGAACACGATGGACTAACTTGAGCCATCTCCCTATTGTAAGCAGACAAAAAAGATCACTCCAGTTGAGCCAGCACCAATTCCATGTATTATGAACAAACCCACAATGAGTTCATATGCATCGGATTTCGCACTTCTTCAGAGGAGAACAAACGAGGCTGAAAAACGAGCATCCAGGCCTTATATTTCTCAAAAGGCAATTGATGAGTATGGAAGACAAATTCCACGGAACAAGGTAGAGAAAGTTCTCAATTGGCAGACTGATAACGCCATTGCCCACAACCGCATATTAACCAGGATCGACGATAGAGTCAACCAAGTTGAAAAGAAAGTTGACTTTGTAGAAAAAATGTACCATAAGATGCTAGACGGGTACAATGTTTTTTATCGGGACTTGATGGTCCGTATCGGGCTAGCCACTGCACCGAGTTTGGTGAAAAACGATAAGAAATACACAATTTGAAGAGACAAATTGAGAACTATGAAAGAAGAAGGTCCCAAACTGCTCCTATTCCTTTGACCCCATTGCAAAGGTTCTCTATGTTCGGCCTTGCAAATAATCCACCAACGTTCCATACACCAACACCACTTTCGGTGGACCGCTGAACCCTGCTCGACCTCGAACAGAAAGAGTACCAAAGTACAGCATTCTAGACTGCAGTTTTTGGGAGAAATGGGCAAAAAAACACCCTTTTGTCCACCATCCGACATCAAACAAGAAACCTTCACGCTCAACTCCTCAGTTGGAAACTTTCCGACCCAAAGGGACAAGATATCCTCAGGCTGAGAAAGCAAAGATTCCAGTCCAACCTAATGCTGCTCCTAAGAAAGAAGAAACCAAAGAACCTACTCCAACAGGTTCTTTCCAACAGCCTGGCTCTTCTTCAACAAATCCAGATCCACAACTAACGGTGTCTTATCAAGCTGTTGATAATCAGACATCTTCTAACAGTTCAAATGAAGAATCCATGTCCGAAGCATCCTCAAGGAGCATTTCTGAGTGCATTGACTCAGGAGATAAGAAGATGGACGTTTTAGGTATCCTTATGACTATCCCAGGTCACTCAGGACCAACAACACATGCTGAAATTCATGACTATGAAGAAGATGATGGAGATGAGTTTATGGCAAACAATCAACCACCACTTCCACAACCCGCTCATTCAGAGAAATCTCAAAAAACAACTTGTTTCACTTTTGACCACATTTCCATCAATAGAAGACGTGAAAGATTCCAGGAGATGTCATCATGGGTTAACACACAGTTGTTAAAGGGAGTACCTTAGAATAGCATTCTTCCTTAATTTTTTAGTCCTTCTGTTGGTACTCTGCATGATTGGTTCATTTCATTAGATGATATTGATAGAAATATATTACTTACAAGTTCTTTGGATCAATGGATTAACATAATATTTAAAGAATTTGTAGGTGATTATTCTTTGGAAATCAAACATCCGAGACAAGATTTCTTCAAGATGAAATGTTGTTCTTTAAGGCCTAAAGACCTTAACAGACATTACAAAAGGATGACAGAAATCTACTACCACCTTGGTGGAATGAGATATCCAAATCTCAAACAAGTGTGCATTTCCTCACTTCCAAAAGAGATCCAACTCAAGGTGAACAAAATAATTGAACTCTCTGAAAACCCATTGGCGAATCTTGGACTTGCAGAGATCCATCAAGCAACATTCACTTGCCTAGAAAAGCTCTGTGAAAGAAGGAAGGTCGTTGAAAACTTCTTTAATGGAAAGAAAAAGCTCAAGAAGATTTGCCATAGAAATTATGAAATTGGTTGCCCAAAGAGTATGAAATGCAGCTGTAAGCCCACGAAGAAGAAGTCTCCCAAACAAAGAAAGTACAAATCCGAGAAAACCTCAAGTACTTCAGGTAGAAGGCTTCAACCAAACGAAAATCCAACATATGTTGCTTCTGTAAGAGGAAAGGCCATTTCGCATGAAATTGTCCAAACAAAAAGGCCAAGGCTTCAAAGCTCGTTTCAAAATTGATGGTGGATCATCCAGAATCTGACATTGAATCGGTGTTCTCAAAGCAAAGCCATCCCGACTAGGATACGGCTTTTGCCATCGAAATTATAAATTCTGAATTTTAAAAATTAGAAAATCATTCAGATGACTAATCAGTTTACCTTTTTTTTTACTGTTAATAATGTTTTACATATCTCTTCAATAACTAATATTCATCCTCCACATGTGCAGGTTTCTCTTTTAACATCTAACTATGCCCAGCCAGTCAAAGCTATCAGGTTCATAGACAATGGTGCCATGAAAACAATGATGAATCCAGATATTCTCCCAATCGAATTCTGGACAAACACTGATACCCGATTTCAAGCAGCTAATTTAGAAACTTTCCAAGGCAGTCTCATTTCTAGACACCCAGTTGGAAGAAAGTTCTTCCCAGATTGCAAAATCTTTATCGAGGTTTTAGGCAATAAGCTTCATGATTCTCACGCTGACTGTAAGCACAAAAACCCACTTTGGAAAAATGATGAGTTCTTTGTTAAGCTCCCTTTTAAGCTTAATGAAGATATCAACCTAACCAAAGCAACACACCCCAGGATGACTCCTGATGATCTTAAGCTTGCTTAGGAAGAGTGTGCACAGCTACTACAGCAAGGTCTAATCGAGCTAACTAATTGACCCTTTCTTTGACAACCTACCTAAGCCTATACCTATCATCTTCACAATCCTAGAATTTTACCCAAGTGAACTAGCCCATTGTGACACAATTGACCAAGTCAAAGAATACGACAAAAAAACCATGTTCAAGCACCAAGCCTTAACCTGCCAAGAGCAACACCAGTTTCGTGATGTGTCCTTTAATCCGGATCAACCCTTCTGCAATGTTGCAGTTTTTCCTCGGGCACAGTCTATTTATGAAGACGGGTTTCGATATCCATGGACACTAGCAATCCTTTGCTACTATCCCATAGAGATTGAGATTCACAACTTCAAGATGTTCTTTGCTAATCCTTACCACTTTAATAACACATTGCTATGGCATTATCTTACGCTCTTTCAGTCATCTCAGGAATGGTACAATGATTGCTGCCAAAGTCTTCCCGACATTCCAACAAAGGTACATCAAGTATACATTTTGCACTTAGATTATCTTATGGCAAGGCAAAGGGATTTCCAGAGAATTTATTATAAGCCCATGCCTTCCCCACGGATCAGCAAATGGACCTTGTCCAAGGAATCCTTATCCCAACCATTCATGAATCTAGCCCGTGAAGAGCTTTTTGCCCACTTGAAGTCCAAAAATGCTCCCCAAGAACCACCAAGCACGGATTATGCGAACATCTTGGAGCAAGATAGCCAACCCGAAGAAAACTTTATTTGGGATGGGTACCCAGCACACTGGAAAGTTCCATTCCCGGAGGCTTATCAGTGGTGTCCCTTGTCCCAAAACCTCTCTCAAGGAGAAATAAGCTAGTCGTGTCCTTCAGCAGCTTCATCATCAAGAAACCCTAGGCTAATTTCAGCAGTTCAACAGCCTCAACGTCACATGTTTCAACAATAAAGCAACCTGAAACCATGGAGTTCCAATCTGTAGCTACAGTTCAGGTTCAGCAGCAAGAATATTTCAATTATGTCTCAAGAAAAAAAAAATCTCAACAACTTCATGCAATAAGTTTCGGCCATTATGGAATCCCATTTTACCTCTGAAATCTATGCATGTCACCTTTCACATGGAGCAGAATTTTTCAGAAATCTTGGTTATTCTTTTCCGCTGAAGATCACATGGGTTATCTACTATTTCTCAGTATCTTCTCCAGCTTAATAGTTCTACTTTTAGTCCTCCATGCAGCAGCAAATTAGGCCTGCAAGAAAGCATTCCAAGCAGAAGGTTTCTGCCTTCAGAATAATCTACCCGAAGAATTTTCTACTGTTGGGGTGTTTTGTTTCGTTCAGCTTGTTCAGTCTTTTGTTCAAGAATAAGGTGTTGTCCCTCATGCAGGAAACAAGCAGCCAGATCATGAATATTCGACCTTATCTTCAGCAGTTTGTTCCAATTAAAGTGCTGCATATTCTCCTACAGATTAGCCTTTGTTTTGTCTTAAGTTCAGCCTTGTGTCCCCAGCCTTCATACACGAGATGTAGTTGTAAATCATGCAAAGATTAAGCAGCCAAGTCATCACATTTCAGCCAAATGAACAACAGCATTTTCGGACTAGAGTGCTATAGTTTTTAGCTTTGCTTTTATTTGTGTTCCAGGTGTCCTTATGGAATAACTTTGAAGCCACATCCGCCATGCAGATTTGGCCTTCATCAACCATTTGCCAGCCTTGGTTTCAATGTTCTGTTAGTCTCTTTTGTCTTGTAATATTGCATTACTTTTACGTGTCCTAAATTAGGGTTTCTGAAGATTCCCTTGTATTTTCTCTTACGTGTTGTATTGTTTTCTCTTACACGTTGTATTGTACTAAGTGATAGAGCTGGTCCCAAAAGCTATGTAAGTCGACCATTGTTCTATAAAATGGCAGGCAGGCAAGTCCATTGGGAGGCCAAGTTTAAGTGAAGTTCAAGTGAAGTCTAAGTCTGAGTCCATTTTCAAGCTTGAGTTGATTTTCAAAAGTTAAGTTTGAGTTTAAGTCTTTGTAGAGCGTCGACTAAAGTCTCTTGTAAAGTGTTTACAGTATTTTCCGATCAATAATATTATGAGTGTTTTCCTTTCAATGGTATTTTAATTCTTTCAATCTCTCTCTTGAAATCTTTTTGAATTCCTGAAGAGTCTATTATTCCTTCCAGTATTCCCCAGGTCATAGGTGAACTATGATTGCCATATTAGTAGGCGCAGGCATTATCCTTGAACAGTGAATTAGAAGAAAAGGGAGTACCAGCTTAGTCAGGAAAGGCATTTAGGGGAAAGAAGTGCTTGGGATGAACTGTGTCAGGGTAGTGCTCGAACCCCGTAAACAAAATCTATGAAAAATTCTCGTTTTCCTTTCAATGGTATTTTAAGTCTTTCAATCTCTCTCTTGAAATCTTTTTGAATTCCTGAAGAGTCTATTATTCCTTCCAGTATTCCCCAGGTCATAGGTGAACTATGATTGCCATATTAGTAGGCGCAGGCATTATCCTTGAACAGTGAATTAGAAGAAAAGGGAGTACCAGCTTAGTCAGGAAAGGCATTTAGGGGAAAGAAGTGCTTGGGATGAACTGTGTCAGGGTAGTGCTCGAACCCCGTAAACAAAATCTATGAAAAATTCTCGTTTTCCACATATTGAGCCACGGAAGACATCTTGTGCTGTCGAGATTGACAAGAAACAATTTCTCAGGATATCCAAATCGAAGCCCATGGATGAAAGATATGTCCAGCAAAAGGAACCCACTGGTTACAACACTTGGATAAGGCAAGAACTAATTCTTGCTCATATCATGACTTATGTATTGTATTCAATGAATGCGAATAAGGACTTTTCTTACTAATGTAAAAGACTACAAAAGTATGTGACGTACTTGTGAGAATACAAAATTCGTCAGCCAGTTTTATAGTCTATTAATTATGAAAGAATATGTTCATTGAACATAAAATAAATTTTTTTATTATGATAATTGAAGAAAAATTAATAAAAGTTTTCTATTTTAATAAATATGAAAGGTCATGTTCGCCAACTATAAAATTTATGTTTATTGAATAAAAAAGATTATCATCATTGAATCTAGAAGATTTTTTTTAAAAAAAAAATTGTAATAATTTAAGAAAAATTAATAAAAATTTTTTATTTTAATAAAATATCAAAGATCATGTGCTCTAAATATAAAAGTTATATTCATTGAATGATTAGTTCGTTGGCTCTGAATGATTTTTTTTTCAAAATAAAAAATATATTGTTATAATTTTAAAAAAAATAATAACAGTTTTTTATAATAGAATAATTATGTTTGCTACTTTTTAGTGTCCAAATTGATTCTTTTAAATTCCTTAACTCTTTATATTTCTTATGTAACCTATCCTAATCAGCATATTTATCACTTGGCAAAAACAAATGATTCGCTTTATATCAATGTTTTAAAAAATCGAAATTAAATGGATAATATTATATAAAAAAATAAAAATACCTTTCTTATAGATAATTTTTTTAATCAATAATACTCCTTCCGTCTGAAATTGAATATTTTATTTTGACTTGCACAAATTTTAAGTAAATGAGTTAATTTAATTCATTATACACTTAATAATATCAATTTCCAAAAAATAATTTAACTAATTTAGGAAATGGGACATTCATTTTCGGACAACTCAAAATAAAAATGTGGATATTCATTTCCGAACGGATGAAGTATAAGATATAAAAATTGCAAATACAATCATATTCAAATAAAATTTATAAATATGATATTAATAGTTTGTTTTTATAACTAAATAATTAAAAGTACTATTTTATAGTGATTTATTTAAACATGATACTTTAGTGTTGGAAAAGCTTGATTTTTATAAGATATTTTATTTATTTATTAGTATTTAACAATGACGTACATTTTGTGTAATATTTTTCATTTTAAAATAAAACATGAGTAAATTTTTAATTTAATTGAAGAATGATTTAATATTAAAAAAATTTCTTTTTTTTTTGTTGAAATTCAAGCTAATTTGGGCCCGTTTTATGTTTTTTGAAAAATCAGTCAATTCAACATTAGATTGATCGGTTTAGCCATCCAACAAGTCGGTCCATTCTAATTTTTCATTTAAAAAACAATTTTTGTGAAAAGCAGTTTAATACCTTCTTTCGAACCAATTTCATGATTGATTCACAAACTAACCAGTTGACCTCTCAGTAGAATTCAAACTCAGATGAAGTTCTGACCATCTATCAAAGAAAAAAAAATGAATTCTGATTCCCAGGACCAACCGATTGGTCCAATCCGAAGAACAGTGCTTCATATAAAAAGTTGTCCTTCATTTTTAAATTAATATGAGAAAATTCTTGTTTCATTCCTAATCTTTTACCCTTGGTCCATCTGGGTTCTAAATCTTTTTTTTTTTTTAACTTTTAAGGTCCCTATCCTTTTTTACTTTATCCAAGTAAATCCCAAATCTTTATATTGCACTTTTAAAGTCCCTTATCTTTTTTCATGCAACCAGAAAGGTTCTTTTGCCCTTAAAAATCCTTCATCTCAGATAAAGTCTGCGGTGAAAAAAAAAAATTTGCCAAAATCTAGGAAGGCATTTTCATCCATTCACTATTCCAAGTCATTTCTCCAATTAAAAATGGTTATCCGTCATTTTTTCACCATCAGCTTCTTCATCTCCCTCCATCGAGAAACAAATTTTTAATTCAAAAACCTGATTAAAGTTGAAAACTCAAATGTACAAAGTTCAGAAGTCATTTCCATTCAAGAAATTACCAAACATCACATTCCCAGAGAAATAAAGTACATCAAAATCACAACAAAACAACGCTACAGAAGACAAAAAGGATCAATTTTGGTATTCTAGAAAACAACCATCTAATTAATTAACCAATTCCTAAAGCCTGCTTTCTTCCACCACACTAGCACCTGAACTTCCACCTAAAAAGAATAAAAACTAAGATTCAATACCCAAACTCGGATCTTTCATCTTTTCTTGAAATTATTGAAACTTTAACTTTTGAGATCATTGAACTACCTACCTCCTGATAATAAGGCTAACAAATGGGAATTAGTTGATGAAGATCAAATGTTGGAAGAGAGGGATGAAGCAGCCCGTGGTAGAAAAAAATGACCAGTGATCTTTTTAACTGAAAAAATGACCTATAACAGTAAAGGGACGAAAACGCACTTCTAAATTTTGACTAATTTTTTCGTCTTTACCGTTGACTTTGCTTGAGGTGGCGGTTTTCAGGGCAAAAGAATCTTTCTGGTGGCACGTAAAAAGATAAGGGACCAATATGTATCCAACTTTTAAGCGACTCTAAAAGTTCAATATAAAGATTTGGAATCTACCTAAACCAAGTTAAAAAGGATAGGGACCTTAAAAGTTTAGAAAAAAAAAATTTAGAACCCAGATAGACCGAGTGAAAAAGGATGAAATAGGAAATTTTCTCAATTAATATATGTATTGACGGATGAGGTTGATCGAATTATGCCATTAATTCTATAAAATTTCTATATCTGTACTTTATTCTGTATTGCATTCTCATCATTAATGTTTACTATTAAGATATGGAATCTATGTAAAATGGTTAAAATTAATTACATAATAAATTATGATAGAATAAAATTGGAATTACAATCTATTATATATATATATTTAAAGCAGATTTCCAAAGTTTCAAAAACCTCAACTTTTCAAGGGTTTCTCAATCCTCAGCGAGTTAGGAGAATGAACTTCTAATCAAAATCAAGATAGTGAGTTATGTGATTTTTTTTCTTTCCATTTTAATTCTAAGTTTTGTAATTTTTTATTGTTATATTTTTATAACTCTATTCTATTAGGCTATTCTATCAAGTTTTGGAGATGATTAAAATAGTTGAAGAAGCTATCTCCAAATGGAAAAAACTTCTAATCAAAATAAAAATATTAAGTTTGGTTGATTTTTGTTTTCATTTTTAACTCAAATTTTATTATCTAAATAGAGATAGTTTCTAATCAAAATCACGCTATTTAGTTAGTTTTTTTATTATTATCAATTTTAACTTAAGTTCTATTATTAATATTATTATTTTTAGTATTATCTTTACAAAATAAATACTTTTATATTAGTTATAGCCCTTTTAAATTATCTGAGTAGTGTAAAGATCACCATTATATTCTAAAAGAGATTTTTTTTTTTTTACCAATTAGATATCAAAAAATATTACTTACTTTTTCAAATTATTATTTAAAAAATTAAATATTACGAATATTACTAACAAAATATTAATTTACCCATTAAAAATAAATATTATAATAATTATTGAATCTTATATATTTAAATTATAAATATAAATAAATCATAAAGCGTTGGTCTTCATCTAGTTATGCTAATTACCCAGCATAGAATACCTACGAAACACTCCCAACAATATTAATTTTTGGAGAAAATTCCCCGTTTAGTCATTAATCTTTTTTTACTTGGCCCATATGGGTCTTAAATCATTTTTTTTTCCAAACTTTTAAGGTCTTTATCCTTTTTTACTTGGTCCAAGTTGATCCTTTATATTGAACTTTTAGAGTTCTTTATAATTAATTTGGGACTCATTTTGATCCCTTATCTTTTTTCGTTCAACCAGAAATGTCCCTTTGCATAAATAAAGCTTAACTTGTGAAAAATGCAGACCGAATGAGCAAAACCTGGTAGCTCAACATTCATAAACAATCGAAGATTTACTATCAGGAGTTGAACACAAATACTATATTTGACCTTTACATAACAACTTGAAGAGAGTCTATAATAAGGATGTCATTAAAAATGCAATTTTTAGACTGCATTTTCACTGGTTGAGCTTTGTTTCTCTATGGCTAAGGGATGAAGAAGTGGGTTGTGAAGAAAATGATCGACGACTTTTTTTGTTGGAGAAATGCCCCGAAACAATAAAGGGATGAAAATATCATTCTAGATTTTGACCAATTTATTTTTTCGCACTTGACTTTGCCCAAGATGGAGGTTTTCAGGACAAAAAACCTTTTTAATTAAATGAAAAAAGATAAGGAACCAACATAGATTTAAAATTAATTATAAGGGACCATGAAAGTTTAATATAAAGATTTGGGATCTAAAATAAAAAAGGACAGGGACCTTAAAAGTTGAAAAAATAATCCAAGATCCAAATGGACCAAATAAAAAAAAGAGGTGAAATAGGAAATTTTCTCTAATTTTGGTTTTTTTTTAACATTTTTTAGTATACATAAAAAAACTACATGTGTTTTTAAATTAGTATTATAGATATTATATAAATTAAATTTCAAAAAGATATTTCCTTAACATATGAATATAAGTAACCAATAGTTATTTTATAAAAAATTTAAGATAATTTTTTTTCCTAAGATATCTTTTAAACACTCATTTTAAAGTTTGAACATCATTTCAATATATATCATAATAATAATGTTATATAGGAATGACTAATAATTATAATGAAATGACTTTTATTTGATAACTGATGGGATAAATAATACTCTAAAAGGGTTCATTTTTTAGGACAACGGTAAATTTTTTATTGGTATCTTTTTAGACCCTTCTACCCTTACTTCAACCCTCCCTTCTTAAAAATCAGAAGCAAAAAATAATGGAAGGGTGGATCCCTGTGAACGCGGTCACTGTCCAGCCGGCCTAAGAGGCAGTTGAATCGTCATGATTTACATCCTCCACTGTTCCCTTGGGACTGGGGTGTGGAGGTCCTGAGGTCAAGGGTACTTCGCCTTTTTGTGCTCCAAAGTTGAAAAATATCTGTATAAATATATACAGACACAGACAAATTTATTCCTTTTCTTTTTCTTACGCAACTTCTCCCAGAAAAAGAGAGACTTCCTTTTTCTTTTCTTACGCAAGCACAGATCCTCTTTAAATTATTGGTTTCATTTTTTTTATCTTTTACGACCATTTTTCTATCTTTTCTTTTCCCCATTCTCACTGCCTATTGTCTCTGCTTCACCAGTTTTCCTTCAGACACAGGCCAACTCATAGGAAAAACCGGCGTATTTGGAAGTCAACAGAAAGTCACGGCCGGCCTTTTGCCACCACTGCTGCCTCCGGTCACCGCCCAGATCACCGTCATGGGGGGCGGTTCTTTCTGTAATGACTCCGCCTCAACATCAACCGCTTCCGGTGCCAATGACAATGCCACCATCAGCAACTCGATCATACGGAGGTTGTCAACTTTAACTCTCAATGCTGCACCAGTTCCAACCGTTCAACCTCGGAAACCCAAAAAAGACCCCAGGAAAATTGCAAGGAGGCAAGTCTCTCTCTCTCTCTCTCTCTCTTTTTGGGAACTTTTGCTGGTAAATTTTTCTATTTGGGTTTGCTTTGTCGCGAAGCAATGCCTTGTGCATGGAGGCTTTCTTGCTCTTTTTTTTTTTAGTATTTTTCTTGTATTTCGTTTTGGAGTTTGCTGTTGGATGTCTTGTTTTCCCTTTTTCTTCTAAGCCAGATGAGGTTCTAGTGTCCTTCTGCTCTTACATTTGCCTGTTCTGTTTCTCCAATGGCGTACTTTAATTGTCTAGCCCCTTATGCTTGGCCGCTGGAATCAAGAAGAAAAGGGAAAGAATTGAAATGAACCAATGTAGAAACTATTGGACATAGTATCAATTATCCAATTCTGGGGAAAGACTAAAGAGTATTCTTGGACAATCTTTCGTTCACCTTGTTTCCATTTACATTCTTGTACTTAAATATCTTTGGGAACGATCAATTTTAAAGTTATTTTAATTTCTCTCTTGTTTTCTTAACGATATATTTTAAGACTAAAAGAATTTCTAGATTAAAAGATTTCATGAACCCAAAATATTGAATCTTTCACTTCTTTAATCCTTCCTAAATCCTTTCCATTCTCAATGCAACCTAAAAATAGAAAGTTTTATGTCACACTTGCTCAAACATTTATGGAATTCCATCATCACATGCACATCTCTCTGGGCTAGAAGAAAATTAAGTAGTAGAAAAGTGTTATTCACTATTGGAGTTGGTCTCTGTCTCCATGCTACTCAATTCTAGAGGTGAGATCTGTGTATTTGTTGACATGTTTCCTGTTCTACTCGACCAATAATGCCATCATCACTAAGGGGTGCCTTCTATTGGGTATCCCTTGTTACATATGTTTTCACCAAATAATGTTTCCCAATTAGATTTGCATTAAATCAGGAAAAAACATCAAAGTCCACAATTAGTATTGATTTCTTTGTCTCAAAAGGTCATTGAGAGAAAACCTTCTGAAATATTTTGTAAATTGGTTCTGCAAAGTGGGGGGAAATGCTATATGTCAGGCTTCTTTGGCTTACTATGATTATAGCACATCAAAGATCCTTTTTCCATTGCAAAGCTCTAGCTGCATCAAATTTCCTATTGTTCTGAGATAATCCAAGAGCCCTATCTATGAGACTTCCAAAATCTCTTAGCTCTTTATAAGTTTTCAGATAGCAACTCTTAGGTAATAAAGGAAATATATCTAATTATGCCCAACAAGTAACATGTGAGGAACAGGTACTTGTATGGAAGACAGAAGACTACAGGGAGCAATTTGTTATCCTTACTAGATATAATGTGATTCAAAATATTTTTATCGGCGCAGGATTATCCCTCTAGAATCAAGTTGTAAACTTTTACTATGTCTCAGAAAATTAGTGCCAGTTCAGAGATAGTTTTGTCCTGCAATTTTCTCTTAGTTCAACAACAGAAAACGCTCTAGATTTTCATGTTTCATTTAAAAAACAAAATCCATTCCTCTTCACAGTTATCAGATGGAACTTTGTAAGAAGGCCCTGGAGGAGAATGTTGTGGTTTACCTTGAAACAGGTTGTGGGAAAACCCATATTGCTATTCTTCTGATGTATGAGATGGGTCACTTGATAAGGAAGCCACAGAAAAACATTTGCGTATTTCTTGCTCCAAGTGTGGCTTTGGTTCAACAGGTTCTTTATTTTCCTTTTCTCTTTCTTAATGAGACCCTTATTATTTTAAGCATATTTTTCATTATGTGCAAGCATATTTTTGTTATGTTTGATTCTGATATTTGATCTTCAGACTAAGTGACTGTTGGAAACTAGTAACATTGATTACTCAACCAAAAATAAGCTAAATTGACGTGGATGTCAAGGCCTTATTACATCCATATAATAGAGTTACAGTACTCTGAAATCCCTTATTATTATTATTACTGTTGTTGTTTTGGGTGAATCATAGAAATGCATTTTATTGGAAAATAACTGAAGTTGATGCACAAATTTGTTTTCTGTTAAATATCTATTGAGGCAGAGAAGTGTGCGATGCAATCTAAAGCATCTTCAACAGTCTTCTATATTTTCTCTATCTTTCTGTTTCTTAAACATTAGCTTGTGTTTTATATTTGTTACCTTTAGATTTTGTATTTCATAGTGACCAAGCACATTCTAGCATAAGACTTATAATTATTAACTTGGTGGCATGGTTGGTTGGAAAACAAGCATGCCTGAAAAGACTGTGGCACCAATTATCTAAAGCCAACTAAAGTTTTCATCAAACATCTGAACTATTGCCTGATCCAATAAGATGTTCCCACATATCTTGATAAAATTTCTTTTTCTCTTTATGCTCTATTGATGACTCAATATTGAGTTATATAAGAATATCTTCTTGTTTCTTTTGCTTTTGATTGGTATTGTGTTTGTTCCAATTTTTAAACCTATGGGTTCTGAGTCTACGCATCTGTGCTTTTGGGCTTTTGATAGTTTAATATGAAGCAATATCTGTTTGTTCAGACATTCATGTTCTATGTTGATCTACTGAATTTGGATTTTAGGTTGATTCCTCTTCTTATAGGTATCATCAATTTCTCTGTTTTCATTTTTCTCTTTTGTTTTCTGAAATTATTTCTGGAATCAAAAGCAAGCTAAGGTCATTGAAGACTCTGTAGATTTTGAAGTCAGAACCTACTGTGGGAGTAGTTCAAAGCGTTTAAAGAACCATCATGACTGGGAAAAAGAAATGGAAGAAAATGAGGTCAGTGGAGCTGTAGTAGACTGTATCTCATGATTGTTGCAACAAGTCTTTAGCAATTTTTGTATCTTGCTTTACTCTTTGTTTAGTTTACATAGGGGAGAGGAAGGGACAAGGGCTTATTCCTCCTTCTCCTAATGGAAGTAATTATGTTTACTTGGACTTTGTTCTGTATAAGTGGGGAGGAAGTAAATGAGAAATACTTTTCTTGTTTGATTCTATTGAAAAGTGGAAGGGAGAGGCAAGGAAATTTTGTAAAATTTACTTCTATTCCCATGAGTCGGCAAATAATAATATTAACAAAAATTTTGGACAACAGGATAAAAGAACTTTCAAATATTTTCCAGGCCCCCCCTCCATATTTTTGATAACATGACCTCCCAATTTACTCCTCCAACAAACACCTTAACCAAAGTAAATAAATCATTTACTTCAATTATTTCACCTGACACCCCAACCAAAACATAGCTTGCTATGCTAATAAGAAACTATTACTTTCACATGATTGAGTGTTTGATTATAAATACCCCTGTATTAAAAATGCTATTGATCTATGTGGTGTGAAGTATTGTTATTTCCCTAGTCTATTGGAGCTTTTACATCTCTCAGCCCATGTTTCTGTAAATTATCAGTACTAAAGATGCTTTGGGTATTCTTTTATTTCATCTTTTGCAGGTCTTTGTTATGACCCCACAAATCCTGTTGCATAATCTTTCCCACTGCTTCATCAGGATGGAACTGATTGCACTTCTGATATTTGATGAGTGTCATTATGCCCAACTCGAAAGCAATCATCCTTATGCTGAAATTATGAAGGCAATGACTGCAACCAACATCCTTCCCCTCCCCCCAATTTTTTTTTTTTTAATAAAAATATGTTTGTTTTGCTCGTCACTATGCAAGCATGTTTTCTGTTTGTCTAGTTTGAAGCTAAATTAGTGTTTATAACTATCACTGTATCAGGTCTTCTATAAAGCTGATGTAGTTAAACTCCCTCGTATCTTTGGGATGACTGCTTCTCCAAAACTTGGCAAAGGTAATACAGTTGGAAGAGATTGTAGAATGCACTATGCAGATTGTTGTTCTTCTTATCAACCCCAGCTTCCTGCTACTTCTTCCACGTCTGAGATTACATTTTATTGGAGCTTCTTCCATTGATCTTATGGGCAACATTCCTTTTCAGGTTCTGTTGATGGTCTTGAGACCCTACTTCGTGCTAAGGTACATTTCTTGATTTTCCAATGGGGTCACTCCTTAGATAACATTTCTTTGGAGTTATATTTTCCAGGATTTGCATATACGTGAATATTGTTCTTTTATCCTAGAGAAGTTATTCACTTCCCTCCCATTATTCACAGGTTTATTCTGTGGAAGACAAGGATCAATTAGATGAGTTTATTGCTTCACCTAAAGTTAATATACATTTCTATGATCCTACTCTAAATGGGCCCTCTGGTAATTCAATTTACTGTATGAAACTTGAAGAAATAAGGCACCAGGTAATTCATGATGATGGTTACAAGTTGGTAATGTGATTTTATTTGATCTAACTTCTGTTTGAAACTGATTGGGGTTTGGTAGTGTGTGTTGCCTCTGCCTGGGAATATTCTCCGGAGCACCAAAAAAATGCTTCAAAAATTGCATGGCAACCTATTATTTTGTCTGGAAAACCTTGGCCTTTGGGGAGCATTGAAGGTTAGTCTTAATGATTTTCCATTCTCGTTCTTGCTGTGGTGTCTCTCTATTCCCTTGGTTTCCTTTGATTCTCTTATCACATTGCTAAGATATATACTTTCTTTTCCATCAGTTGCATTCTTGCCTTAGTTGGCCTGCAGTGCCAGAAAAGTGTCTTCACTTCACATGAATTATAATTTGAATTGAAGCTTACCAGGATATCGTGGTTTGCTGGAGAAAGGTTACAGAATTATATACCAACATAATACAACATTCCTTCCATATCCTCATATTTCACAATCAAGATTGTTTTAAGTTCTTCCACGCAGATTGAGGATTCAAAAAATAATGCATTTACCGATAAAGCCCTTAGTCTAAATCACTTAGAAAATTTGGATAAGAAAGATTACTACTGAAAATGGTGGAAAAAAGAATAAATGCTAATCAAATCTCATAAGTTTCAACCCTGAAACAACCTATATTCTAATGGAGGGAGTACCTTTCTTGAGTTTTTAGAACAAGCCAGATGACAATTGTTGAAAGTTCTAATGGTATCTTTGTTGATCTTTTTGAAGGCTTGTCACATCCTTTTGAAAGGTGATTGCTATGAACGTAATGAATTGACAGATGCAGATGGAAATTGTGCTGATGATTCCTTATACGACAAATATTTGTCTCAAGCTGCGAAAATCCTTACTTCTATTTGTACGGAAGGTATTTAGCATCTCGCCATATATATCCTCAACGTCCCCCTTAACTTTAATTCACATGGCTGATCAATATAGTTGATTTTGAATACCTGAAAAAATATGGTTGATTTACCACCAAAATGTGAGTTATGTTGTGTCTTTATACTCAAATGTACTGGTTCCTGCTGTAGTCATGATGAAATTGTTTTTTTTTTTTTTCCAAGTAAGTCTTGTTATTATCTCCTTGCAGATGGTATTGAACTTGACTTATCCAAAGTGGAGGTCCTGAAGGAGCCTTTTTTCTCAAGAAAGCTCTTATGTCTTATTGGAATACTTCGCAACTTTAGGTTGGTTACAAGTACTCATATGCTGTTGTTTTGCAAGCCTATGCATGCGAACTCTTCAACTAATGCTTGGCCTTCTAATCTGTAGCTAATTTTTGGAATGACATTTGTCATTGCTTCAGTAGCTGTTTTCTGTTTTTTGCATTCTTTCAACCTTTCTTGAGTGCCATTCATCTTTAAAAATGATATTCTGAAGAAAGTTCTGATGTGCTCGACAAAATTAATTTTTGATGTTTTCCAGAATTTCATCAAAAATAAATAACTAAAAGAATTCTAATACTCCCTCCATCACTATTTATAAGTCACTTAAACTCACTTTCCTTGTCACTAAATATAAGTCATTGTTATTAGTTTATTAGATATTTTATTATTTTTTATCATTTTACCCCTATCTATCTCTCTCTTTTCCCTAGTTTGTTGTTAGTTTGATTAGAATCAAAATTGGGTATGTTAGGAAAAAAATATTAACTTAGTTTTAACAAAATATGGCTGTCAATGAGGGAGGGAGTAGTTGGTAAGAGCTGTTGTGTCATTGGATTTCGTCTGCTCTATTCTGAGAGAGACTGGGGTTCACAGGAAGTAAAACAACAAATTTTTTCTTATATTTTATAGGTCACAAGTGAAATTCTTGGGTAGTTAGTAGTTTAGATAATCCCTCTATCTCTCATTTAATCTCTACTGCTGACTTGGCACAAAAATTTCGTAAGCTATGTTTCATAGGTTCATGTATCTTGTCTTATGAGAATAAGAAATTGGTTATTTCTTCCTTATATTGCAACAGTTGAATGAGTTAATTGAGTGTTTTATTTCTCTCAAATCTTGCAAGGCTGGGTTCCCTCGTACTCTTTTTCTTTTTGTTTTCTATTTCCTTCAAGATGCTATGTCCAGCATCCTGAATTATCCTCAGATTCTTTCTTCTGTGTAGCACCAGTGTGCTTCACAGTTCACTTGTATGTGTCTTTAAAAGTTAAAATCTTGTCTCTGCAAGCCTCGTACTCTTATTAATTGGCTGAACTGATCCCAAACTAGTGTAGGTCAAGTTGGCTTCTTTAGCAAAAATTAGTGATGACATTGATACTTTTGACCATTTTTTTTTCATCTTTGCAGTTGTTATTTCTGGACTGGAGTCTCCAATTTGCTACACAGGATCTATCTATCTTTCTTTCTTTTCTTTTTTTTTTCTTTTTTTTTGGGTTCAATCCATTTTACTCTCTTTTGTTTTTTCCTGTTTTTCTATTAAACTCACTTTACCAGTTTCATTTTCCACTGGTTTATCACACTTGTCTGAAGTTGGTATTTGATTGTACAAGCTCTTCTAGCATCCTGCAGCATTGGTGTTCCTTCGTCAGCTTTGAATTCTTGCTTCTGAAGTGTCCACTTACTCTTTTAGCTTATGCTTCAGTTATATAATCTATTGAACTGGTTGGTTCTTTTTGGCATCCTGGGCAAACCTTTGTTTGTCTCCTTGGTGTTAAAATATGGGCTTGGGCCTAACTCAACCCCAAAAGCTAGCTCAAGGGGGAGGATTGCCCAAGACCTTATATAC
>JAOXNR010000022.1:16899308-16912094 GCA_028571225.1 Parsonsia alboflavescens
CAAGGGGGGAGGATTGCCCAAGACCTTATATACTACAATAGGCCCTTACACAAACCCGATGTGGGATTCTCAACACTTGGAAAGGTGGGCCTTATGGCCTTAATTTGGAGCTGTTACAGTCTGTCTTCCCATTCCCCGACTCTAAAGGAGATAAGAGTACAATAAAGAGAATTTTCTTGCTTGGTTGAGATACCATGTTTGTTTGTTCTATAAAGAGTCATAAAGGGGAGAAGGAAAATGCAGTATTAGATGCTATGCCTCCTGTTGCTCATTTTATTATTTGTTATCTGCATATTATCTCTTTCAACTAATAATTGTTCGAGCTAAGCACCCTTTTATTCTTTTCAGGTTACAACCAAATATGAAATGTATAATATTTGTGAACCGGATTATCACTGCAAGATCTTTATCATATATCTTACGAAACCTCAGGTTTCTAGGATTTTGGAAGTGTGGTTTCCTCCTAGGAGTCCACTCAGGACTTAAAAGTATGTCCAGGAAAAAGACAAATGTCATTCTTGAGAAGTTCCGCTCTGGTGAGGTAACATTTCTCTTCAGGTCTTTCCTAGTTTAGTTCCTCGCAAGAATCATTTAGGAATGGACTTCTACTTCATTTTCTAATACGTGTATTCAGTTTCCTATATAGTGTAAAATGAAACTTGATTCTAGATTGTGGAAAAAAGTTTTCTCGATACTCTGATTCTGATATATATTCTCTCTCTCTCTCTCTCTCTCTCTTTTTAATGTGGCAGGTGAATTTGTTGGTTGCAACTAAGGTGGGTGAGGAAGGCCTTGATATCCAGACATGTTGCCTTGTAATACGATTTGATCTGCCAGAAACTATTACCAGTTTCATACAGTCTCGTGGTCGTGCAAGGATGCCACAGTCCGAATATGCTTTTGTAGTGAACAGGTGCTTTCCTTACTCTTTGTACAACTCCCATGGTGGTCATTATTGCTCTCTGCAAAATATATTTTCATTTGGCATTATTGCAGGGGTAATGAAAAGGAGCTGAATTTAATAAAGCATTTTATGAAAGAGGAAATTCAGATGAAAGAAGAAATTTTATCAAGGAAATCTCAAGTGACAACTACTGATTTTGAAGAAGTAGTTTATAAAGTTGATTTGACTGGCGCCACTATCAGTTCTGCATCAAGTGTCACTTTGCTCCATCACTATTGTTCTAAACTTCCACGTGATGAGTATGGACTCAATTTTCCAACCATGAAACTTGTTTGCTTTTCTGGCATGTTCATCTTGGTACTAAAATTGTTTTTGTTTGTCAGATTTTTCAATCCAGTGCCACAGTTCTTTTACTTTGATGATAGTGAGGGAATGGTTTGCGAGATTATTCTCCCATCGAACGCTCCAATCAATCAGATTGTCAGCACACCTCAAGCTTCATCTAATTTAGCAAAAAGAGATGCGTGTTTAAAAGCATGCATGAGTTTGCATGAAATTGGTGCCTTAACTGACTATCTTTTACCAGAACAAGATGATGCCAATGATGAATCAGATGATGACTTATCTGATTCAGAGAATTGTAATGGTTAGAGAACATCCACATGCTATGATACTTTTGTTTGCCATGCTTTGCTTAAGAAACGATATGCATTTCCAATATCTGAATGCTTTCTTGCAGATGAACATTCGCGAAGAGAACTCCATGAGATGCTTGTGCCTTCTGCTCTAAAACAGCGATGGACTGAATTTGATAATCCTGTTAAACTTAGTTCTTATTATTTCAAGTTTTCTCCTAATCCTGCAGACAGGGTTTATAGGAAGTTTGCTCTGTTTGTGAAAGCAACTCTACCTAAAGAAGCTGAGAAAATGAGGCTTGATCTCAATTTGAATCATGGTAGATCTGTGCTAACAGAGCTTATTCACTATGGGGTTTCATATTTCAAGAAAGATGAGGTAAAGTTGTCCTTTCTCTTCTTTCGTGGCTTGGGGATACATCAGATATTCTATTTTCCTGAAATTTGTAAATTTTGTTTTTATCAGTTGGCACAGGCAAAAAAGTTCCAAAGAATGCTCTTCAAGGTCATCCTTGACCGATCAGAGTTCATCCCAGAATTTGTGTCCTTGGAAGACAGTAATGATAGTAATTTGTGCTCCTACACTTTCTATCTGCTGCTTCCTGTGCGTTTAACTGAAGACAACAATATTTCTGTGGACTGGAATCTTATTACTAGATGCTTATCATCACCAATTTTCGGGCCTCCAAGAGATACTGCAATTGATGGAATTTCTCATGGACACTTGCATCTCGCTAATGGACAGAGATGTGTTGAGGATGTTATAAGCAGTTTGGTGTATGTCCCATGTAGGGACACATTTTACTTTATTTCTGATGTTGCACAGCAAAATGGATACAGTACAATGAGGGATAAGGATTCAAAGACTCATGTAGAGCATTATGAAAGGTAAAAATTTTTTTAACCTATTTCTTCTTATTATCACTGGTTTAATTCCTTTCCTTCTTTCATGAATGCTTGTGCACAATTGATCACATCCACAGATATTTTTACACTCCTGCAGATTGCCTTTAACACACATCTCTATGAACTTTGAGAGAGTTCTCTTCTGGTTCAAAATTCTTTTCAAAATCCTTTTTCTTTAATTGTCTCTGGTCCAACAAACTTTTTATGCCATTTGTAGATATGTTCTCTTGAAATTTTTTTGCTGTTTAGAAAAATTTAAATTATGCTCATGGATTTGGCTTGCAGTAATCTCCTTTGTTTGATTGATTATCTAATAGTCTCAGCATGCATCTTGCTTATCCTGATCAACCACTTTTGAAAGCAAAACAACTATTTTGTCTGGACAACTTGCTTCGGAAGAAAGGGAATTCAGGTAGCAGTTTGTTTACTTGCAGGAAAGTTCTTCATTTCAAGAAATCATGCTGACTATGTACCTTGACACATTTAACTTTTTTCAGTTATGTGCATGGAACAAAGACTTTTTGCTTTTTTCTTAGCAATTTTCTCTTGGATGAGGACATTTTTGCAAGAGTGGTCTAGAAGTAGACTGTATCTTGGTAAATGCAGATAGCACTGCAGACAAGAGCTAGATGTGAGAAGTTGTCACAGCACACGAACAACAAAACTTTTTATATTGAGTTTGGCCATCTCTTAAATAATATTAGCATTTAAGATTTATGTTTCTCATATCCATAAATAATTTTTTTACTATATTTATGAGGAATAAATCTTTTTTTTTTTTTTATTCTCTCTTTCCTTGTCATGAAGTCATACAATTTCTCTGATATGTACTTGGCTTGTAATGGTCGGATGACTTTCATGATATATTTCCATGTTTATCTCCCTTTCCTCAATCAAATGCAGAACTAAGAGAGCATGGATTTTGGCTTCCCACATATTCCCCTTTCCTCTCCCCCGACCCCCCCTCCCAAAGGAAATATATATATGCCAGAATTTCTCCATGTCTAGAACTTAATTCCTGATTCCAGCCTGCCCCCAGCCCCCCAAAACAAATATTAAGCAGAAAATATTTATTTTATAAGTTTATGAAATATTTAGATTATCAGTCATTCATGTTCAAAAGCAGAGATACGTGAAAAGGTGGAGCATTTCATTGAATTACCACCTGAGATCTGCCAGTTGAAGATTATTGGTTTCTCAAAGGATGTTGGAAGTTCATTGTCTTTGTTACCTTCAATTATGCACCGGCTTGAAAGCTTGCTGGTGGCAATAGAACTGAAGGATAAACTATCCGAATCATTCCCTGAAGGAGCAGAAGTTAATGTTCAACGTGTAAGGCCAATTTCTCTCCTATTGTATTAATGATTTTGTTGTCAACATATATAATTCCCAATCTTCTTTCATACTATCAAATATTGCATTTTGCTTGGCATAAGTGATAATGGATGTGTATGATCAGCTGACCAATGAGATGAAACTGGATCAGGTTCTTGAAGCTCTAACGACAGAGAAGTGCAACGAGCACTTCTCTCTTGAAAGATTGGAGGTTCTGGGTGATGCATTCCTGAAGTTTGCTGTTGGAAGGCATTTGTTCCTCTTACATGGCATGCTAGATGAAGGACAGTTGACCAGAAAGCGATCTAACATTGTTAACAATTCCAACTTACGCAATCTAGTCAAAAGAAAGAATCTACAGGTAACTTGTCTGAGGATTAAAGAGTCTCAATAAATTGCTCACAGGTGATAAAGTTA
Organism: Parsonsia alboflavescens; assembly: GCA_028571225.1. Classification (NCBI taxonomy): domain Eukaryota; kingdom Viridiplantae; phylum Streptophyta; class Magnoliopsida; order Gentianales; family Apocynaceae; genus Parsonsia; species Parsonsia alboflavescens. Next base: position 16,903,506 of record JAOXNR010000022.1, read on the forward strand.
AGAGAGAAAGATGAGTTCTTTCTGCAGTTGGTACTGAAGTTTGTGATCCTTTTATAAATAATACATTCAAAGTTAGAGACATTTGCATCGCCACCCCACCGCAAAAAATAATAATAATAATATGGGTGTGCCAATTACTACTCTAATGGATGGACAGATTATGGGGAATAACATGTGATCAGAGAATAGGAAAAAATAAGTACCAAGTGTTTTCACATTGTTTTCTCTGTCATGCTTTTTCCATCTTGACCGGGCCCTTCTGCTTGTTGAATCTACAACTTCATTGAGTACAAAGTGTATTAGCCATTATCTCTGGCACTGAGATATAACAAAACATAAAGATGAAGGTTCTTAGATCATTTAAATCAATTAGGAAGACCATTTGGGGCCAATAACTTCATTTGATGGAGGGAGCATGTGAGAGGTGGACAAAAGGTTCTACTTACATTCGGTTGAAGTATAACAGTTGGAATGGTTGAGGGGACCTCCATTTGGTTCTCACCTGAGATTCGTTCTTTTCAGTCATAATAATAAGATATTCAATTTTGAATTAAAAGATTATTAGATTTCAATTTCCTCTGGATTGATTACGCATCCACCTATGACATCTATTGCTCGTGTAATATTTCTCTGTTTTCTTGAATTTTAATTTTTTAAATTTATTTTTTTTCTGAGTATTCAGTTGTTTTTTTATTTTTGTTTCATAATTCCATATATTTTGCTTGTATGTATCAGGTTTATATACGTGATCAACCATTTGAACCTGGTCAATTCTTTCCACTAGGTCATCCATGTCATGTAATTTGCACCGAGGAAACAGAAAACAAAATCCATTCTCCTCAAACAAATAATGAAAATTTTGAAGTTAGATGCAACAAATGTCATCACTGGTTGCATAAGAAAACAATTGCAGACGTGTTTGAGGCTCTTGTTGGTGCATTTATCACGGATTCTGGCTTCAAAGCTGCAACAGCCTTTCTTAAATGGATGGGCATCCAAATAGATTTTAAGAACTCGCAAGTTGCTAACATCTGCAGTACAAGCACAACCTTTCTGCCCTTAGCCAATCAGCTTGATATCAATGCACTTGAAAATTTGCTAGGATATGACTTTGTACATAAAGGTTTGCTCATTCAAGCATTTCTCCATCCTTCCTTCAGCAATCACTTGGGAGGTTGCTACCAGGTAGGTGTCAGCCACTTCCCGACCCCAATGCTTAAATCTTTTTCTACCATTTCTTGAGAGATATCTTTTAGGACCTTTTTAATTAAATACTCACTCTGCTTAACCCAGAGGCTCGAGTTTCTTGGAGATGCTGTCTTGGATTATCTGATTACATCCTATCTATACTCGGTGTATCCAAAGCTGAAGCCTGGTCAGTTGACAGATCTGAGATCAGCACTTGTGAGCAATATTTCATTTGCTGATGTTGCGATTCGCTGTTCCTTTCACAAATTTATTATCTCTGACTCTCATGCCCTCTCTCAATCAATGGATAAATATGCCAGCTTCATTCAAACATCTGAAAATGGATATGTTCAAGAACCAAGTTGTCCAAAGGTAGCAGTCTGATCTTTTTTTCCTTCTTTTTTCTTTTCTCCCGAAATTTCTGAAATGCCCTGAAGATAACTCTCCCCAAAATGCAACCTTTCAAGTAAGAGAAAAATGAATGTTTTTAATGTATCAAGAAAAAGAGTGCTAAAACTTCATGTGAAGACTACTTGATATCACATATTCAGGAAACTACACCATTCATTTGGTATTGTGATTGAAGCACATGCTCATCTCATCATATTTGACTGTTTATTTGCTGGAGTTATACCATTATGCATTTGTATAACAAAAGATTTTATTTTGGACGTTATTGTTACACTAGCATTTTTTCCCTAGCAAGTTCACTGCTTCCAGCTGAGCCAGATTAAGGGTTTTTCCAATTTCATTTCCTTTGGCTCTATCCTATTTTTAAGTTGCCTATGTATATGTGATTTAAGGATCAAGACGCTAAAATTTCTTGCTTTGTGTGGAACCTATTCCTTTCTCACCCTTGAAGTCTTCATGCTTCATCTTACTTTGGAATATTTTCTTTCAGGCTCTTGGAGACTTGGTTGAGTCTTGCATGGGGAGCATTCTCCTCGACTCGGGGTTTGACTTAAACTGTGTGTGGAAGATAATGCTCTCTTTGTTAAGGCCTGTTATGAGCTTCACCAAGTTACGCATTAATCCTATCCGAGATTTGCGGGAACTTTGCCAGGCTCATAACTTGGATCTTAAATTTTTGCCATCGAAGCAAGATGGAACATTTACTGTCATAGCAAAAGCAATATCAGACAGTATTTCTGTGAATTCTAGTGCTACCAATGCTAGCAAAAGGGCTGCCAAAAGATTGGCTGCCCTGATGTTGTTGTCACGTTTAAAGGTACAAATGATATTTAATTATCATATCTTCAGCTGCAACTGCTTTTCTGGAAATGCAACAATCTCTGGTATGCGTTGTGTTTCCTCTTTTTATTACTTGACTGATGCTGGAGAAGCTTCTATGTTACTGTTCAGTACTCCTTATTTGTTTTGATGTGTCTTATTTCCTTGCAATTGAGGATCTTAAAGGTATTTAGTTTCTTAATTTAGTGGAACGCAGTCATTAAAGTTGAGCCTATTTAGTTATTTAAATAATAAAGTTAGCCTGCATTAATTGTTTATGACTCACTCGACAATAGAAAAAGGTTATAACTGCATTGTATTTGAGTAAGGTGAAATAATTGTTTGGCCTTTTGTGTCTCCCTTTGCTGTTCTCCAGTCAGACATGATTTAATATTTTTAACTAGCAAAATTTGGTTCCAATCCACAGTCAACCTTTCTTGATCAGTTGGATATTTTTGGTTGTTGATACTGTGAAATTGCTCAGCCCTTGATAGGCAGCTTCTTTCTGCATTTCTGATCACTTTTCTTCTATTCATCTACTCTTTGAGGTGGTAAATAGGATATCTGTTCTGCTGTTAAGGTTCTGCTAGTCTTGACATTTTGTGATTGTGAATGGGCAGGATCAAGGTTACAGATGTAAGTTTAAATCATTGAAGGAAATACTAGGAGAAACTGAGAAGATGGAAGCTCAATTGATTGGATATGATGAAACACCTTCCATTATCTCCCCTGAACTTTATGAACTGCAGTCGCAAGAAGATTCTAAAAGTGATTTTGACTTCAAAGTACGTCCCCTCAATGAAATGCCTCAGAGAAATTCCTGTTCCAAGTGTAAAGATGTGGTACAGCAGGATTCTACACTTGGTGCTTCTGGATTGAAGCCTACCAAAATGCAGCCTCTGGAGACCATTAGCAATGGTACCTTGAAGTCTGATTCACAGGAACGAGGTAATATCCTGATTGCCGATTGCCGATTGGTGTTTATCTTCTGGTTCACTCTTCTCACTTTTTGATCATTTTCATTTACTTGTACAATGTTTTAGGTAATCATAACAAAGCAGCTAAGGCACAATTGTATGAAATCTGTGCTTCTAACTACTGGAAACCACCAATATTTGAATGCTGCAATGAAACAGGACCAAGCCACTTGCCCGAGTAAGTCATGAGCTTGTTCATTTTTTTCTTTTTCCCTTGTTCATTTCCAATGTCTGGAGTAACTCACGGTCCCTTTTTGATGAACTTTTAAGTCCACCATTCTGTATTGGATATCTTCAAAATCTTTGTTCATTCCAGCATAATGCACTTCCTATTGCACCCGAAACATGCAGCACATAAAAGTTAACAATCAGAAACGAACTCCAAAAACTCCTGGCAGGTTCACGTACAAGGTGCTCATAGATATTGAGGATGCATCGCACAAGACACTGGAGTGCTATGGAGAACCTAGAACAACTAAGAAAACTGCAGCAGAACATGCAGCTGAAGGGGCACTTTGGTACTTAAAGCATGGAGGATATCTATCGGACAAAAGTTGACATCTGGTTGATCCATTTTGGGAGGTATATCATGTGTGTAAGTATTTATTGGTGGTATGGGTGCAGCTTTCTTGCCTGTGTTTTGATGTTCATTTTGTGTCCTGTCAATTGGGTCCATTTGGTTAAATGTATACGTGGTATTAACTCTAAATTTGACTTGAGATTTTGGAGTTGTATATTGTTGGGGTGGCCGGAGAAAGCGTTTTGGAAAGTAGTCAAAAATTGAAGATAAAGAGTTATTAATAGATAATAATGAATGTCTTGCTTGATATGCTTCTTTCTTTCTTTTGTTTATATACCAAAGAAGGTTTTCTTATGAAGTGGTCATTGATTGGGGATGATCCCTATTTTTGCTTTGAACTTCGTACCTTTTCTCTGTAAAAATCAGCTGCAGATGGGGATGGTCTCTTTTTGTGCTGCGGGGATGGATTCAGTTCTTGTCGGGTTACATTCCAGTTCTCTCGCCCTACAGTGGGCTTCTCTGGCTAAACTCTTCATTGGTTATTGGGCTTAAGTTTTTTAGCTTGTTGGGCCAAAATATTACTATTTATGTTAAATAATAGAATAATCTTATTTTTATTAAATATATTAAATACATGATTTATTTAATAAAACGGTTACTATTAATTTAGACCAATAAATTGATTACAGGATCATCCACTATGATCCTACAAATTCCAGTGAATTTTTTTTTTTTTAAAGAATCTAGTTAAAATGATCAAAATATTTAAATAAAATTTATTTTAGGACTAAAAGGTCAAAAACAAAGGTTATGGATCAATGTTTTGAAAAGGTAAAAAGTTAAGTCTTAAAATTTTGATCTGATGAGCAGTGCAATAATTATAATACCTTTTTAAACTTAGTCACATCCTCATTGATGATAAAATTCAATAAAAAGGAATTAAAAATTACTTACTAATTAAATAAAAGTTAAAAATTAAAGTTTTTTAAAGGTGAAAAGTTGTGTCCCATTAATCCAATGGTGAAAGTTGGTTTAGTCATTATGACACCGTACGATTTCAATTTCAGTAAGCTTCGACATATTTTCACGAGTGTAGGTTCAGTCGTTACGATACCTATGCTATGCAATAGATTTCCAAGGTTGTTGAGATGGATTATTTTGAAGAAGGAGAGATATCGTTAAAGTATTTTCAAAATAAAATTTATTCTATAAATTAATGTTAGTTTTTAAGTAGGTTGTTGTTTGTTCAAAAGGCTTTTAGCCCATAAGTTCCCATATATTTTGATCAAATTATAGTATGATCCTCGCAAGTTTGTTTTCAGTCGTTATAATCCCTTAACATATTATAAACAGTCATTATGGTCCCAGAACATATTATAGGTAGCTATTTTAGTCTCAAATACCATTTTTTCTAGCAAAACACTAGTTGTAACTGGTCATTTTACTGGCACAAGATAACTTTTTAGGGACAAAATTATTAACCCTATCCTTGCAATTCAAAATCCAACCAACTCCAGGGGTTAGGAATGAATTTTCGTTGTCCGATTAATCTATTTGGGTTTGTTAATTCAAATGCATCTAAAATTGTCAATTTTGGTAAGATTATGAATAGCAAGGATGATATTGACAATTTTATCCCTAAAATATTATCCTTTGTCAATAAATAACTAATATGACCAGTGTTTTATTTAAAAATAGTAATTAGGACCATAACAACTGTGTATAAAATGTTGATGGACCATAATGACTTAAAAAAGAACTCGTAGAATTATATTATAAATTAGGCCAAATATGTGGGACAACCAAATTGGCTAAAAACCCTTTGTTCAAATTAATGAACATAACTTTTTGTTTAGATAGTTTTAACTGAATTATTATGTCCTAAATATATTTTACAGATTTTTTAAGTATAGGAAAACAAAAAATAAAGAAACTGTATAAAAAATCTCCTCGCTTTCTCAAAATATTCTGATTCCTTCTTGATTACAATATTGAAACAATGTTGCATTATGCTAAAAATATCGCTCAGCGAGTGGAGAGTAAAATGAAATCAATCACAGGATCTTACTGTACTTCATGGGATCTGATTGCATACTTTATGGTGGGAGTGAATCAATCCTTAATGTTGTGGCATTGAAGCCTCTATTGGTTTGATTACTTAATTTTCTTAATCAATTTATTTCTGATCTTACATTGAATTCTTAAGATGTTTTGGAGAAGAAGATTTGAGACCTCCAATATTCAAGAATAGAAGGAGAATTTTCCTTGAATAACTTCATCTTTTCAAAATAAAAAACCTACGTTTGATTGTTCAAAAATACTTTTAATTCATGAGTTTGTAACATGATGTTTATATATTAAGGTTAAGTTTAGAGAGAGGAAATATTACTTCGCTTTCTTTGACCAAAAAAAAAAAAATCTTGAGCAGTGATGCTACCCCTCACCTTCAGCACCTAAGGGAATCTGCAGTTGTTTTATTAGTTTAGTCATTTGTCCTTTCTCCATGCCAACTGAGAATGAGTCATTTCTGATACGGAGGCGTCTGAGTGTAGAAGTAATCATTTCGGACCAATAGAATACAATACAAAATTTTAATTTTATGATCAGATTATAAGGGATAAATCTTAATTTGCTTATACATTATACAAATTATAGATGAGAGTGTTTTACCATTTAAACAAAACTTACCTATTATCGAATTATCCTTTATTGTTAATGTAAATTACTCGAGCTGTAAATTTATATTTAATGCCATTATTAGAATTTATGTTCATTTTTAAAAAAATAAAAATATTTAATTTTAAAAATGAAGGAGACTTTATTAGTAATAATCTTAAAAGAAATAAGAATAATATAGTAAAATTGAGTTACTATAATCTCTCTGAGAATGTATTTCCTGTTGAGCGCATCGTTAGCAAGCGGAGACGAAGTGGCTCCATCTCACCTACTCACCCAACAACTTCTTTCCATTTTCTACGCTCTGACTTTGGATCTCTTTTTTTCCCAGTTTCCCCCAAGGGCATTTTGGGGAAAATAACACTAATCCTATGCTAGTAAGTAGTATTAAATTATTAATTAAATAAGTGTAAATATCTCCATCCCTAATGGGAAGTGGGGGCACAAGTGGAATACCACCAACCCATTCCCACCAACTCTCTTCGTTTTTTTCTCCACGACTCTTTTTTTTTTTTTTTGGATTTTTTCATTCTTTCATAATTTTACTTCGCTTCAACCACGTTAATATTTGTCCATTCTTTTTTGTAGAAAATGACTTTATCACTCCTAGTCATTCTAACTAATTTCTTTTATCGATAATTATAAATCATTATTGTTAGTTAATTTGATATTTAAATATATTTTTTATTATATTATCTCTTTAATGATATATTCATCAGATTCTTTAAAAAGCGATTAGAAAATATTTTTAAAAAATATATATCTTGCTTTTTGTAAAATTATAATTGATGATTTATATTTAAAGATAAAAGAAGTATAAGTTATTGTTAAATATATAAAATTAAAAAAATGACCTAGGCAAAGCGCGTGAGCTCACCTACCATTGCCCTTGGACGACTGTTGCGTCTACATACAGATTTTTTTTTTTAGACTTTTACGTTTAAGTATTAACCTCCAAATCCCAATCGTGCACGTTGCGGGGGAGAGTTTTATATATTTTTTAGTATTATTTTTTGTTGATATTTGAAATTCTTTGGGGAACGATTGATTCTTTTGATCTAAAAAAATTTTTTTTATTTTGTTGGTCTTTCACCAATTTTTTTTGGTGACTTTGATTCATATTGATTTTTTTTAATTTTTTTAATTCTCCATCTTCTTTTTTTTTATGCAATTGGTCCAAATGATCAAAAAATATTTTTTTGAGAGTTTTTTTATCAGTCAAATAAGTGTATTTTATAAATTTCATAAGATAAATTATCATTTTTTGTCCTCTACCTTTTTATTTTTTACATCATTGGTCTTGAATGTAAATTTTTAAAAATAAAACTTTTTACTTACAATAGGATATGAACCTTGACACTCACGTTTGAGGTAAAAGATTTTAACCAACTCAACTATCAATAACTTTTGATTTGATTTCACATCTAATAGTATATATTGTTTTTAATAAAAATTACTCTCAAATATTAAATATAATAAATTATTCACATATTAATTTTCAATATTTGTATTTAAAAAACAACTTATATAAATATGAGTGTCACCACACCTGTGTGCAACTTTTTTTTTTTTTTTTAACTCACGAGTGAAATGACATTGTTTCGCCTTCGTTTCGGAAAAAAAAATTTGCAGAGCAACGATGATGCACCGACGCACCATCTTCCACTGATTTGCTGTGCCCACCGTCTTCCACTGCACCCCAACACCCATCAAACCCACCTACGCCATGGCAGATCTGTCATAACCAAACCCAAATCCCTGCCACTGTCGTCTCCAAATTTGTGATCACCATCACCAAACCCAAACCCCCTCCACAACTGTCTCCAGATTTGCCATAGTCTTTGAGAGGAAGAGAAGGAGATTTGCCATCGCCTTCAAGATCGGGACGCTCTAGTTCTCGACACTTTTTTTTTTTTTAAATCTTGCTACCAAAACGACGTCATCTTATGTTGCCACACATGGAAATGTGCGGCATCACACTCTCCAACAAATTCATAT
>JAOXNR010000022.1:16912194-16922746 GCA_028571225.1 Parsonsia alboflavescens
TTTTTCAGGCCATAATGTTTTTTATTTTATTTCCAACCTTAACCCCTCTACTAATTTTCCATATTATTATAACTAAAACTTTTAGTTTATTTAAATAAAATAATAAGGATATAAAGTTCACGTATACAAAAATCTATAAAAATTATAAACATATCATTATGTTTATGTTACATATACAATATGAATATATATAAAATTTATTTTTGAAATACAAATATTGAAAATTGATATATGAATGATTTATTATGAGATTATATTTAGTATTTGAGAGGAATTTTTATTAAAAATAATATATACTATTATATGTGAAAATTAAATAATAGTTATTGATGGTTGAGTTGGTTAAAGTTTTTTATCTTAATTATGAGTGCCAAGGTTCAAAACCTAAGCAAAAATTTTTATTTTTAACAATTTACATGCAGGACAAATGAAGTAAAAAATGAAAAGGTAGAGGATCAAAAAAGAAAAAAAGAAGTGGAGGACTAAAAATGATAATTTATCTTATGAATTTCCTAAAATACCCTTGTTTGACAGTTTAAAAAACTCTCAAAAACATGTTTTATAGTCATGTGGACCAATTGTTTAAAAAAATAAAAGGTAGATGATGAAAAAAACTCAAATAAAAAAATTAGTGAAGAAAATAAAAACTAATTAAAAAAAAGGTTTTGGACAAGACCTCTAAAAACGAAAAAGATGGATAATCAAAAGAACCAATCTTCCTTCTTTGGGAGGTGATCTCCTAATTGGGTTGTATTAACGGAAAAGGGTGAGTCCTGACTGAATAAACATTTGAACGAATTGATTTTGAAGTACTTGCGGATTCTGCTTCACAAATTGAATGCAGGAGTGAATGACCGACTTTACCATTTTAATGCTTCAGTGGAGAATTGGAATTTCACTGAAACAGCAGTCCGATCTGAATCTGATGGTCCACGCACACATGGGGGCAGATTTCCTCAAACACACGGCACATATCTGTCGGTAGTACGGTTTTTTTTTTTTTTTTCCTTGTCTTTTTAATTTCAAATTATTTATGACTTAAAAAATTTCACATATTATTTTTACTATATTATCCCTAATCATTTACTTTTATTTTTCTTTATCACTCTCCCTTTATTTAGTTGACCGTAATATTAAAAAAAAAAAAAATGGGGGCATAATTAAAAAGAAAAATGACTAGTAAAGATTGAAATAAGAAATTTATTTGTCTTTTTTTAAAAAAAATGAAATATTAAAATGAAACATGACACTTTTTCTTCAAGTGACCATTAATTTAAAATAGATGAAGTATTTGTTTAAACCATTGGGTTGTTGTACAATTCTTTTTACTCTGCTGCTTCAAAAGTAAATTTGAATAATAAAATATAGTATTGGTCTTACCATAAATATTAAATATTGAGGAGTCAAAATTTATATATATTTAGATGGAAATTGAGATAACCCCAACTTACATTGTATTTTATAATGAAATTGCAAGTAAAAACCAATATATATATATATATGTTAAACATAAATAGATGCTCACCAAACATATGGATGGAAAACCCAAAGGGATTATTCTTAAACCCTCATTTATTCTTAGTCATAGACCCAGCCCCCCATAAAAAAAATTAAAAATTAAAGAATTTCGAACAGACCAAACAAGCTTCGGAAAGAATATTGCTCCAAATAAATATAATCATAATTATTACTTCTCCTTATTTGCTTACACATTCAAGGAGTAATTGCTGGGCATAATTTGAATTTATTCTTTTAATATCTGATTTATTAGTTCCATTAATGAATTATAGATATCCAACATGAAAAAGGTGTTTTTTTCCTTCAATTCCCCCTTCTTTTCAACACGAAAGGTGTGGCATTTTCTTTTAGTGCAACATAGATGTGATTGCCACAATTAAAATTTCTCTACTCCACAAGTTTCCCTTTGAATGTTCATAATTCAGTACGCTCCATTTTGGAATAGAGTTGGAAAATTTAAGAACAGGAATATAAAACCAGAGTGAATTTGCAAGTACTCCCCATGCTAAATGGTGTATACCCTACACCAATTTTACTATGCAGGAATCCAATCCAGAACTCAACTCTCAATTCACAACCTCAAATCACTCAGAACCCAATACATTTATCTGCAACATCACTAAAGAAGTGTTAATAAATATAATATAATAAAATAATGTGTATATATATATATATATATATACACATATACTTCCGAAAAGAGGTATTAATAAATATAATATACAGAGAAAGATGAAAGGAATTTGTAGGATATACAAATAGCATGAAAAAAGAATAAAGAAAAATTTTCACGAGTTCAAATCTACACTAACCCTAAAATGGCAACTAATTTACACCTTTCCAATTGGTCTATCACACTTTTGTTTTTGTAAAATGTGTGCAAGTTAAATTAATTCATTCAATTCTAAATGGAGGGAGTATATTTTATTAATTCATATATAATGTATTTTATTAGAGTTATTGTACAATTCAATCTTTAAACTTTATCTTTTTGGAAACTTTGGTCTTTAAATTTTTATTTTTTTATTTTTGGTCTTTTATCATCCCTAAATAATTTACAAATGGATATTTTGGTCCTTTTGATCTAATTCTTAAAAAAAAAATCACTGGATTTTTTGGTCAACTTTAAGGATGATAAAGGTAAAAAAAAAAAAAAGATGGTAAAAAGCAAAACAAAAAAGTTAAGGACCAACGCTTCCAAAAAGATAAAATTCGAGGATTGAATTATATAATAACTCTATTTTATTATTTTAAAGTTTTCACAAAAAGAAATAAAGTTACATGAGAACTCGAGATTAAATCTTCGAAATATTTCAAGAGTCAAGTAATGTATAAATATACTAAATCTCTTTTGTTTATTTATTTATTTTGTGAAGATACTTATAGTATATAAATACACTAAATCTCTTTTATTTTAGATATGCTTATGATATACAAATACACGAGGACTCTGCAACCTATTCGGTTAATATCTATCATTGCAATATTTAATAGAAGAAGGATTTACCAATTATGATACAACAATAGCCCTGCAACTTATTTAGTTTATATTTATCATTATGATACTCAATCGGATAGGGATTTATCAATTATGATACAACAAGAGCTTTGCAACCAATCCTACATGGGATTGAGCACAAACACCTGAGTAATCTATAAAAGGGTCCACAATCAGATAAACAAGAATCTTTTCTCTCTTTCTCTCTTCTGCAATTTATATTTTCTCTTAATATCTGACTTTAGCATTGAGCGGGATATTGAGCAAGATGATCTAGTCAAAGTCCTCAAGTCCGGACGGCTCACACAGTGTCTAGTCAGAGTTCGACCCTACCCCTATCCCATTCTCGTAAAGATCTTGATCCTTGCAGGTTTCCTGGAGCACAGTCAAAGTTCGAACAACTCACGCGATGATTTTGTTAGAGTTCGGACGGTATACAAGGTGATTTAGTCAGAATCCGATCCGCCCCTCTTCGGTAAGAGTTTTGACAACATCACCAAACTTGAACTACTCCCAATATTTAGGTTCGTGTGAACTCAAAGCCAAACTTAAAAAAAATATAAATGAGTCGAATCCAAATCTAACCAATTCAAATCCCACATATTTATAATCCTACTATCTAGTATAATAATTAAAAATTTATGTGTGTCTTAAAAAATTTAAGTACTAGTAAGATTTTGTTTTCTAAATAATTGGGTTTTCCGGAAAGCGCAGCTATACAGGCTACCGCAGCAAGTCTTGAATCTTAAGTCTTGACAAGGCGGACGACACGACAGCCATTAACCAGTTGAAAAATGAAAATAGAAAATGTTTCAGATCGCGAGCCCCAACCCGCACCGGCCCATGTCTCCTGCTCCCACATGACCCTCAAAATCCCGCGGTCCCCACATGGAGATATCCCCACCCAGCGAACCCATGCCCTTCTCACGCGCACCCGTACGGCGAGTAGGATCACGACACACCCATTTTGACCCCACCCCTGCACCAAAAAATTTCTTTTATTTTTTATTACTAGTATTTATTTTTAATGATTCATTTTCCGAGACCTAACAAGAACAACACCTACTCCAACTCTTGTGGTTCTATAAATAACCTCGCTCCCCCGTATGCCAAATTCGCGTCCGCCCATTTGCTCTTCTATCTCCTCTATCTCAAGAACCAGTCTCTGAGAATCCCGGTTCTACCTCTACCTATCGGTACGCTTTGTCTGTGACTCCGTACCTTGGTTTCCTCTCTTTTCCACCACCCATTTCTTGTATTCTTTTCTGTTATAATTCCCCTCCTGCTGTTTTCTGTGGTTCTTTCTTCAGTAGAAGTTCATTTCCTGCTGCTTAGATCACACTTATTGCTACTTTGTGTTTTATCTCAATTTGTATCAGTTAGATCTAAGCTGGTAGGGGATAGTTCTTGAACTTATTGAGTTTCTTGAATCGTATTGGATAGTTATCGCTTTTTCTGACTGTGATATGCATGTGAGGTGTATATAAAAATGCTGACATGTAAAGTCTGAAAGGGGATTTTTACTGGATTTTTAATCGGTGGGGCAGTTTTTCCTTATTGGGTTGTGTGCATGATACTGAATTGGGATAGATCTAAGTTTTGTCATGGTTTTGGCGGTTGGTATTTGTGGATCTGGAATTGGGTCGTTTCTGCTGCATAGATCTGATATGAAGTGGTTAATGGTGGCAGTGAATTTTGTTACACCTGTCGGCATTGCTGGTCACTTTCATTTTCATGTGTTGAACATGTACTCTGCTTCTCTTCTTAGAACTGGAAAAAAAAAGTTAGTGGATCTGATTAGGATATTTAGAATGATTGATTTAATTAATCGATCAATGCTCATCATGCTTGCTGTCTTTTGTTTTTGGTTCTGTAGTTGGCTCATCCTCCTAGTAAATACTTGCGGATATGGATCTAATAGGACATAGTCAAACATGAAGGCAGAACACTTTTAATTCCAGTGTACCTTTTAGATATATAAAAAATACCAGTATCTTTCTTAATAGTTGTACATTTTTCATGGATGCTTAGTCTAATTGTTAAATGGAGATTCTAGTGAGATACTTGTTCGTATGCGTGTTTGGCAAGTATATGCTTCTAATCCTTGTACTTGTTTATTTATTATTATATGGTATCATCCGTTTCTGGACATATCAATACAGAAAAAAATGTTCTGTGTCCACCGACCTTTATTAATCATTACCTTAATCATTTAAATCCAATGAAGTTTTGGAGCTTTGATTGTTGAGATTTAATGTTTTCTTTTCTTATTCTTATCATTCAGAAAAATGGCCTCCCACATTGTTGGTTACCCTCGTATGGGCCCAAAGAGAGAACTTAAATTTGCTTTGGAATCCTTCTGGGATGGCAAGAGCAGTGCCGAGGATTTGCAAAAGGTAGCCACTGATCTCAGGTCATCCATCTGGAAACAGATGGCTGCTGCTGGCATCAAGTACATTCCCAGCAACACCTTCTCTTACTACGATCAAGTACTTGATGCTGCTACAATGCTCGGAGCTGTTCCCCCAAGATACAACTTTGCCGGTGGCGAGATTGGATTTGATACTTACTTCTCCATGGCTAGAGGAAATGCCTCTGTACCAGCTATGGAAATGACCAAGTGGTTTGACACAAACTAGTAAGTGATAAGTTGATGATTCTCTTGATCTCGTTGGTTCTTTATAGTTAATTGTATTTCTCTTCAATAACTAATGAGACGAATTTGTGTTTTGAATACAGCCACTACATTGTGCCTGAATTGGGACCTGATGTCAACTTTTCATATGCTTCCCACAAAGCAGTGAATGAATACAAGGAGGCAAAGGAGGTACATAGATTTTTTACTTTCTATCAGCATCCATTAAATAATTTAATCAAGAATTTGGCATTTGATCTTGGTTGACTTCATGGCAAAGAGATAACATTCAATGATCTAATACAGTGTAAATGTTCACGAACTACAGTTTCTGCTTTCAATGGAATAAGCATTCAATTATATGATTGCACACGGGCCCTCTGTGAACTTGTTTTAAATGAGAATTATTGGAAAATTGTTAATAGATCTTCTCAATTTTACCGGGAATTTAGCCTGAAGATGATAAAACAAAAGACTGGAATTTTTCCAATTTTTGTTGAGCTATATTCTAGTTGGTCACATTAATTGGATCTTTTGTCAGGATACATGATTGAGCACTAATGGTTTTTAATTTCTGGTTCACTAACATTACACTTTTGTCCATTATGTGGAATTGAAGATATATTTTGACTCGGGATTGAATTAAAAAACTGCCTATGGTTTTATCTGTCATGCAGCTTGGTGTAGACAGCGTCCCAGTCCTTGTTGGACCTGTCACTTTCTTGTTGCTGTCTAAGCCTGCCAAGGGTGTTGAGAAATCTTTCCCACTCCTCTCCCTTCTTGACAAAATCCTTCCAATTTATAAGTAAGTGAGGCTAGTTTACTCGGTGGCTTTAATACCAGGTTTTGGGTTCTAATAAAGAAACCATTTTCAGGGAAGTAATTGCCGAGCTGAAGGCAGCTGGTGCTTCGTGGATTCAGTTTGATGAGCCCACCCTAGTGTTAGACCTTCAATCTCACCAATTAGAAGCATTTACCAAGGCTTATGCTGAGTTGGAGTCAACTCTATCTGGCCTCAATGTTCTTGTTGAGACGTACTTTGCTGATGTTCCTGAAGAGACATACAAAATTCTCACATCTTTGAAAGGAGTTACGGGCTTTGGCTTTGACTTTGTTCGTGGGACTAAGACTCTTGATTTGATCAAGGGTGGTTTCCCTTCTGGCAAGTACTTATTTGCAGGAGTGGTTGATGGAAGAAACATCTGGGCTAATGACCTTGTTGCATCTCTCAGCACTTTGGAGTCTCTTGAGGGGATTGTTGGAAAAGGTTGGGCAGGAAGAATATTTTTCTTTTATAGGATTGACAAATTTGATTATAAAGACACTGACTCTTTTGTGAATTCTCTAATGAAGACAAGCTTGTTGTTTCAACCTCCTGCTCACTTCTCCACACTGCCGTCGATTTGATTAATGAGCCTAAATTGGACCAAGAAATAAAATCTTGGCTTGCATTTGCTGCTCAAAAGGTTGTTGAAGTTAACGCTTTGGCCAAGGCATTAGCTGGTGCAAAGGATGAGGTATGCTGCTAGTTTCATGTATAATCAATTTGTAGAATATGTATAAGCCTGTGGGATGAAGTAGGGCAGTAACTGTTTTCCTATGGATGCTTATAGTTTTCTTTCTTGATAACATGGTACCAACTCTTTTTGAATTTGGTTCTGTTTCAGGCATTCTTCTCTCAAAATGCTGCAGCTCAGGCTTCCAGAAAGTCCTCTCCACGGGTGACTAATGAAGCTGTTCAAAAGGCTGTATGTTATACTTACTTTTTCCTCAAAAATGTTAATTATGGTATTTTTCCTGTACTCACCATCATATACACCTTGCTTGCTCCTAGGCTTCTGCTTTGAAGGGTTCTGACCACCGCCGTGCTACAACTGTTAGTGCCAGACTTGATGCTCAGCAGAAAAAGCTAAACCTTCCAATTCTGCCTACTACCACCATTGGATCTTTCCCACAGACATTGGAGCTTAGAAGAGTTCGCCGTGAATACAAGGGTAACAAGTAAGTATAGTGTGTGCTAGTTCTTTACAGAATTTTATCTCTTACCTTTTATTTCCATGCTGACAATTTCATTGGTTTCTAGAATCTCCGAGGATGATTACATCAAGGCCATCAAGGAAGAAATCAGCAAAGTTGTGAAGCTCCAGGAAGAGCTTGATATTGATGTTTTGGTTCATGGTGAGCCAGAGGTAAGCGTGTAAAATGCTTTGTCCTATGGTTCATAAAGTATTTTCGGAAAACATACAACCAGTATGGAAACTAAGTTGCAATTGGAGTCTGCACTAATGTTGACTGTCCAATTTTCTAGAGAAACGATATGGTTGAGTACTTTGGAGAGCAGCTCTCAGGTTTTGCCTTCACTGCCAATGGATGGGTGCAATCTTATGGATCTCGCTGTGTGAAGCCACCAATCATCTATGGCGATGTGAGTCGCCCTAAGCCAATGACAGTCTTCTGGTCACAAATGGCCCAGAGCATGACCAAGCGCCCGATGAAGGGAATGCTTACTGGCCCTGTTACAATCCTCAACTGGTCCTTTGTGAGGAATGATCAGCCCAGGTAATGGAAGCTATCTTGACAATAAAATCGTGGATTACAATTTAATCTAATTTTGTGGGGTGCTCTCCCTAGCTAAAGAAACAGTTCTGATGCCATACTTTTTGTGTTCTCCAGATTTGAAACTTGCTATCAGATTGCCTTGTCTATCAAGGATGAAGTGGAAGATCTTGAGAAGGCAGGAATCAATGTCATTCAAATTGATGAAGCAGCTTTGAGAGAGGGATTGCCTCTTAGGAAGTCCGAACATGCTTTCTATTTGGACTGGGCTGTCCACTCCTTCAGAATTACCAATGTTGGTGTTCAGGACACGACCCAGGTGCGTGTTTTTAAATTTAGCATCCTTGATCTGCAATTTTAGCATCTTGGTGTACTTGTACAAATTGCTGTTGACATATTGTTTACTGATGCTGAGCTACTTTTGCAATGGACAGATCCACACCCACATGTGCTACTCTAACTTCAATGATATCATTCATTCCATCATCGACATGGATGCCGATGTGATCACCATTGAGAACTCCCGATCTGATGAGAAGCTCCTTTCAGTTTTCCGTGAGGGAGTGAAGTATGGAGCTGGTATTGGCCCCGGTGTCTATGATATCCACTCTCCAAGAATACCATCAACAGAAGAAATTGCAGACAGAATCAACAAGATGCTTGCAGTGTTGGATACCAACATCTTGTGGGTGAACCCCGACTGTGGTCTCAAGACCCGCAAGTACACAGAAGTAAAGCCTGCCCTTGAGAACATGGTCTCAGCCGCCAAGATCATCCGTAAAGAGCTTGGAAGTGCCAAGTGAAGGAGCTGCTGAAGTTTTGGTGCTCTAATTCATTTGTTTCTTTTATAAACTTTCCATCTTTGGTTCAATAATTGTGGTCCGTCATTGAGTAGTAGGTATAGTCTTCCGCCCGCAGGGCATTTTTCTATATTGGTTTTTCTTCTTTTTTATTTGGCTTTATCTCTCTATATTATGAGGGCCTTTTTTTGGCCTTCAATGCATTTGAAAGGCTGCACCGTGATCTTATGTATGGCAAAGAAATGGAAATTGAAGTAGTTGGTGTGTTATGCATTCTGTTCTTCTAGAGATGGTTAATTTCTTGGGTGCTGGATGCTTTGCCAATAACAAATTTAATGGATGTTGGTAAGACGGACCTGATTAACTATATAAACTCTATAACAATATCCATGCAGAATACGGTACTCCCTAAAATTCAAAGGAGAATGTTACTTGCATGAGTTCTGTTCTCTTGAATGTGTTAAGATGTGGTTGTCAAAAGAGAGTACTAAACACATAATAATCACTAAATATAAGGCTTAGCTAATAATATGATCATTGAAATTGTTAATCTTTTTTCAATTTAATTATTGAACTATAAAATCAATCAATTTAATTATTGTATCTTGGATTCTAAGGCATTTTAATCATTTTATGATTGTTTAATAAAATAAATATTACAAATATGATCAATCTTCTTTAATAAGATTACGTAACTTGATATGATAATAAAATTTTCCTTACCTGCTAAATTAAATATAAAAATTTTATTCCGTGTCCTTCAAATTATACCTCTATAAAAAATTATATAAAAGAAGAAATTGACAAATTGAATAATATTATCTCATCAAATACGAAAAATTTTAATGACATAGAAAACATGACATTATCTTTAAAGATTAGTTATATTTGTGACCATTATTTAATCACACCATCAGAGTGGTTAATTTTTTTAAAAATGCAAAGTATAATGACGAAATTGTTAAGAAACATAAAATGTAATGGTTAAATTGACTGATTTAATAGTTTAATGATCACATTGAAAAAAGTGACAACTTTGATGACCACATTATTAATTAAGCCCTAAATATAAGTTACTAGCGGCAAAAGTAACTTCCCCCCTCTCCCAACAAAATATTCTTTTATTACCCTTTCAACAATTTGAATACTATTTTATTACCATTTCATTTATTTAGTGAGGGAGGGAGTAGTTGCCAAAAACTAACCTTATGCCTCAAGATTAATGTTCCATTACTTTGTTGTTTCATTATCTTACTTTAATTTCTCCTCTCAAATAGGGATGACAAAATAACCTGACCCGATGGGTACCCAACTTGACCTGACCTGTTTAAGGATGGGGCAGGTATGGTTTTTAATTTTCAAGGCCTGCCGCAGGGCAGGTCGAGCCTGGGTATGGCTGGTGCCCCGCCCCGCCCTGCCCTACCCCGCCCTGCCCTGACCTGTTCTATTAATTAATATATTACAAATACATAATATATTATGTATAGTAAAGATCAATAATTTTTGAAAAAAGAGAATAAAATTTAATTAATATATAGTAGGAAA